>JACVBY030000657.1:3000000-3370988 GCA_017589505.3 Metroxylon sagu
CCCTAGCACAAATGCAAGCATGCACTGCATAGCACTTTATTATACACAGAATATATATTTTGTGATCGATGGAGATGTGCGTCTTTCTTTCCAGCAATAACATAGCTACATCATAGGGATAACTTTTCCTCAAATAACCCTGCTCTCCAAATCTTGATAAAGGTGGGACCCCAAGTACAAGTCATTGGATCCTAACTGCCAAAGACTTCACCAGCCTTTTGAACTGGCACCTTTGGTATTAGTTAAAAGACACTAATTTTCATGCTTTCTTGCCTGAAGAACTAAGTGAAGCAAAAAGGTAGTGGTAGGACATAAACTAGGTTGTTAGAGGAAGCCAAAATTATTGTAGATCATGCAATGAGAAAAAGCAGCTCCAGATAAGGATTAAATAGAGAGAGCCTTAGTGAAGATGTTTAATAAGGTATTTAGGTGACGGATGAGACTTAAATGCGGTGTTTTAGGTCAGGATCTTATTGGTTCTTTGTCTCTCTTAACTTTTACACTATCACCATCACTTAGATGAAATCTGAAGTGGTTATTAAATAAATAAATAAATAAATTAGTAAGAAAGAGACACCGAGAACCACACTCAAGTCCCCCGAGTTCTTAGGTGACTGCATTGGCCATGGGTGGCAATACAAAGCAAAGCAAAGGCCCTTCCCATGTTCTGTGAAACGTATTGATTGGCGTACCAAGTGCAGCGAGTTGACAACTATGGATGAGAATGAGATTCTGTGGCCAAAAGAAGCATCAATGCTGGGTGAAAAAGCCATCAAGGATAAGGAGAGGCAGGCGTAACGTGGCCCCACAGCCCCCATGGGAAAGCACCGACCAGCACTGCAAACAGCTGAGCTGCATAGTTTTGCGAGGGGTGATGATGCTGACACCCTACGTCTCTGCGATGCACATGAAGGCCATGTTACCTTTGCCCCTAGAGCCCGAGCGTTAGGACAGCCAGCAGAGCTAGGGCCCAATGAGATCATCTCAAACCACTCTCTTGTTTCAAAACTGCCATGGCCAGCCGTAGCAATGGAGTTGGAAAAACCCAATCCTCGTAAAGAACCATCTACGTGAAAAATTCATTAAGCTCGGAGACCTGTTCATTTTCTTTGAATGATAATAAATGTAATTATACAAATCTATCTTGTATTGTACTCTAAATGTTAAAATTTAGGCTCTTATATTTGAGAGTTTTTATGTGCTTTAAATGTATGTTGGAGCTTCAAATGAACTTTCTTTTAATAATATAATTGGTTTAAAGTTGGTAGGGATTAGGGATTTTTTATGAGAAAAAGAGAATCATAGAGGTGAAAGGTGAACAGAAATCATTCTCCATTCATTTTATTCAGAAATGAAGGATGAGGATAGTGATGGAGTTGAGAGGAATATATCCTCTGCTGTATTGCCCTCCCTAGTCAAAGTACAGCAATTTATCAACCACTAGTCAAAGTACAGCAAGTTATCAACCACTAGTCAAAGCTGCCATATGCTTTCATTCATTAAATCTTTCTACCAAGCAAGTCTTGCTATTGCTATTTGGATGAGATCATGATGGTCATACACAAGATTATTTATTAGGCTAGTGGCCACCTACTGCATTATCATGCAATGCAAGCATTTGTATTCTTTTAGTTTTCGGTTCGAGCCACAAGCTCATGGCAAGGAAGAAACAAATCCAAGCAAGAGTGAAAGCGGGAATACTTTTTTTTTTTTTTTTTTTTTCTTTCTCTTTTTTTACCTATTTGAACAATTTCTGAGAGTATTCCGTGAATTGAATATTAGTGACGCCTCGATGTAAATCTCTTTGGTCTGGTTGGGTTGCGTGATAAAATAATTGAGGATAATAATTCCTATTTCTGCTTATTTTTGCAAGATTTTTTTTTTATTTTTTTTTTTCAATTCAGGGGTTAATTAAATTCAATTTTTTTTGTCTACAGCATGTACCATGCAATGACAATGGGATAAATTCAATTATTATTCGCTGTATGGGTTGGGGTAAGGAAATCTAAGGGCTTTTTTGCAGCATTGGATGATATTATTACATCTTGCTGCTACTTGGAACTTGTATAAATGTAGAGAAAGCAAGTTCCTGTGAGACAATTTCCTTGAGATGGCATTCCAACCCTGGGCATAGCCTAGATAAAAATCTACACAATGGAACTAACCACAAGCCTTCTATATATATATATATATATTAAGTGCAGGGAATTTTATCACACCTCCAAATTTAACAGGTTTTTCTTAGTTTCAAATGTTATGAATGGATATTATCAATGTGGGCATATTCACAGGATTTAGGGGAAATAAAATACATATAAGAATTATCAAGCTCCAAAACCAACATTCTGGATCAAGGTATGGTAGAAGGCTATATACCTTGTAAGGCTGAACCTGCAAAATATACTAGGCTTACTTGAATTCTTAAAAAACATATATACAAGTAGTACAAAGCAAATATTGGGCCATGATGAATAAAGATTAATATAACTGATAAAAATTTCAATTCATAATAAGAATAAATCAAAGTATAAGATCATTGCCTTTAAAATAAAAATCAATATGTAATATATTTGTACCATCAACTACTAATCTAAACTAGAAGAGTGGTAAAATTATCAATATTTCTTATGCTCCAACACAAATCCCAAGCCCTAATCATGCTATCCCTAGATACATGAAAAAGAGTAAGAAGGAATATTGAGTTAGCAGCACATTAAGTAATCTCTACCGCTAGTTGGATCAAGCATATCAAGTATGCAGTATGTGATACAATATGTAAATTTATATGGAATAATGGGGTAGAATATTATGAATGTCACGCTTATAAAACATGACACCAGTTTCTAAAATAATTAGAACATCAATTTAGACAATTCCTGTCTTTTTAGTTTTAAAATCTGCCTCTTTCGAAATGTTGCAATTATGACCATGATTCATCCTATGATAAGGTTGATAGAGGATAACTTCTAATTAGAACATGCCAATAATGGTCATGTACTAGTAATTGCCCTTCTTGTTAGACCCAAAAGAAATGCAAAACATGCTAATAAATAGCATGAGCCAATGATTTCCCTGCTAGCTAAGCCTTAAAGGAAATTCATTCCTGCACATATGAATATTGTTATACATAATATGTGTCAATAATCACTCTACTAATGAGGTATAAAAGAAAACATATCTCTAATTATGTGTGAAAATATACTGATGCACACAAAATGTACCAATGATTACTCTACTAGCTAGGTTTGAAAGAAACTCATTCCTAAATACAAGCAACCAATAGTCAATCTTGATAACTAAGTCCGAGTTGATCAAATTAGAGAGACTAAATACAATTTTAGTTCTAATTGGCTTCTTAGTCATGTAATAAAAAAATCATAAATTTTAATCTAAGGTTTTAAAACGCATTTCATAACAATTAATAATGTCTACTCAAATTAACATGATTTCGATACATCATAACTTAATACTGTGTCTAAGTAAAATATGTAATGTTTGATCCAAAATTTTAAATTTATTTTTTTTAATATATACAAAGCAGGCATATATAAATTTATGAAATATGCATAAATAATTTTTATAATATATAATTATGAATAAATATTTAGTGTAATCATGAATCAAAGCTACAGCTTTTGCCCAAGCCAAGAATCCACAAAGTTGAGGTAGATGTGGAAAAAAGGGCACGTAGAAAGACTCACTTGATTCATAACAATTAAGAGTAGGAGAGAGAGCTTATAGTATTGATCAAGACGTTGACTTCATTGGTTGCCCTGATATAGTAGATTTAGCAACTGATTGGGAGAAACAACATCAGTACCGAGTTCTTCAAAAGAATAACTTGAATTGGGGCTAAATTGAGCCATAACCATAGCCTAGATACTAATCTAGGCAATATCAGGTAGTCGGGACTTGGTTCCAAAGAGGTGGGACCTTGGAGGCGGATGGAAATGGAGCTCTCCTCTTCTTCTCTCTCTCTCTCATGGTAGTGGAGTGGTGGTAAAAAGAGAAAGGAGGGGCAAAAATATAATCTATAAAGGATAGTTTTAACCTTATCTAGGGAGTTGAAGTTATTTTATCCCTTCCTATTGAAATGTATTACCAATTATAAGCAGTTACTTTGAAAGTAGATGGGCATGCATGTTGAACTATTCTTCTCTTGATTTGTCAGATATTACTTACAAGTTAATTGATGAGGATAAGAGGGTTCTAGAGTCTATCATGACAAAAAGGGAGATTTAGAATGCCCTAAATCTATGCCCTCAGATAAAGGCCCAGGATCAAATTAATTTCTACCAAGTTTTTATAAACATTATTGGAATATAATTGGTAGGGATGTCTGTTCAGTAATCAAATACTATTTTCAGCAAGAGATAATAGCAAAGGCATAAAAAGCTACCTTTGTGACCCGGATTTCTAAATGCTCAAACCCTAAAAGTCCATCCCATTATCAGCCCATTAGCTTATGTAACACAATGTATAAGATAGTAGCGAAAATTCTCACTAGCAAAATTTAGATCTTTATACATAAGCCAATCTCTGAGGAACAGGTGACTTTTTGTGAGTGGTAGGAGTATATTTGATAATATTTTATTAGTTTAGGAAGCTATTCACTTATTGTGGAAAACATCAAAAAAGAAACCTATTATAGTTAATAAGCTTGTTATGGAACAAGCATATGATATAGTAAAGTGAGGATATTTGGTTGCAGTCCTCTATCACTTTAGTTTTTGAAACCAAGATGATTAAATAAATATTTTGTTGCATCCAGAAGCCTAAGTTTGCAATTCTAGTCAATAGCTCTCCTACTAAATTCTTTAAATCTTCTATAGATCTGTACCAAGGATGCCCTCTTTTCCCATACTTTTCATTTTATATGCTGAGATGTTGACTAAGGGAATGCAGAATGTGGCATCAAGTGATCAAATCATTGGTTATTAGCCCATAAGAATAAGTCAATAGGTTAGTCATCTCATATTTGCTAATGATTGTCTATTGCCATAAAGGGTTAGGTGTGTAAAGTGTCGGGTATTGAAACTTATAATTCAAGGATATTGTATGCAATCTGGACAATCAGTCAATCTAAATAAATCAATAATATAGTTTGGCCCAAAAATAGTAGATGAAACAATCTTTGATCTGACTACTATCTCGGAAGTTAGGAGAGTCCATAGCCTTGGCTAATACTTGGTGTTTCTTTCAAAGGTTTAAAACTCAACACGGTCGATGTGCAATCAAAGACAAAATATGTGCAAGATTGGATGCCTAGAAGTGAAAGTTCCTATCCTTTCTTAAGAGAGTCACTCTCATCAAGTCAGTCCTATGCTCCATAACTATTTATGTTACATCAAATGTGGTAGTACCAAGTAGTTTTGCAGATTGATTTTTCAAAATTATTCGAGGTTTCCTATAGGGCCATAAGACAAATAAGAAGATTCTTCATACTATTTCCTAGGAGATCATTTTTAAAGAAAAAAAAGCAAGGTAGCCTTGGTGTATCATCTATTAAATAGTGGTGGATAGCTTTGGTAAGTAGGATTACTAGTGGATTGCTTCCAAACCTTTACAGCCTTTGTACATGTGTCCTCCATTCTAAGCATGACTTTCACAGTAATTGAAGCTGTTATGTGCCCCTTAAGAATGCTTCAATAATGTGGAGGACTATAGGTAGACCAGCTTTAAGTTTATCCCAACATATGATTTGATCCATTAGTAATGGAAGCTTCATTAATATTATACACTCAACCATGGTTCTCTAGCATTCCTCTCAACCAAATATCTTTGATACTAAAAGTATCTCTCTTAGCTACAGTCGACAAATTAACTTTAGAGCATGGGGTCTAAAATCGGAATCTATTGGAACAAAATTTTCCAACTCTTATTGTAGAGGAAATTATTAACACCCCAATCGGAGTAGTCCACAAGGATGTATTGTATTGGAGACCTAGCTATAAATCCAAAATCTCAATTAAAGAGATTTGTAGTATGATAGAACTAGATGATGGTGGAGTAATGCAATCTAGTGTAAAGAGGATTTGGAATTTCAAGGTTCATTAAAGAGTGTTATATTTTCTTTAGAAGTTATGGCATAAAGGACTACAAACTTCATCTCTTCTGGTCATAGAATTCCATCTATTCATGCAGTTTGCAAGAGATGTAGTGTGACTAATAAAACATTTCATCACATGTTCTTTCAATATGAGGATTCCAGGTTAGTTTGGACCAACTTAAATCATCACCTTTTTTTTATCATTTCTAATCAGTTCAACATGTCTTAAAATTCCTTTTTAGAAGGCCTTTGGATGAGGTTACGAGTAATGATTAAACCATTCTCACTTACATTCTTTAGTGGATTTGAAAGGTAAGAAGTATGGTATATTTTCTTAATAAACCTTTCAATCCAATCTGGATGGTTAGATAGTCTATTGGCCAAGCCAGAGAATATATCCATTCGATTGGTTCACTGAATCCTAAAGATTCTAGCATCAAGGACTCCTCTCCATATCATAATATGGAAATTTCTTTTAAATTAATTTTTTGGTCATCCTCTAAACCAGAATATACAAAGGTGAATTTTGATGGATCGCTCTACCTTAGAACATTTAGCATCGAAGCAATTATTAGAAATTAGTGCGGGTGTATCTTACTTGTATTAGCCATTTCTCTCCCAACTTCTATAGTCCCTTGCACAGAATTAACTGGAGCATAGTATAGGGTGAGAGTAGCCACTCATATATTTTAGACATTCCACAAATATTCTTGAAAGTGACTCAGATATTATTATTTTCTGGCTCAATGGTCAGTCAAATTATTAATAGCCATACTTGAGATACCTTGACATGATTATAACATTAATTCCAAAGTTTGAATGTTCTCAGTTTTATAGAAAGGCCAACCAGATAATAGACATTCAGGCAAACTGGGCTGCTGCTCGAAAAGAAAGGGTATGTTGGACCACAGATCTCCCTTCTCTTCTTGCTCAATTTGCTGCTGCCGATGCCTGAAGTATTGTATTCTTGTGATTTTAATCCTCCTCTTTTTTGTTACCAAAAAATTAAAAAAACAAGCATTGATCAAAATTGCGCTGGAAAAAGGAATTTAGTTTGGTAGGATAAGCCTGAATAGCTTCATTTATCCCAGCTTATCCTGCAACCAAACAAGGCTGCAATAATTGATTTCAGTTCTAGCGATGATTATGAGACACGGTTAAACTTCGGTGAATCATATACAACAGTAAAACTCACTCGAGTGGGCTAAAAGGCTTAGTGGCTGAGCTTTCCCTTCTCTTTGAATGAGTTCAAAGCTTGTCAAAGAGATCCGGATTTGATGCGAATTGTTCATCATCTCTCAACGATATCGATTACATTTGCTCCATAATGCAACGCTGTCACATTCTCATGGCAGACCCTGGAAGGAAGGGCATGTGCTCTTCTGCCCCTTGGACGTGCACTTCAGTCTCCTGTCCCTACCTTCTACTAATAACTGGTTCATGTCCGCCTGCAGCATGAAGTATTGTAAAGAGAAGCCATTATCAATCCAAGCTTTGTGGGGTCAAAATAATGGCAGCATGTGATGCCATTACTTCCCCAGGCACTTGGTCTCCTCCTCGTATCGAGCATTGTGGTTGAGATTGCTCCTTGTGTCCCCTTTCATGGAGTTGGGATCTTAATCCTTTCACAACTAGTTCTCACGATCAGCAACAAACTGCAATGTGATGAACTGAATCCAAGCTGTGGTGCTGGTTGTCCAACCTTCATCCTTGACTCTGACAAGACAAACTGAACATCACCAGGTATGAGAAGGTATAGGCCACACCCACTGCTTGCAATATCTGGAGACATCCATGGCTGTGAATTTGTCACCATCCAGGAAAAGCTTAGCTTAGGGAGTTAATCATGACATATATGAAAGACCAGTTTGATTAGGGGTTACATGTTGCAGTAGTTACATAGATTTCAGGTGTTTGGTTGGTTATATTAGGTTCATCAAGTGCCTATATAATGAGAAGGCATTGTAGCATTTAGCTTTAGAACAACTAACTGCAACTGGAAAGATTTTTGCAGGCACAATACAAGTGACCTATGGAATTACATCAAACCAAATAAAGGAAGATGCTTGCTCCCAACAACTGTGGGACTGCATGCCTAGTTACTGTATCAAAGAGGCTCAAATTTTCATATTGGTAGCAGCCTACTTGAAGTTTCAAACAGTTGTTAAGCTTGCTGTAGGTTAAGTACCATCATCATCATATGCTATGAACAGTTGAATCGCTAAAGCATCAGAGAATTCATGACGTATTAGATTAAATAACAATCTCTTTTTCCTCTCTCTAACATTCAGAAAAGGAACAATCTATTGTACTCTAATGAAAACAAAAATTAAGGAACTAATTTGTCTCGTTGAGGATCAGTTAACATTCAGAAAAGGAACAACCTCTTGTGTTCTAATGAAAACAAACAATAAAACAATTCATAATTAAGAAAATAATGGATTTAATTTTTCTCGGAAAAAAAAAAAAAAAACATAAACAAATGAAGTGTCAAGCACAACAAGCAGCTTTGTTTGCATGTTTTTACATTTTTGCCTCTTATAACATCAATAAACAATTAATTTCAAAGATATTTTTGTCCATTTTAGGAGTATTCTTACACATATATATATTTAATTTAATTTAATTTATTTCTATAAAATTAGTTCATAAATAAAAAAGCTAGGCCAAGAATTTAGGTTGGGCTTAGCCTGTGCCACGGGCTGGCTTGCAAATGGTATGGCACAGTTCGGCCTGATTGGACTGTAGCCTTAGGGGCCGTGCTGGGCCCCTGCACCTAGTGTCATGGGCCGTGCTAGCCACTACAATAACTGTATGGGGCTGGCATAGCACAATGACCTATCAGACTGATCCTTAACGAGCTATGCTAGTCCAATCCTACTTGGTCCATTTGACAACCATAACCTAGATTAATACATAATTAAAAATATAACTTCAAATAGTATACACCTCTTACATTGAAGGTAGAGTAAACCTGTTTAAAGATGGGGATAAAGACAGCAATTTTTACAATAAATCTAACAAGCACAATCTCTATAATCTTTGGTCACTTATTCATGCTACATTTCGGCATTGTCGGAGAGGATTATAAATTGCCATCTTAATCATTTTAGAATTTGATCACTTTGAACGTACTATACAACGGTTAAATATGATAATTTGGACTTACTTTGTAGGAGTTAAATATAGTATTTTAATCCTAATCTAGTGGAGTTAAATGTGACATTTTGGATTTACTTCATACGGACTAAATGAGATTCCTTGAGCCTTGCTACAAGAAATTGTTTTGAAAATACTCCTCGGAATCGTATGTGGAGCATGGATTGGAAAATAATTTATGTAAAACTCCTTGAAATTATTTGTGCAAATTCGATAATGGAAATAAAGAGTAGTTCATCTCTAGATGTATTATAAGTTATAGTTGTTTAGGAATTGGCTTATATGTCTATTTATATAAAGGCATAGTAGATGCAGAGCCACATATTGATAGAAAACCTTTTGAAGCTACATGTAAGTCAAAATATAAAGAAAGGAATGAACACATGGGAATATGCTAGCGTGCCCAAATCTTAAATTTTCTCTATTCCTATCTTTTTTATCTGAAACCTACTTTGGGGTAGAAGTAGCCCAGGATCAGGCCCGAGGCACTCTGGACAAGTTTGGGCTCAAAAAAAAAGAGCCATGGGTTGAAGTTCGCGGCCTGGCTCGGACCCAACTCCAAGCCCAAGCACGGACCAGAGAGTAAAATTTAGGCCCAAAGACGGAGTTTTAAGACCTAAAAAACAGAGACCATTTCACCAATTTGATTCACTCGATTCAAAGATGAAAACTTGCAGATTTGAAGTTCATCCGTAAACTTGGACAGAAAAAAGAGCATATGAGTAGAGCATTGGTGGTCCCGATCTCTTTATCCAAACAGTTTTCTTAGCATAGATAAATGTACTTTGTTGGGGAACCACTACTCTATTTTTTAGCAAATGGACCATTTTTCACTCTTTCAATTGCCTTCAGCTTAATCTAGCATCCTTTGGTCCATTTAATATTGCTTTTTGAGGGTCATAATGTCTCCTGAAAGGATCAAAAGTACGTATGGATGATTTTGAAATGCTTGGTAAAAATCTTGAAATAAATTTTTGATTTCTTTAAAAATCCAAAAGAAGCCTGTAAAAAGTTTTAATATCCACAGTAATTCATCATAATAATACAATACAATATACTACAGTGTAACATAACATAATATTAAATCATCAAATATAATTATCAAATAATAAATAGTATTTTATTAAAAGTTTCACTAATGGAAGCTCTGATGATAAGAGTTCTATTACTAAGCATATTTTGGGAAGCAATCATAAAGGATCCTTTGAAAAATACCCTTGAATAAGAATCACAAGTTTGAAATGGCCCAGTATCTAACTTACCATTTTGTAAATTTGGTTGTGTACGTTTTGGATTGTGATTGTAAAGTTTAAATATGGTTTCCAGCTCGTTGAGACGCAACGTTTCTGGCTTCTTGATGCATGACATATAGGAAAACCTTGGACCTCTTTAGATTGATGGACCTGGTGCTGATGCCAAGACCATTAATATAATACCTCAAACCTATTAGCGGATGAGAACTAAGTAATCTTAAAAACTTAAGTACAAGTAATTGATAGTAAATAAATTTATTTTTTCTTCTTTCAATTTATCCCAAATTGGATCCTTAGTGCTGTAAAAGTGGTTTCATGCCATCACAAGATTCTGTCACTATCTCTTGAGTAGGCCTTTCTTCTTACCCATTAACTTTTGCACACTCGAATCGGCTTTGATACTATTTGTAACGCCCCAAACTCATTTGCTAGTCCAATTAACCAGTTAACAGGCTGAAAACATGTGACCCTAAAAATTAAAGTGCAAGTTAATTGGTAGCAATAAACTTTAAGTTATAAGCTTTTCAAATTTTCTTTCTTATTTAGAGTGAGGTTATTTTTGAGTATTACAGTTATAAGGTGTATATATGAAAAATCTCATTTAGCATTGTTTGAGCTGGCAATGCGTGGAAAATTTCAGCTTGATGGACCTCTGTTGCTTGCCATGTTTGAGAGGAAAATTTTTAAAGTAATATATACCAATGAACATTTGTGAAATGGATTCACGGGGTTCATCTAATAGTCTAGATCCTCAGATATCATTGAGAAATAAGATTCTACGTTGCCTAAGGATTTTTTATGATTATTTCAAGCATGAAATTAGCCAATCATCCACTTTGGTATCTTTTTGGCCAAAAATGATAATATTACCTTTCCATTGATCATAAGTTTCAACCTTTAGAAAGTATCATGATCATTCAATAAAAATAAAAATAGTTTTGATTTATTCAAATGAATAATTTGAACATCTATTGATTCTAACAACTGGTTGCAGAGTTGATTTTTGATGTGGATCTTGGACCTTTGAATGCAGCTTGATTTGCTGATGGAGAAGTAGATGTCCTTCATAAGGGAGAAATTAATGATAAAAACCATAGTGATATTTAACAACACTTTCTTTTTAATATATATATATATATAAGTCATGGTATCTAGATGCTTAGTCTCAATTGGACCAAATTGAGTTAACCCAATCTTATAGGGTCTGCATCATCTTCCAATCCAAGTAGATTATTTCAAGCCAGGTTTAGGCTTGGATTTTATAAAAACTTTTGAAACTGATCATCCTGAAGATCAAAAAGAAAAAAGAAAAAAGAGCTAGACTCAAATAGAAGCATGGCCTGATCTGGCCTAGCCTGATTCCAGCCTTAATTATGATAAGATTGTTATAATTTAAAGTTTGAGAGACTAGAAAATTGCCACCTTGTAACTGGTGTTTTCCGTGTTCTAATACGGGATTTTGGTTCTTTCTTTTAGCTGGTGAAGGTGCGTTAGGAAGCTCAGCGTGGTGTCACTGTAACAGGCGTTGCATGCCTGTTAAGAAACTTTTTAATCAGGTAGCAAATCTTATTTTACTATTAAATGAGTTCTTTGTATAGCACTAAGAATTATAAACTAGTGTCAATAGGAGTTTCCTTTTGTAATTAGAAATTCACAGTTAAGAAAAAAAGGGCTAAAGGTTGTACAAGCACTACTCTCTCCAATCATTAATAAAATATTTTAGTCTGGTTCGTTCACGCTGGTGGCCTCAGAGAGTTCCTAGTTTCGACCTCCAACGAGAGAACTTTCTTCCCTCCTGAATTTTCTTTTTATTTTATAATTCGTATTTGAGAAGGTGGTGATCTTCTCGCTCTTCATGTTTCTGCTGCATTGGCGGCCTACGATATTAAGTGCTTTTGTAATTAGATAGCTATTTTTTTTTTTATTACAATGATGCATTTATGACCTAAAAAATGCAAGCCCTCAAGCATCAGCCTCAAGGATTTGTGTCTAATTCAGAGGAAATCTTTGGCCTAACAAATTGCATGCTCCAAATTAACTATTTCATTTATCAAGTTGTCTGACCCTCTCTTATGGCATGCTTAAATTGAATATTATCCTTACCGCTACAATGGATTTAAGCTTTCTAAGATGAGAATGAAAATAATTCAAAAATTTTGATTCCAATTACTAAGATATTACTGTAATACATTCATCTTCAACGATAATCCCATTTGTGCTTGACACTTCAATGGCTTTATATATCCTACACCAAGTAGTTATTAATTCTATATCAGAGACCGATGACACTTTAAGAAGTTAGTAGCGGCATACAATATTTTTCCTTGCTAATCCCAAATTAGAAGTCCAGCTCCTGCACCAGTAGGATGCACGAATCCGTCAAAATTAACTTTGATATGATTTGGGTGTGGCGGCTGCTTAGAGACTAAGGTAGACAAAGCTGGTATATTAATGGATAAGAGGAGACAATGCTAATTGCTAGCATCATTCGTAGATTCCTAGTCATGAAATTTAGCTACTTGACTCAAAGCATGATGAGCAATTATCATAGGTCTAAATCTTATCTATTTGAAATATCACTTTATTGCCTTCCGTAGGTGCCATAAGGTACATACCCATAATGATTGAGAGAAAACCATACTTTTGGCCATAGGCCTCATCGGTAGGAACTCGTTATCTTGATGGATGGTTTGAATGTGTTTAATGTATCTGTTTCTCATAAAAGCCCAAATAGTCTTAGAATTTTCACAATGGAAGCATAAATGGCTCAAAGTTTCACTACTTGGTTATATCTTGCACAGTGTGATTGAATGGATGAAATTCTTGAAAATAAAAGAGCACTGATTGGTAGGCTATCACAGAACAACTTCCAGATAAAATGAAGAGGTTTAAATTGGGCTTTAATTTTTCAAACTCTTGATAACCTTTCCCTGTCTATATAGACATAGTTTGAAATTTGATTTCTATAAACATCTTGAGCTGCCACTCCAGATTTATAACTTGATCTCTAATATAGTTTGTCTTTAGGATCAGTTTTCATTAAGCTATCAACTGTAGAGAGTTCTCTCATTGCATTAAAGTCAAAAATCAGCAGGCAGTTGTACAAAAGAATACTTGAAATCTGCAGTCTGGATATAATGTTGATACTTCTTCTATTTCTAATGGACTAGATGAAGCCCCATGATATGAGAGAGGTAACCGTTGTAGTTCTTTCCAAACAAGAAATGAATACCTTGATGGATTATGCTCAACCCAATTCCCTTGAAGTGATTTATTGTGCACAAAATCTTAGAAAATAAGCAATCCACGTAGAATACAATCTTACTTATAATGTTGGGTAAGAGAGCTGGCCACTACTTTCACACATTTTGGGATTTTAAGACCTCCTCTTTAGGTTTGCAAATAAACTCCCATAAGATAGTATGAAGAAATCATTTATTACTTTCATGTCGCCATAAAAAGTTTCTAATAGTCCACTCAAACTAATGAAAGAAGCTTTGAGGAACAATAATATTAAATAAAATATACATAGGCATGGAGCATAGAATTGATTTAATAAGAGTATATCTACAAGTAAATGATAGATATTTGCACTTTTAAGCATTCGGTCTAGAATTTATTCTATCCTTCCATGGCTAGAGGTCTACTTTGTTCAATCTCCTACCTCTACAAGGTACACCCAAGCAATTTCCTAAATATTTAACTTTTTTAATGCCTAAGATATTAGTCAAAACAGCTATTATAGCTGAGTGGATTTCGGAGTTGAATAATGCTACAAATTTATCTAGATTCACAACTTGGCCAGAGTAAGAACAGTACCTCTATATAATCTCTTTGAAAGTTTTACAATCTTCTATCCTGGATTTGGAGAGGAGTAAGCAGTAATCTATAAAGAGTAATGGCTAATAAAAAAACTATTTTTATAAGATTTAAAACTATAACTTTTTCTCTTATCCACCCCACCATTTAAACCCCTACTCAGCATTTCAGAATAGAGAATGAACAAATAAGGGGAAAGAGGACAACCTTGTCATAGTCCCTGCCTAGAGTGAAAAAAAATCTATAAGTGAGCCATTGTCTAGAATTGCATAGAAGGTAGACCATATACAACTTTTAACCGAATCATTATTTTTTGAAAAAAAATTTAAAAATTTGAAGGACTTGAATAGATAATTCTAATTAACTCTATCATAAACTCTCTCTCCATGTCAAGTTTAATAGCCATTAGAGCATATTTGATAGATGCCCTGTGCAGAGAGTGTATAGCTTCCTAGCTCAGAATAATATTATTAAAGATACTACACCTTGGAATAAATGTCCATTACTCCTTTGAGATTAATTTAGAAATAACTTTGTAGATGTAGAGGGTTAAAATTTTAGCTGCCAATTTATAAATTGTATTGCATAGACTTATAAATCTATAATAGGAAGGTAAGGCGGGGTTCTTTTACTTGGGAATTAGAATAATGAAGGTAGTTTTTCAAGCTAGAGGTATGTTCCTATGCTCGAAGAACTATTTATTTGCTTGAGACACATCCTACCAATAATATTGCAATACTTTTTCGAAAAGTTAGGAGGAAATCCATTAGGGCCAAAAGCTTGATTAGGAGCCATCTTTTGAAGTGCATATATAATCTCCTTCTAAGTAACCCCCGATTGAAGGATTCTTTTGTTGCTATCTTCCAACACCCTGCCCATCCTTGGAAAAGAAATAGTATCACAACTTGCTATAGGATATCATCTGCTTTCAAAGAATTCTTTGAGTTCATTTATTATTTAATCCTTTGTCTTCACCCAATTTTCACTACTATCTTTTATTTGAATGATATAATTCCTTCTCCTCCTCATAATATTTCTATTATGGAAAAATTTGGAATCCAAATTTCAGTCCCCTCCTTTTCCACTGTAATCTAGATTTCTGCTACCACAAAGTTTCCCATCTTTTCAATAGTTTATAATATAGAGTGATTTTGTTTCTTAATGGCTGCAAATTAGTTAAGAGACACCCTTTTCTCTACCTTCTTTTAGTTGGAATTCTTGAATTTCTCCCTCTAGGGTAGTGGCTTGTAAAATACTGCCCATTAGCTTGGCATTCCAATATTTCAATTCCTTTTTTCTATTCTAAAGATACTTGGTAATTTGTTACATGCAAGTCTCAAACACTCGAGATTTTTAGCCATCATCAATAATCTCCCATAATTCATCATAATCCATTTAGAAGTTTTCAAACCTAAATAGCCTAGTTCTTCCTTGTTCTATTTTAGTGGTGATGAATAGAAAGTAATCATCCAACCTGATTCTAGGTAGAAGTTTTACCCTACCAAAGGAAAATATGCTAATCCAAGTTTTGTTTACAAAAGCTTGAATAAATCGTTCCTAAATAAGAGCCTCACCTTCTCTTTTATTATACCAAGTGAATTTCAATCTTGAAAACCTAAGATCAAATATCGACCTATATTGCATGAATTTCCTGAAGTTTGTACTCTCCCAACTATCAATGAAAGCTCTTTTTTCCTCTTTACATAAAACACAATTAAAATACTCTACTATCAAAATTGGAAAGTTTGGATAACACACATGGTCCAATTTTGACCACGACTGTCTTCTAATTATACCATAAGCACTGGCATGGACTACAACCAAAATCTACTAATTTGATAGGTTTGTAGTGATAATACTATAAAAGCATTGTTTAGAAGTATGCAACAAAATCAATATTCTCAATATCTTTTCTTCAGATAATAATGATACTATTCAATATTCTGATAGAATAAATGTACTTAATATGCCCAGGAGAACCTATTTTATTTTTGAATTTATTGATAGCAAGGCCAATTAACCTAGTTTTGAGTATTGCATAAATATCTAGTTTATAAACTATAAAGAGGTGCTTACAATTAGTCAAGGAGGTTGGTTTCCTAGCCTATCAATAGTTCCATATCACTATATTAAGGATTACATAATTTAGAGATGGGGTTACTTCTATAGCTAATCCCTTATGGCTAATTACTTCTTATTTTCTCTAGCACATTGCATCCATACCTACTTCTAGCTCCATCATCAAATATTTGGATTGATAACTAATTGGCAGTTGGTCCCTCCTTATGAGAGCAGACTAGGTCCAAGCCTAAAATGTCGTTGGCCTTATCTAAACCACCCAGAGGTGTTGAGAATGCCCCATTAGATCCATCCTTTAAAAGAGTAGAGTCCATAGCTAGTTCCTTTATTTTCTCCAGATCAACATTCACTAAACCCCTGTAGCATCATTTCATCTTGGTTTTAAGGCTCCCCTATTTTCTTGAGAGGCATGGCTTTGGTTCCATACTGATCGATGCCAAGCATTGGTCCACTAAGGTCTTCCCCTCTGCTATATTAGGCATGATAAGACCTTCCCTTTTGCCTAATTTACTTAGTTATTGTTAGCTTCATCACTCTCGGTAAGCCTATTCCCAGTTCCTTTTTCTTTGGCTGCCCCTTTTTAGATTAGGTTCAATAATTCCTCATGATCTAAGAGTTTTTCGTATGGTAGTACCTTTGGATGGTAGAGGCCTAGTATGTCATCCTTTCTGCACCCAATCCCCACTCGATCAGCTCCCATTTCATGAATTGTCTCCTTGGGCTGTACCCTAGACTCCTAACAACCAGTATAGCCCACATCATACGGGCTTTTGCCTTTGCATTTCAGACCTTAGATTGGGCTTTGTGAACCTCGAGCCTCATGTGGTTTGGCCCAATCTTTTACTTAGACTTTAGGCTTGAGCCCTCCAATCTGAAGCTTGAGCGAATGGCTCTAGACCATTTCCCTTGGCCCATTGTATTATTTTTAATGAAGCCATTAGGGGCATGCTTAGATTTAACCAGTAAGGAAATATTTTCTCTGCCTTCTACCATGGCTAAATCTCCTATTTGAAATTCAAATTGTTATCCTTTGGCATAGAATCCTCCTGCATTCCCTCTATTCTACCTTTCATTTCCTTTTTCTATCTCGATTTGGGAATTATAGGAAGCTGAATTGGAAGGTTTTTTATCATACATGATCTCCCTTATAATTAGCAATTCCACAATTGCTTCCCCTTTTGGGCTGGTGGATTTTTTCAGTAATCGTAGCAAACTCACTCTGATGTTAGATCGATTTATTGAGTTGCATGGGGTCCAACTCACCTTTCGTTGAGCCAAATTGAGTGGACTTAGTTTTCTTCCTTACACTATCGCTACTCCACTTTCATCCCTCCACTACCTCCTTGCATTAAGCCGTGGCCCATAGAGACATTACCTCTTCTGCTAGCCTTAGCATGGGAGCATGATTCATCACTCAAAGGTAAGGATGATTAATGTTGTGTATTCTTTGCCTCTCTTTAGTCAATCTGAGCTACATTAGCATCTACTTTTTTGAATGAGCATTCTATAGCATTTTGTCTAATGTAGCCACAAGTGAAGTAATATAATAAAATATTCTTATAGGTAAAAGCTTGCCACATTAGCTCTTCACTATCAATGCTAGTAATGTCAACCTCTACAACAAAAGGCTCCTCTAAATCAACCAGAATATAGACTCATGCAAAATTTTGGAGTTGTAGACTTTCTGTCAAACTATCCAACTGAAGTGCCTTCCCCACCACTGTTGCAATTTCAAGGATCTTACACTTGATACCAAAATTCCACCAAATATAATTCCATGGTAGAGCATGTTTCTCTACCATGGTGTTTTTTAACATAATTCGATAGCTACTTAATGTTTGACTTGCAAAATTTATTACTTAAATTGCTACTAAAAATATAAATATGTCGTGATTAGTGGGATATAAAAAAAGCTACTATGAAAACCTAAATATTTACTAAACTTGGATTCCCATATTCTACTTTCAAAATCATTAAAAAAAAATCATGATTTCTCTCCCAAACTCACATTGACTATGTATTAATAGATCTTCTATATCTATATAGGATCAAGAAGCTTAAATAATACCTTTTTTAGTTAGTTTTTTTGAGTGAAGTCTTGAGTTATTATCAATGGTATCAAGACCGACCTAGCTCATGACTTATGTGAACAAGTAGACAATACAAATGGACTCTTTTGATGTTGATCATGGGTTGATTATGATCTTTATGATTATGATTGGACTCAGATCGTTAGCCTAATGAAGATGTTAGGACTTAAATAGAGGAGTATATGTATGAGCTTGTATCGGCATGTATTTAGTCGCACATGAGCTACACATTAGATTGATCTTAATTACTTATTTAGGATTAAAAAATTCAAATAATATCTTATAACTAACCTTTTTAGGTCAGATCTTAAGTTGTTATAACCTCAAACTTTTCTTCTCCTTTGACATCAAACATTCAATGATGGACAATCATCTTCGTCCATGATCTAAGCTGATCGTGATGCCTCCCATTGTTCCTCCAACCTTCTTTACCATTCTGAACAGTCCCAGATTCTATCACATTCCTTTTTGAATGATTTTGGATTCAAAAACTCTCTTTTCTATCTCAGAAACCTCAAGTAAGATTTTAGATGGATGGCAACCTTAAACCTCATAAAACCTATGACATCTCTTCTACATTTGTTCTTTAGTTTTATATGGTGATTTCCTTTCAACTACGTATTTCTCCTTACTTTGAAAAAGAATGGCCAGTGACCCTCCTTTGTAATGTTGTTATGTTGTGCTTTCTTTTTTTTTAGGGTTTTAGGTCAGCTGTCTAGTTTTCCTCCACTTATTAGGCTACAAGTTAGTACCTTGTTTTGTTCTAGGGGCTGGACTTTAGTAATAGAAAGAGGGTTGCTATATGGTGATTTAAGGGTTTTGCTTCTAATTTTTTGATTTTTCTATAGGTTCTAAACTTTTCTTTTTGTTATCTTAGGTTTAGCTTTGGCTTTTGACTGGTTTCCTATTTCTACGTTCTTTTTTCTAAATTTCATTGATCGATGAAATTAATAAAACCTTCCACTATTTTTCTTAAAAAGAAACAAAATCTAATTACTATAAGGGAGCATTTGGTATGGATGATCTGCCTAGGAACATCAGTGATCATTGAATGGTGATTGGATTACCTATTTGGTTGCACTTGAGTGATCCTATGTGACGATGATTCAAGATTACCCCCACCTCTTGGATCACCTTCTAAGAAGGTGATCCTATCACCATTCTCAATGGTGATGATCCAAAATCACTCGCTTATGGTGATCTTGGATTAAAATGTATATACCAAAATACCCTTTATTTATAATAACTATATTATGATAGCAATAATTTATATATAATATGATATATAATTATTATATTATATTATTATATTATTATATTATTATACTATAATATAATATAATGTATTATATATTATTGTATAATATTATATATTATGTTACAATATTATAATATAATATCAATGTAATAATACTAAATTATATTATAATTTATCTATTATATTATAATATAATATAATATTAGTTTTATATTATAATATATGATATAGTTTAATATATTATATTATATTATGTTATATTGTATACGTTATAATAATATAATATAGATATAATTAGGATAATTTTGGTATTTTATGGTTAGTAATATTGGATTCTCATAGCATACCAAATATGATGATGTTAGATTACTAGTGATCCTTAATTATTATAATATACCATACTAAATACGGTGATCTTTGATCATTAGGGATCATATCATCATAGGATTAGGATCATTGGTGATACAAGATTATCAAGGTAATCCCAACATAGTCACCAAAGGCATCCCAAAGAGTGAAAACCCTATCTAATCTGCTTAGTTGGCCAGTTCCTTCCATAGTTGAGATCCCATTCCAAAGATTCCCTTCAATAATTAAAATCCTTGAAACTAATTATTCTTTTTCATGTATAATGAATTGATGTAAAACTTAGAAATGTCAAATTACACATGGGTTATATTTTTTCTTGCATAGAGTAGTAACATACACCTCTAATTTAAAGGAAGATAAAATTTGTTGTCTTTAGTATAAAAAAAACTCTAATTAGATCCTAAATAAAATAGAAAAAAGAGATTTTAAATTTTTTCTAGAGGTTTAAGACTAGCTCTCTGTCATTGGTTCAAGTCTAATAAAAAGTATAGGCTTAATGGCTATGTTGGAATAAGAGCGTTGACCAAGATATCAATGTGTAGATTAACCCAAGCCCAATCTGATCTAACATATGATTAGCTTTACTTTGGACTAACCTTTTGGATGAGATCTTAAGTTGATACAAGTAAACATAGTCCATAGATTATGCAAACAAGGAGACATAGCAGCATAGGTCTTTTGGAATTGACCATATCTCGATCATTGTGTGGTGTTTATGATTAGATTAGATTTAGACTCCTAACCTAGTAAAGATATTAAGACTTAAACTGAAAAAATATATGTGAACTTGCATAGCATCTATCTAGTTATACTTCAAAATCAAATACAGAAGAGACATTAGGAGGAACCAATCCCAAAGATAGAGAGATGGAGGATGGATCATTTGAGGTTTTTGGAGCATATCTAAGCCTTTGTTGGGATTTTGGGAGCGAAGAATACATGGTACATGGGTTCGTTTGAAGCATGATAAACTTGTGCTTGGATCGGAAACCCATGACATGAAAACTATTGTGGGCCAATCTTGTTCACCAAGTCTCAAATATTGATTTAGTCTCTCATGAAATAGCCCATTGCCAAATGACATATATATTTAGGTTGGGTTGGGTTCAACCTATATCAGGCATGAGTTATAGCACATTTGCCCCTCTTTGATCAGTCCATTACAATAATGAGCATTCAAATTCTTTATTCTCTTCTCTTTATACCTGCAATTTCTTTTTTCCTTCTCTCCTTTGCACTGAAATTATACTAGATTGAAGATTACAAAAAAATTTTCTACTGTGTGCTCATAATCAATACATACATGTAAAAAATTATTTTTCTAAGAATAAACCAAGCAAGGCTTAAGATATACCTTTGGCATAGATTAATCCATTTAACCAACCAAAAGAAAGGGCAAAAAATGGGGGGAAAAATCTCTAGTTGCACTCCTCTTTTAAAATGATCCACAAATTCCAGTCTTAAGTTTCACTTAAATTCACTTTGCTCCCTTTATGCCTTAGTAGGGTGTCTTCAAGACTTAAAGACTGATGTCCAATACCCTCACATACCCCACAGATTCAACAGGACTCCTTTGAAATAGTACTAATAAAAATCCTTTAAAAATCAAATCAATCAATCTAGTCTTGTATACACACCTTAGGATCCCATCTAGATGCAGCCATTGGTTCCCAAGTAGGGTGACCCTCTTGTAGAACATATGGGACCAATATGGGATTCTAATCAAAGAACTGCAAGTGCATGATCAATCAATGTTAGATCATCAGATCTTTATCACATATCATAAGACCTTTACTCTTACACTTACAATGGACCATGCAAAATAGTATGACAGCAAATCTCCTAAGATTGAGATACATAATATGTTGTCCTTCTTTGTGATGGCATGATAATTAGCAATTCCCCTCCACTATATCTAACCATGTTGATCATATGGAGAGATAGATGCAAACTAGCTGAGCTAACGACTATAAGCTAGTCGCATTAAAGTTATTCTTCTACCAGAAATGTTATTGTTGTTATAGCTAACAGAAGTCATCAATATAGGTGTGGTGGAGATGAGAATTAATGCCACCATCCATGTTTTACTCGTCAAGGTTCTAGCAGAAGTTGGGGAAGATCTTATAAGAATTGGCTCGTCAATTATGGCCAAGGAAGGGAAACGCTCCAGGACCACTAGGTGTAAATCGATCTTCACTCCTCATTCTCTTGATTTTATCTACTGCTTTTTAATCAAGGATATTATAGAGAATGAAAACTTAAAAAATCAATAGGAACTAAACAAAAAATAGTATGTATGCGATGCATTTACATTATATGTTGGTATCTACTGCTTTGAATCTGATTTTGTAGGTCCTACCAACCTTCGCAACACAAGAAGGTGAATTAATTAAAACTATCATCTCCAAACGTGAAACTTAAAAAACTAATTACTACTTTTTTTGTTAAAGGAGGCCAGGAATCAACAACAGCAGTAGTAGTTGTGCTCTTTCTTTTTCTTTTTTATTATGTTATATTATATTATTATTATTAATAAAAATGATAACAGTGATATACATAAAACAATAATGGGTGAATGATTTCCTTGACCGGATTAGATACTGCAAGTTAATTCTTACAATAAGTAGTTGCTCATCTGAAATGAAAAAGTTATTCGAGAGAAAAATCACCTCTAATAGTGATGCACCATAATTTAATGAACTAATGAGCAAAGTAGAGATAAAAATTGTCTTTCAAAATTTATCAATATCGAATTTGTCATAGAAAAGTTTAAGAAATATAAATGCTTCAGCAATTTGAAATTCATGCATAAAGGAATTGCAACACTTCGTTGACAATTTACATTTAGATCTTTTATTCTGAAAAATGTTAGTAAAAGGAATGTATACTTCATTGGCAATTCCAAAGTATGAAACTACGAAAAGAAAAAAAAAGAGAGAAAAGATTAGCTCTGCAAAAGAGCAAAGGATTCATGATCTAGAAGAGTAAGCACTGGTTATTCTTTCCATCACATAATTCTATTGTGTCAGCCATTTGTGTCCAAAGAATGAAGCTAAGCAAGCTGAAAGAAACAGTTATTTAAGCAATCAAAAGAAAGAACTTGTTCAATCCAATGTGATCTTCAATCCTAGTAAGCAAACAGGATTTAAAATCGTTTGCAGAAGAATTGGAAGTGGATCAATTTAGATAATTGCATATTTTGTCCAATGGAGCAACTATAACTCCAAAAGCCGCCTAAAACTGAGAGGGATTCACATCATTGATTTGTATGTAGTCATGTCCAAATGAAAATAATGTGTACTTCATAAACTTTTCAAGAATCTTTTGCTCCTATTTTGATGTACTCAGTAATCATAGAATGCACTTCATAAAACATAAGTTAAATTATAGTTCCAATGGAATCTTGGTCCCTCTCTCAGTGAAACAATCATCGGCTTATAATCCCCCTGGAGCTATGTTTTGTTGCATCGAAGTTAATCAAGTTATTATTGCCAAAGGTGCCTAGTTCTAATAAATACAAGAGCAAATCTCCATCAAACAACGCCAATATACAACTGTAAACATAAAACACCTCAATCAACGGCATTACAGGTCGATCCAAGTGTATTCAGTCAGATTCTGTCGAAGTTCTTCAAAAGATGAAGTATATCACAAGGATAACGGAGAGACAAGGAGGATACTTGAGAGAATACATAGATGGAAGAACTCTAGCTAGTGAGATGTTAAGGAGGTAACGGACTGGGGTGACACAAACAACCACAGAAGAGTGACACAAACAACCACAGAAGAGGGAACGGCGCAACAAAAGAGGAGATAAATCCCGGGAAACAGGCGGTCTCGCTTCCAAAATGCCAACAGCTAACTGGCCATGACACACTAAAATTAAGATACTCACCTGGCCTCCACTTGTCAACTTCTCAACACACGCGGCCTTCTCTCTCTCTCTCTCTCTCTCTCTCTCTCTGTGTGTGTGGCTATCCCTTTCTTCCTTCTGCTTCCTTATCCCTGCGGGCATGTTAGGTTTTAATGGAGCCTTTTGCCCCGAAAAGAACTCTTTCAGAATAGTGTAGGGCGGTACTCATTACAACCTCATGTTGGAAAGAAAGCTACTAGGCTCCGTCCACTCCTTTGTTGCAGCTTCTAGCTTCCGCTTAATAAGGTTGCCACTGTTAACAAGTTCTGGTACAAAGTGTACTAAGTGTGGTGTTACATTCAACTTTGCCAGTCGACCACGAGTAGAAGGAGATTAAAACAAACAGCAAGAATGGAAGTGGAAGGAGATTAAAACAAACAGCAAGAATGGAAGTGCAACTGACAATCTTAACAATATTGATACAGACATGACTCATAGTTGTCCCCTTCGTTGCAAGGAGAATGCTATCAATATATGGAAGTGTAGAGTATTTGGGAAGGTAAGAGTGCACTGAGATGTTCAGATGGAAGGGGGGGCGGGGGGAGGGCGCTAAGACATTGATACGGCTTTAGTCCTTTGCTTCAAAGACCTAAAAGTAAAATCCCTAGAGCACAAGCACATGGATTCCTACTCTTTTTAGATTCTCCTAGTTTGTATCTTTCATTCCTCAGTTTAATTTGCTCTTGAGGCTTTATAATTCAGATCCTTTGACTAGTCACTGGGAGAGTATCAACACATGGCAGATCAATAAGACAGACACCAGAAAACAACCAAAATTAAAAGAAAAATTACCAGATCTGAAGTGCTAGTGGAGAGAGATGTAGAAAGACAGAAGAAAACGTTCGCCTTCCTCTATTCCTCCTCCATCTTTGCTTCCGTGATTGCGGAACCGGGAAAACTTGCATCAAACTGAGACCACTGAGAACTCATACATAAATTTGTACAGGTTTCTTAGTTCAAGACCAAGATCAGTTACTCTAGAGAATGTAAAAATTTAGGAAAAGAAACAAAAAGCCATGAGTCCCCTTGAGCCAGAAGGGTGCTCAGCTTGAAATCCTTCAAGAATATCTAGCACAACAAGGGAAAGCAAAGCAAATAGTAGAGCTCTCTAACTTAGTGAATTCAGTAAGGCGGCCGGCCTGCACCGGTGGTCCAACTGTAAGGCTCCGACGGCAACTGGAGGTTATTGAGAAGATTCGGAGGCAGGCCATGGAAGAGATTAGGGTCCTGAAGGAGCTGCTGCTGCTGCTGGTGGCCAACCAGTCCATGGGACTCCATAGGCCCCTCGGCTGGTAGAGACTCCTCTTCCTCCAGAGGAAGCCTCTCATAGGCGGCATTCGCGAACGATGCCGCCATCATAACCACAGGCCCCGACGCCGTTAGCGGCCCCACGACGCTCCCCCCGACCACCTGTCCTTGCCCGCCGGCCAAGTATACCGTGAGGCCGGTCGCCTCCGGTGGGGCCGGCGGCGGCAGGAAGGATCCCGATAGGGAGAGGATTTCGAAACAGCCGTGAAGGGTGACGACCGCACCCTGGGATGCCGGCTGGCGGAGCGTGACATTAGTGACGGTGCCGACGCCGCTAAGGATGCACACACCTCGCTGCCGGCGGCTTGCGAAGGTGGCCATGCTTTCGACTATGTCGCAGCCGCCGGCGACGTCCATGACGTGGGTTCTGAGGGCGTTGGCGCTGTCCCGGTTTATGATGATGGGGGGCTTGGGCCTGTTCTTCGACCCGGCAGGCCGACCCCTTGGCCTGCGCGCCGCCTCGCCGTCCGACCCGGCGGGGGGCACTGGCACCAATTCCTTGCCGTCTCCGCTGCTGCTGTTGCTTCCGTTGTTATTAATATTGATGCTGTTATCATCGCGGTCTCGCTTCTGGCCTCGATTGAGGTCTCCTTGGTCGTCCTCCGATTTGGGTTGCTGTAGCTGGTGATGGAAATATCGTGTGTGGAACGGAGGTGGAAGATGATGGCCGCGTGTTGATGAAGCCGTAATTTGATCCATCTTCCCTCGTTTTTATTTCCTTCACCCTCTTCTAATTCCTTGCACAAGTGGGATGGAACCTAGGAGATAGAACAGTGGAAAGGAAGCAAAGGAGGGCGAAAGAAAGAGGAGGAGAAGGTGGAACGAGATAAAGAGAAGAGATGAGGATTCAATTAACTAAGACCAAAAGAGAAGAAGAAGGCAAAAGAAAGACGGCGCTGTGCCCTTCCTTTTTCCTCTTCTTTTTACTTTTAGAATAACTAAGCAACCAAACGCTACTCCAGGCACTACCACCACAGCTACCCCTCACCAGAAAAGTGACCAACACTGAGGTGCACCCCTCTTGTCATCCACCAACTTCCCTGCGGATTCTAGGCATCTACTCATGTTATCGCTTCTCCAGGGACCACCCCTGCGGATGGTTGGGTGGTCCTTGATTTCTACTGCCGTTTTTGTTGGGGTCTTAGGATTGGATTGGGTTTGGTTGCGCTATTTGATCCTAGCCTCCTCTCTCCTTGCCTTGAAGGCTTCAACAGCTCCACTTCTCTCCTCTTGTTTCAGTCTGGTTTCAGCTGACTTTGGATGTCTCTTGCTTGGAAGCCATCCAAAGGGAATGCTCCCAAAGAACGCTGTCTGGGGTGGCACTAAAATATTGCGTTCTGGCCAATACCTGAGAGGGATCAGAGGTGAGAACAGGCTGGCTCTTGGAAGGCTGGGTTGGGGTGGGGGGGGGGGGGTGAGCCAGCCGTACTCTTCGCGGCGAGGAGAATATTTTAGCGAAGCGTGGGCTGACCCGGTGGGCGTCGCTGTCGAACAGGCCAGCGAGCTTCCCACGTTGTTGAATTATGGCTGGAATCGTGACATTGCCGTGATTTCATGGTAGATTAAGGGGCATTGCCTTAAAGAAAAGCCCTGCAGGCGATGGCATGTGGGTCATGGGATTTCGTGGTACAACCCCCTCTCTCCTCCTGGACTCCCCATTCAAACAAGGAACAGGGGTGAAGACGGACTAAAATAAGTTTCCATAACGGCGTTATCGCATTATAAAATATCTCACCTTAATTCCGTTATCGTTGATCCCATCAAAGCTATTTTTGACCACTGTAATTGCCATGTATATATATCTGACTTTGGCCCGTGCATGCCCCTAGATGGTAAAACTGCATAATTTTGAGTTTTTAATTATAATGGTGCTGTGCTATCCAAGGGCTTGAGCTAGATCCACTTACAGGTATTTTTATAACTAAATCAATTTAAATTAATTTCTTAAAACTAAACTAAAATCGAAACAACTGTTTTAGTAAACCTAACAAAATTGAACCAAAAAATTTGGCTCAGCTATCGGTTTGCTTGCCCTCATACTAGATGACAATGAGATCGATTTGCTTGTACCTACTTTAAATGATTATATAGCAAACTTTATATAGCCAAATAGCAATCCAGTTATTCATAATGAAAAAGAACATAACTCTCATATAACCTCTAATACTTAAATTTTAAATGTACTACAAAAGAAAGACTGTATAATCTATACACACAGTTTAGTTCAGTTTATATTAGCTTTTTAAAAATCAAAACCAAAATCAAATTGATCTTTCTGGTTTCAAAAATTTTTAAACTAAAAGATAAAAAAAAATAATTCAAATTAAATTGAAATCATGGTTGATTGATTTTATAATTTAGTCGATCTTCTTGCATACCCCTAATGTTATCTTGGATTTTGATAGAAATTATTGTTAGTTAAGTGCTTTTTTGGCAAGTACTAAAATAATTATTATTACAAAAATATCACAATAAAAAGTAATGGACAATGAAAGTTAATTGATGCAAAAATTTGAAATTTAAATGTTACTAGGTAAACTGCACGAAAGAGAAATAGTGGTCAATATATGAGTTATATAATGAGGGCTAGTTTGGTTTTACATTAGAATTGGAATCAAAATCCAAATCATATTCTAGTAGAATCAAAATCAAAATCGCTTATTTCCTCCACTTGTTTAATTCCAACGGAAATCATAATCGAAATCGGATTAATTTTTATTGTTATTGTTTGGTTTGTCTAAATCTTGAAATTATATTTAATCCAGATTCTCAATTTTTCTTTCGAGTCAAAAACTTCAAAATTTTGATTGTTTTGAATTATATATATATATTCAATTTAATATCTATTTCATAAATAAATAGACGTAAAAATTAACAAATCAAGGAAGATTATAGTAAATCATAATATAATAATATTTGAGAATTAAAGCTATTGAACATCGAAGAAGAGAAAAAGGAGAGATCTATTAGGTTTTGATGTTGGGGTTTAACTAATATTTTGTTTTTTAATGTGTGATTGCAATGTACACTTAGGGAAAATGATTGTTATCGAATGTCTTCCATTGTTCCTATTTATCGTTTGTTATCTATTGCATTCATTGTGAAAGAAGAGAAAAAGCATATGAAGCGTTGCAAGTAGGAGGAGAAAGAACTTGTGGTTGATGATGACATTATAATAAAGAAAGTTGCGATTGGGAGGAGGTGAACTAGGGTGAGAAGAGGAGAAGGAGGACGGTTGAGACGAGGTGAAATGGGGTAAGAAGAGGAGATAAAGTCTCATTTTCGCAAACAAATACCCCAATGTTATAATAAGATAACAAATAAAATGATGGTTATTATTTAAATAGTGTTCTATATAACTATTTAAATATCATTCTAAACAATCATAATAGCAAAATTATTATAATAAACAAATATAAATAATTCCAACTCTTTGCTTAATAATTTTTTTTCCTAATAACCTATATATATATATATATAATCAGAACAACAGTATATTATTATTGAAATATCCATTAGTAAATCTTCAGCGAATTTGTTAAAGTGGGCGTTCTCTTGGGTTTTTTTTTTTTTTTTTTTTTTTTTTTTTTTCAACTCCCTACCTCATGTTTGTCGCTTATGTCTTACCTGGAGCGAGCCAGCGTGGTCGAATCTCGGGCTTGGGGCCCACAGTCAGACGTCCGGCACGTGGCGTTCAATCCGCCATCCACCGCCACTCTGTTGTCCGATCTGACCTCTTCGTCACATCCAGAGCCGGGCGTGACGACGGCGCTTCGACCACAGCCGTCCGACAGGGCCTGCGGTCCTCCGTCTCGGATTCCGTGTCCATGCGACGTGTCGCTCACGCAAAACTCGATCAAGACGGCCGGCGATCGTCTACCGTGCGTGCGTTGGGAACGGGGGTGTCGGCGAGTACAAGCAACGGATCCCGGGCGGAAGTGGACGGGCGTCTCCATGATGTCAATGGGAGGCTCTCGGAAGAAGCCAGATGGAGACGTTGGGGCATTCAAGCGGAAGGGAGCGAGAATTTACTTCGCGATGACATAACAAGGCTAAAAGTTGCAGGGAGATGGATACGGTGAGACGGTGAGGGTGACAGGAAGACCGTTCATTCCGTCCGTTCTCCATGCATCTTAAATAGGTTTGTATTTAGGTTAAATAAATTCAGATTATAAGCGATTTGATTCATCTAAATTTATATATTTAATTTATTTAATTCGTTTAAGCAACTAGTTATATCGGATCGAATCGGATTGATTCATTTATCCAACCTATTTATATTACGAATTAACAGATAAAATAGGTTAAAAAAATAGCATCTTATCTTTTTATTATTGATTAATAGATTGAGCAGATTAAATGGATTAAGTCAGATTATCTGTTTATTAGATAAGGTAGGTTTGAATTTAAAATTTTGAATCATTTAATAAACAGATTGGATATAGATTGATGGTTTTTATGACTGATTCACATTAGATCTGATCCATTTATAATCCGATCCGACTCGTTTGCCATCCCTAATTATCATCTTCCTGAGATTTTTAGAATTCAGCTTGCATAGTTAAAAAAGATAGTGCTATTTGTTCAAATTGATATTGATTGAATAAAAAATATACTTTTCTTTTACATCTTGTGCAAGAATTTAGACTTAAAAGAAATATCTTATTCAGGAGAATAATTTGGATGTTAGGTAACGGATGACGTAAAGAGCCCATCATTCTATCTTAATGATTGTCAACATAAGAAAAAAAAAAAAAAAAAATCTTGGCTACTTTCCTACTCTTGATCTGATGAAAAATTTGACAGCAATCTTTTGGCAAAATTATTTCTTATAAAATGTATATACTAAGATGAGGTTTGTTATAACTCAGCATGTGCCCCCAAAAATACTAGTTAAGAATATGTTATAAGATTTTTTTAATCTTATATAAGTACTTAAAATCTTCCTAATATATAATTGTTGTAAAACTTAATTAGTACTCACTAGTGTAAACTCTCACATATTTTCCCTCTTCAAATTTTGGCTTTCTTGCCAAAATAAAGATTTTTATCCAAATCCATATTCAATTCAATCATAAATATGTAAAGCCTATCTACAGTATTTTCTAGTCCACATAGATCGTGGACTGGGTTCACTTTGATACCATTTATTATAACCTAAGATTTCAGCCAAAAAGATTAGCGAAGAAGGTGTTATTTCAGCTTCTTGATCCTATATAAGTACCTAAAATCTTTCTAATATATAACAAATGTGAAACTAAACATTCATCAACATAGGCTTCACATACTTCCCATAGGATCTTCATAGTTCATAATGGATGTGGAACTAAACAATTATCAGTATGGGCTCTCACATACTCTTTTTGTTTAAACCCTAATGTCCTACCTAAGCTAACGGTCCAAATTCACATCCAAATCCAATTGAATTCAATTATAAATACTTAAAGCCCATCTTCAGTGTTCTTTAGTTTATATAAGCCATGAATTAGGTTCACTCTGATACGATTTATGACAACCTAATACTTTACCCAAAAAAGCTAATTAAGAAGGTGTTATTTAGGCTTCTTGATCCTATATAAGTGCCTAAGATCTTTCTAATATATAACCGGTGTGGGACCAAATACTTACCAGCATAAGCTCTCACATACTCTCCTTATTTATGCCCTAGCATCTTCTTCATGCAAAGGGTTCATATCCAAATCCAATTGAATCTAATCACAAACACATAGAGCTCATCTATAATTTTCCTTGAACAACATGGACTATGAATTGAGTTCACTCTGATACTATTGTCATAACCCAAGATTTCATCAAAAAACTAGCCAAGAAGCTATTATTTGGGCTCCTTGATCTTATGCAAGTATCTAAAATTTTTCTAGTACATAACGAATGTAAAACTAAACACTCGTTAGTATGAGCTCTTATTTACTCTCTTCAAGATCTTTCCAATACATAACGGATGTGGAATTAAATACTTGCTTTTATAGGTTCTCACATACTCTCTCCATTTAAGCCATAACATCCTTGCTAGGCTAAGGGTCTAATTTCAAATAAAATCCAATCACAAATATATAGAGCCCATCTACTGTATATCTTAGTCCACATGGACCATGAATCGAATTCTCTGATACCATTTGTCACAATTCAGTATCTTACCTAAAAATGCTGCTTAAGAAGACATTATTAAGGCTCCTTGATCCTATTTAAGTATCTAGGATTTTTCGAATACATAACTAATATGAGACTAAATACTCATCAATATGGACTTTCACAAAGTTTCTACTGATTAAGTCAATGCAAGGATTATTGCAACTTTAAGCATCAACAACACATAGACTTGCAATAAGATTCCCAACAGCAATAGCTATTAGCGAACAATGGTAAACACTTAGGAAGGCTTCATACCCATTTCTACTTGTGGTTGAGAAAAGTAAATCTAGAAAAAGAAAAAGCTGGCTGGATCATTTTCTAACTCATCTGTGTGATGTAGTTTTTCTTCCTCTTTTCTCTGTCCATCTTTTCACTTCACCTACCCTAATCAATTGGCCCATGAACTCATTTTATGTCATTATCCCTCCATCCTCTTCATATTGTCTAGTCTGCTTTCTCCCATTGAGTCCCTTTCCCATTGAATTTAATGAAATAATTCTAGCATACACAAGCCCATACTCGTTCCTCTATAGTTTTTCAGATTCCCAGAAGCATCTCATTTCACGTCATAATTATCTCCACCATGCTACTCACTCTTTATAAAAATCTCACCTTTTTTCACACCGCAAAACAACTTTTTAGATGGAAAAGCCAAAGCCAACAAGATAAACTTGTGAGAGCTTTCAAGCAGTCCTTTAGCTTACGAGCAGTCCTAGTAAAGGACCACCATTATTGAGGATGGCATGTGAGGTTTAGTGTGACACCGAATAGTTAATGAAAGATAGATAGACTAACATACATACTAGACTTAAAACTTAATAATTTAAGCTTTTGAATTGAATTGGATTCTAGCTTGCTTATCAAGGCTATCTTTTGGTTGAGCTTAGACTCCAGGTTTCTGATTGGATATGAAAGAGATGAGCCTATCCCTCATCAGATCTTGAAGAGTGATTAATTTTGAGGTCTCCATCACCGCTCTACCACCTAGCTACTAATAGTGTCCTGCAAAATTGTCAACCTTTGCACCCTCAACCCTCCCTTTTATTACACTAAAGAGAAAGAAACAAAAAAGTGGATGTTACATGATCCACAAGTACTAACTAGTTGGACCAGTACTTGTTTTTGGATCCAAGCTTTAGAAATATGAGAAACAAGTGTTACAAGTCCAAAACAAGATTTCAGCTGCTAATCAGTTATTGCCACATAATTTTACAAATTAATGTATGCATATATCGCTCGCACAATTAAATGGCTCCCTGGTTCTTAATATTCACAGAAACAACCTAAGATATCATTCTCCAGGAAATGATTTTGTGCAAGGACAATGTTTAAAGAAAATGTTAAAGAAAATTATTTAAGTACATGTACCAACATATATTAAAGGGATAAGGAAAGAGATTGTTGTACTGTTATCTAAGATAATATAGTATCTTGGTATATATCAAGGAAGACATCATTATGCATCTATGCTAATAACCAAAGAGAGAAATGAGACATTGTTATCTTCATATTTTCCAAAAAAGGGGGAAAACACACTTTGGTAAAAGAGATGCCTAGTTTTGAAAAATAACATTATTGAATTATGAAATCTTAATTGAGGAGAAGGTGCAGGATTGATATCAAAGTTGACTACCAATCATAAAAGGTATGTCCAACTCTAAAATATAGATTCAGCAATGATAGTTATAAGTGTTGAGAACTGACATTCCATATGATTTGGCTATATGGACATATGGGTGTCTTCAAAATTTGATTCAAGTATTTTGATAAATTTAAAGGAAATAAAACTACTAGTGTTGCATAATATACTAATTAAACTAGATTGAAAGAAACCCCATCTTAAATCCAATACTGTTTAAGAAAAATTGTATATTTGAGGTAGTGAAGTGTCTTTTTTAGTCCCTGCTGTAAAACTACACATGTTATAACCTTCTTTTATGCACATATATGCTTATTTTATACAAAATTTTACTTATCTGTTATGCACTTGTGCTTGTTTTCTACAAATCATACTTCTTCCTTTCATATCCAAGGAACCAATGGATAACAATAGTGCCACTGGGTTTTTCTCATGAAAACAATAATGCTATTAGTTGTAGTTGATCAACTGCATGAAACGTTTCATATGTCATGTGATAAGAGGGAATCAACATGATACCTAAAAGCTAGTGTGATGCATGGAGGGCCGGCTGAATTAAGAAACAGCATGTGAGCACCATTTCTAGATGAGGAACTTTTTATGTGATTGACTAGCATCTCATTGCACGTTTCAAAAACAAATAATCACTAAAATAAGGAATGGGAAGCAAATTTTTCATCAAGTAATGATTATTATATGCCATGAATCACATTCAAATAACTTCCCCTAACTTTCAAATGTCAAGTGCTCTTGAAACCATGTGTGGTCATATCACTACTAAAGTGAACGTCCATGTGTATATATTTGGACAGAAGATAGTTTGATGTGACAAAGGATAGAAGATTTTTAAATCAATGTCACAGTTTAAGATCTCACCTAAAAAGACTAGTAAGAAAGTATTATTTAAACTTCTTGATCCTATTTTAGTATTGGGTATTCGCTAAGCTAAAGGTCTATGAACAAACCTACATCTAAATCCAATCAAATTCAATCACAAATATATAAAACCTATTTCTAGTATCTTTTAATCCATATGAGCATTTGGCTGGGTTCGCTTTGATACTATTTATTACTATTTAGGATCTCATCTAAAAAAGCTAGCCAAAAAGTATTATTTAAGCTCCTTAATCATGTTTAAGTCCTGTCATCTTTACTAGACCAAGGATCCATATCCAAATATACATTCAAATCCAATCGAATCGTAAATATATAGAGCTCATATACAGTATCCCTTAATCCACATGGACTATAAACTAGATTCGCTCTAATGCCACTTGTCACAACTTAAGACTTCACCCAAAAGCTAGCGTGAAGGTATTATTTGAGCTCCTTAATCTGTATAAGTACTTAGGATTTTCGTAATACATAATCAATGTGGGATTAAACACTCATTAGTATCAGCTCTCACGTTGTGTCCCCTCAACTCTATCGGCTTGCACATCTAGAGGCTAACACAAGCATTTCTATGCAACTGTCAAATGGTTTCTCTTATGTGTTAAAGTCCATTGAATTAGAACTAGATCTGGTGGCCATTTCATCTCCGTAGTTATCCATCCACTGTATGCTATGCTTTGTTGTATTAATATAATCACTCTCCTTTGCCAAAGAAGCCCAGATCCATAGACATCACCACAAAAACAAATACGTAAAACAAGATAATCCCAGGACCACACAAATGCGAGCAACTATTTCCATGTGACCAGCACTAACCCCATCGAATCAACACAGTTTTATAGGGCTTTCGCTTTCGCCGAGGTCCACCTTTCAGGGAAGGCCACAGATGATTGGCTCCCCTTCATTGACTAGATCATGGCAGAGAGCTTTCAAGCCCTAATGGGTCTCACTGTGATGGACCAACTTGGCCATTATTTTATCACCTTCAAATGCCGACCATGGCAATGTCATGTGAGTGATAGCGATCCGTTTATAGATTCATTTGCTGGCCGGTATTTTGTCTGCTTCTGCCCATAACTGGCAGTTGAGGTATGATTTTGAAGTTAAATAGAATAGGTTTTATGAAAATTTTGTTCAGCATATTCTATTCAATTTTGGCACTGAAGAAGAACCAAACTCGGTATTATTAAAAAAAGAGGATAAGTAGAATCAAGTTAAGATAATATGTGCCAAAGATTTTACGTTGCCCAAGGAACTGAAGCTATATTTCTTTTTTTCAATTTTCATTCAGAAGAAAAATGGCGAAATGAATACATTTCTTTGCTTAGACTCATGAAATATGGGATTCATACAACGCACATTAAAGTAGGGACTTATTTTTATAAAACTAACCTGGTTCGAGCTTGATTTGGATTTGGTAGCTTATCTGGTATAAAATGTGGAGTTCTTCTCTTGTATCCTTCATTTTTCTTTAGAAATTTACTATTTATGCTTTGAAGTCGGATCATTGATTAATAGTTTTGAAGGCATAAAGAAAATTGAGTTTACCCAGACCCTATCTATGCGATGAATGTCATTGTGGTGTCTGTTAACTTATTCAGATCTGACTCATGGACCTAACAAGTCTTATAAACTTTAATCCCAAGTTTATAAGACTGAGTTGTTGGGATAAGGGGGCTTATTCTTCTGGTTACATTTGTGATTGGGCTTGAGCCACACATACTTGGCCCAAATTTGAGCCAATCCTACCCAGTTAAACATGATATTAAATAGGTGGGGAAGCTCCTCACAGAAGCTTGGCAAAACATTACCCTAGAGCCAACCGATATACTTGGCTCATAGAGGGAAATCAGTTATGACAATCGTGAAAGTATGTATATTCAGTGTGGTAAAATAATTTTGTAAGTCAAAAACATACCTTCGGCCATATTGATCATGTACAACATGAAACCCGAAACACACAAATCATAAGAAAGCAAAAATAGTGATAGTTGTCTTCTAAGCTATTGGCATATTAGACTAGCCATCGATGATGGAGAATATTGGCTTATTTAAAGTCTAGGATAGGACCTCCATTTATGACAAATTTTATCACTTCCATTAGAGAAATGGTTATTCTTATCTGATAGCGTATAGCCATTTAATTTTAGGAATAAATAATTATCTCTTATTTATCACCTAATTTAATAATATTATCTCAATGTATGCATGCCACTTTTTGCCTCTATAAAGAGACGTGCTTTTCTCACTTAGCCCACGTCATATGGCTGTGAATTAAAATATCCAGAAGCTAATTATAAACTCTACGGTTAGTTCAAATAGAAATTTCAATCCATGAATTATGGTGGTTATGTTCCCTGGTGAACATTTCCTTCCATGTATTACAATGCTAGTTAACTTCTAAATGAACACTTTATGAGATATGTATATTCTTTATTCCCCTTGATCCACTTAAGGTCCAAAATTTAGCTATCCAATAATAACATAAATTAAACTTTGTATTTATAAAATGGCTTTCATCGTCTTTAATTTGCTAGCAACTAAAAGTTTCAATATACTAAAGTTAGAAATAACAACTGACGATCAAATACAAAATGAGCTAATCAATCTCATATGTTCAACATGATCCCTATATAACTTAGCCAGCAATGTTTTAGTCATAGGATTTGCAATCATGAGCTTAGTATTGGTATGCTCAATGATAATTGTATGCTGTTGAACCTTAGGGTTCAATAATTCATGATTTGATGATAACAAGACATTAATTAAGTTACTAACAACATACTTGAGTTGTGATGATTTAGACAAGTGTGTATTCATTCGGAACACACTCGATTCTACAAAAGCTCAAGTCTCACCCTAGCACATAAGTCAGAGGCAGTACAATGCAAATTTGAAGAATCATCTGACGTGTCAAGGTTTGAAGAAGAGAAGCCTATTTGTATATTTTATTTTTCCTAAGGTTTTATTTTTCTTAAGGATTATATGTAAAACTAGGTAAGACATTAAGTGCACAAGGCTTCATAAACCTAAAAAATGGTATAAATTAGGTTTTGGGGTTATAATTAATGTAAAATTTATATAAAAATTCAAAATTAGACATATGTGGTCGATCGTACCCTAAAACGGTTGATCGAACTTATAAAAAAATCCTAAAAGCCAAAATAGACAGCTTCTGTATAGGTTTGGCGATCAACCTACATAAGCTAGGGCTAATCGACCGACCTGCCTAGGTCAATTAACTGCCCTAGTCTGGGTGATTGACCGATCGGGCTCTGACAGCCCAATGGTTATATTTTTCGTTGGCTATTTAATGAGAATTTAGTGGCTGGTTTTAGGATATGGTCTTATAGATTTGGATTAAGTCAACATTAATGCATGTGAAATCAAGTGCACTACTCCAATTTTAGCCTACAATATTTTAAATATGGAACATAAGTATGTTAAGAATCAATATGATGATGCAAATGTGACTATTAATTATTTTATTTCATTATTGTCATATCTTAATATCATAACTCAGCTGCCACCAATTTCTAATCCACTTTTAGTTTCGCTAAAAACTGAAAAGACCATATAAATAAACAAGCATAAATCTTCAGTTAGATGACACGATACACTGATTTGCTACCTACCTTAAAGGGGGATAAGAAAACAAATATCTGGTCACTAATCAAATAGCTTTTACCTTGTTCAGCAAGACAAATGGAGCACTTTAACAATTAAAATAGTTAATTCCCAATTTTAGAAAAGAAGAAGCAAGGAATTTAGTGAAAGTTTATAGAGCTCTGATAGTCATCATTAAATCAAGAACTATTAGTGTGCATTATCATTCTTATCCACATAAATACATAAATTGAATAACATAGCATGGAGGCAAGCTCTGATGTCACAATGGAAACATATATATTCAAAGTGTGGTAAAATAATTCTATAAGCAAAAATAATACCTTCGACCATGTTGACCAAGTATAACACCAAACCTAAAATACATAAATCACAAGAAGGCAACAATAGTAGCAATTGTCTTCTAGCCTATTACTATTTATTCTTATCATCCAATATAATAATATTAACTCAATGTATGTGGCCCAATTTAAGTCTCTCTAAGGAAATGCACTTATGAAATGGATCTGATCATTTTATAGCAAATTAGTGTATTGAGAATATGCATGTTCCACCAATTTCAACTTATTATATGTAATTTGATAATATGCACATAATTTGGTGCACTATATTTTAGGCATTGCACTTTTGTATTTTTCCATCAAAGCCATACATAAAGTTTTGTGGTAGATGACATGGAACCTATGAAAGCCCATGTTGATAAGTATTTTGTCCCACATTAGCATATATTCGAGAGATCTTAGGTATTAATCCATATCGAAGAACATAAATAATATCTTTCAATTGGTCTTTGTGGGTGAAGTTCAGAGCTGTTTCAAATAGCATCAGAGCAAAGCTAGTTCATGATCTATGTAAATTAAAGAATACTTTAGATGGGCTCTAAATGTTTATGATTAGATTTAATTAGATTTTGATGTGGATTTGAATATAAACCCTTAGCTTGATAAGACCACCAGGGCTTGAAGAGAAGGGAGGGAAGGGTATGTAAGAACTTATCATGCTGAATGTTTAGTCTTACATCGGCTTTATATTGAAAAGATCTTAAGTACTTATACAGGATTACTCAAATAATACCTTTTAGCTAGTCTTTTTAGGTGAGATTCTGGGTTATTATAGAGCCTCATAGGTGACACTGGTGAGTTTAAGTCAATTAATATGAGAATGGATGCTTTTAACATCCACTTAGATCATTCAACTTTGGCTAAATTCCTCATGAATGCAAATTTTTGGGTAACTAGAATAAGAACATGTGGTCCTAAAAATCTTTAGGTAGGTTGAGGTAGCTTAGTCTTCTTTAATTTCTAATAATGTAGTCACTTTACGAATCTTTTAAAAAAATAGAAGCATAAAAAATGGTTTGTTTACTATAAATAAAGATATTTTTTATTGACAAAATCAATTTTATAAAGATGTTGAGCATACATTTTGATAGAGCTTCTAATAATTAAACTTATTATATTTATATAGAATTATTAGATCTCTCTTATTGGTGGCTATTTAGTGTAAAAAATAAATAAATAAACTCATAACTAAGGTTTATGGGATCAAGAATCCTCTTTAAGGCCATTAATTAAATCTAATATTGAGTGAAGAAATTGATTTTGAGAGGTTTAGATAGTATTTGCATAGTTTAAGCATGATGGAGCTCATATAATGATTTCAATTGTAGTGAGTGACTTAAATTAATCTTGATGAAGGTGTATTCGAAATAAAGTAATAACAAAGAGAAAAAGTTAAACAGTTCTGATTCTTCGAAACTTAGGTGCCTTCACAATCTTTGTAGAGTAATATTTGGGTTAAGAAAAATATTGACGTGGTTTGAAAGGTATTATAATAGATATCAAATTGATTTTTTCAGTTAAAAATATTCTCATGGGTAAAGAAAAGGAGGTGACTGATATAGTCAAGTTCTATTGTAGACTTCCATTATCCATTCATAGGAGGTGATTGGTGCAATTCAAGATGATCGGATCATTCAAAGAGAACCACATCATAGAAGTCAATGAACTGTAAGACCGTGGTATTTTATTGCATTTTGTTTCCTCCTTGAAAGTCTAAAAAATGCCAGCAACCCATGTTAATTTTGCTATTTGTTGTCTGTGAAAGATGCAACAATTAACAATGTGCTAGTTTGGCTCGTCAACCTTCATTGTGTGAGATTTCCATGTTAAGTTGGCAGCTCTTGGAGTGGATGACAGAGATATCATGCCATGAAGAATGATTAAAATATCTTTCTTCCTCCATCAGTTAGCTTCCAACTCCTCTTTTTTCATCAAGTAAATTAGTGTTTTTGACCAAAATATGCATGCAAATGTGTGGGTGAGAGAGAGAAGGCATCTTACAATGCTGAAGAGGTTCTAACAACACAAAGAACAAACCAAAAGATGTGCAAATGAAAAGGAGTAAAACTCTTCTTTCCATTGCTTCCCATTTCACTGCATCCTTTAATTCACCCATGGCCTACAATCTTAATATTGATGGCCTGCAGTGTTGGAGTGTTGTTTGAGCAGGCCTCTAACTAGATTCTTTTGTCACATTAAAATCAATTTTGTTTTCTTATGTGTAGGCTTTTGTTTTGGGCCTGCTTTTGAGCCCAGAAGTGTTTGGGCTCACTCGAAGCATGCATAGGACCTCATAGGTCCAATCCAGTGATTCAATCCAAACCACACTAGCTAGCACTCATCTATTTGCCATTGGTCCATTGTCATGCAATCCAAAAAGATCCCAATTCTTGACCCAAGGATTACAAACTTTTGTAATATTGGGTGTCTGCCTGATTGATTGATCATTCCAAGTGTCAAACTTAATGAGAGCTGAGAGAAATTACCTGTTCAAGCTAATTGAAGTCCATTGGTATGGTCATGTTATAGCATGGAAGGAGGATCTTAGAAAGATTGGGTCATTCAAAGAGAACTACTTTATACAAGTAAATGAATGGTAATATTGTGGCAATTCATTACATTTTTCTCCTTCAATAATTGTTAATTTTTCTATTTTCTATCTCTGAATGATACAACTATTAATAAAGTGTTTGATTAGCTCACCAACCTTCTTTATAATATAATATAATTTTTTTGATAAATGCAAGAAAATATTATTTGAATTAAAATATCAAAACAATAATTTATAAGTTATAAAATTATAATAATAAATATTTTCAATAGTATAAATTACAATTGAAAACACTATGCAATTGTGTTTATTACAATTTCTCGATACTAAAGCACTTTCTTAATTTGGCTACCAAGGATATATTAAAGTTTTGAAGCATTTTAGAAATGTAATAATCAAACAACAAATAGTATTTTATTAAAAACTTCATTAAAAAATATTCTGAAGACAAAAGTTCTACTATCTGTAGTAATATTAAAGTTGTCCTATATTTTAAAGTAATTTGTATCATATTAGAAGCAGCTAGGATTTCTAGTTCTAGCCATCAAACTTTGAACTGTATCCTACATATGTTGTTAGCTTTTGATCTAACAAATTACTAAGATTTGATATGATAAAATAATAAGATTTGAATTATAGCCTACATATGCCTCTCGTGTTTAGACTCTAGGCTTTATCTGCCTATTTTATTATAATCCAACTATGAAAACTTTTGAATTAATGTCCAAATCAACCTATTTTGTAGTTTCTCCAAAGATAATGCATCCAAAATCCCAACTATAAGCTCTACTTGTCTTTTTTGTCTGAGTCCAAATATGAAAAGTTTTAAAATATTGCTCGAATCAACCCATCTAATAATTTCTTCAAAGATAATGCATCCAAAGTCTTAAATTATAAGTTTTTACTTTTTATTGCAAGACAAATATGGAAAGTTTTGGATTATTATCCAAACCAATCCATTTATAGCTAACGAGCCCTTCATCATCGTAGCTTATTGATATTTTAAGATGGTAACTAAAATCATCTTAAGCACTAGGCAACCTCCAATACCTTTTACGCTCTTCTTCTGTCCTCACAAGAGTATCAATCCGACTACAGAACTCCTTCATGAGGCAAGCAAATCAAGCTCTACCTTAGCTCCAAGCTCATATCCATCTCATCATCTATATTGCTAACTTCTTTATGGGATCAGATGGGTTAAGCTTCACCTCAGTTCTTAGTTCATTATCCCTATTGGGGATCAAGGTCTCTCAACCAAATTTCAGCACTATCACTAATAAATTTATTGGAACAACTTAAGTAAGACTCCAAATGGAGCAATCATAAAAGCTTAGCTGTCTAGCACTAGTATGTGATAGTATTCATGCTATTTTGAATTAAACCTAAGCTCAACATATTGGGAATTTGATATAAGCATAGTTTGCATCCTTCTTTGTTCCATGCATCAATTCCTTCTTCATATACATGGTTGGCCTACTCAAAGAAAATATCATAATAGACTCTATTTGAATCTATAGGAAAGGAGAAAGTAGATCAAGACTTGATATCTGAACTTGGACCCAAAAGGAAAGAGGAAAGACTTAAGTACTTGAACTTGGACCAATTTTCTATAACTACATCCATCAATGAGAAATCTAACTTTTGCTTTTGCAGTGATCTTGCTTGACCACTTCTCCACATATCTTTGAATTGAGGGGATGAGAACAATTAGAATTGAGGGGACGAGAGTAAACTATGGAGATCAAGGAGAATGGATATTGTTAGAGTCTTGGAGATGGCTGATTCACACCTTTGCCTTTACATCTTTGTCTTTGCCTTTAGTATGTACCTTCTTTATTTCTTTGAATCGAGCGAAGGATTGGAACCTAGATAAGAATAAGGATCAAAAGAGGAGAAGTTATCTTCACCAGTTCACCTTTTTGCTTTGATACTTTAGCCATTCCAATCTTTGCCTCTTCATCTCTCTTGTCCCCTTCAAAGTCCTGAACGGTGAACATGAACTCTCTAAAACTAGTTGGAAAGTTTAAGATCAATTAGTAAAGTTTAAACAAGTAACAAGTATGGGACAAATGAGTTTAACCCAACCTAACCTGATTATTTAATGGGTTAAATAAATCAAGATCTTGAAACTCAAATCTGATGCACTTAATAAATCAGTCAAGATGGGTTGTCGGCCTATTTGTAAACTAAAAGTGTTTAGCCCAAACCTAAAGATGTTTGTTGTAGGTTGGATATGGGTGGGGTTATCAAGTTGGGTCCTTATTTGTGAGCCTGTGAAAAAAAACTCACTATTCTTAAATATTTTAATTCCAAATTCTAGCTTTTATTTTTCTTTATTCTTTTATTTTAACATACTAAGCTACTAATTGATCTCTTAGTTTTAGTTTATTTCTTATTATGTTGCTTAAAAACTCACACAGGCATCGCCACTAGCATTAACTATATTTCAAGTTACTCTCCTTAGAAAAAGGTAACATGCCAATACAAGAATACAATTATAATTGGAGAACTTGACAACTAAAAACAGTTTCATTGAGATTGAGCTATAGAGTTGAGCAATAGATGGCCCTCATCCCAGGATCTAACAAGATATGTACTTAGTGGATCCACCTACACTAGATGAGGTTTATCATTTAGCCTTAAGGATTTAACAGCATCAAAAAACTATTATAAAAAGCATACCCTTCAAACCAAAGTGATTCAAGAGAGTCATCTAACCTACTATAGACCAATCTAGCTATTTTAAATATATTTGGATAAGCTTTGAGAGTAAGATCCACCACATTCGGTCAATTAAGTGCCATAATTTTAGAAAAGTATTATTTTTAATTTAAAAATAATTTGATGATGTGACTACATGCAAAGTTGATGTAAGAGTCAAGAGCTATCTTTTATCTAAATTTAAAAATTTTTAAAATATATTTATTATTTCTAGTGATTTGTATTCCCTTTTAATAAGGAGAGGAATCCAACTTAATTTGGACTAGACTTTACAAAAGGAAAGAGTGTATTCTTTTCTAATTAGAAGAGAAATCCAACTTAAACAAAGAGAATAAACCTCTATAATCTTGTGAAAAACTTGCACCTTCTCCTTTTTTAGCTTTAGTTATTAACTCAAAAAGAACTTTACAAGAATAAATGGAGGGTATATACCATAACTTCAAATAAATAGAATAGAAAATTAGACTAAAGAATATAAACTCTATTTTCTATTCACTAGAATCTCAATAGAGGGGAATGAAAGTAAAGAACACATTCTATTTTCACCCATGATATATACCGTAATTGTGGAACATGAAAAATCATTAGAATTGAAGGACTTAAGGCCCTCTTATTGTTTATCACTTTATTTAAGAGATTTTAGTTGAGTGGGTGGAAGAAATCCTTCCTTCTCCCACATATATCTCAAAAGGTTTACTCCTCAAACTAAAGTTATTATTGTTCTACCTAGAAGGTCTCTACCCCAATCCTATGTACCAAAATGCATAGTTAAACAAGCCCTTATTCCTAAAAGAGACCCAATGAAGAAAAGAATGGAAGTGACGAAGTAATATACATGCCATATGTAAGTTCTAACACTTGTTATGGACTATCTAGAGCCTACATTGATGGTCACTAAAGCTCAAATAAAAGTGATAAAGTTAATGGAGGAGGAAGAACAAACTCTTGTTCTTCATGATGAGAAACCCCATTGTTTTACCCTTTCTTCAAGCCGATGTTTTTTTTCCCTAAAAATGGAGAATAACATGATGATCAAGAAAGAAATAACATCTTTCATCATCATGTTGTCTACAACAGTAACCTAATGAATGCCATCATTGACAATGGTAATAGTGAAAGCATGGCTTCATAAAAACTAATAACAAATTAAGCTTAAAAATAATCAAATTTGTGAAATTACACAAATGGAGCCTTTGTTGGTGACCACTATGTGACTGTCAAGCACAAGTGCTCAATCAATCTCTCTTAAGGAACTAAAAGACTAAGTATATTGCAATGTCTTGCTAGTAAAGATGTATTCTTACTTGGGAGATGTGATTATTCAAATATGACGATACTTACAGATGATGTTACAACACAAACACTTTTGTCCCTAATGGTTAGAAAGCCTTTCAGGTTTGGAAGCCTAAGTGTAAGATTTCTAAGGAATCAAGCTTGAAAACTCTATAGGTTATGCTTTCTTTGGCCAAAAAACAAAAGAAGAACAACCTAATCAGACAAGCCCTCTACAATTTGCGAAGTATTAAAATTTTCAAATCAAGGACTAAAGCAAGTGAAAAAAATAAAGAAAAAAAGGAAAGGAAACCCTTATCTTAAGACTCATACTTTTGGTTAAGAAGCAGCACCATAAGCAACCTCTAAAGGTGCCCAAATGATGGTTAGGCATGACTCTTTGGTGGCACTTAATCCATAGGTGCTCACAAGCTTAAATTTTTAAAATGGTAGGATATATCTTAGGTACCATCAACTTCAAAGTTTCACCAAGAAGAGTACAACTAAAACTTAGGGATGAACTTTCTATTTCTATCTATGCATATCATTTAGTTGGATTTCTAATAAAACTTGAATTATGTCAAGCAAAGGTCAAAAAGGAAGTTTAAAACCGAAAACCAAAATTGTATCAAAGTTGCTCGGTCAGTTTATACTAATGGCAGGAATCTACCACTAGCTTATAATCTAATGACATAACTCACGACACTGCATCAAAATTTTTCCAACTTGAGTCCATTTTGATCAAGAAGTGATACTCTGATTTCCCCATAGCATACGGTTCAGACAAAATTTATGATATTATTAGATATCTTGAAAGTTATGTTTTCTCATTTAAGGAATGGGATTAATACTCAAAGTCTAGGTTTTTTTTTTTTTTTTTTGTGTGTGTGTTATAGTTTGTGTTAGTGTCCAATTCTAAAGCCATCCATGAGTCTTATTCAATGTAAGGGGCCTAGAATACGGTAAATACAATGCTCTTTTCTCTTTTGTTTCATAATGAATATTGAATAAAGCTATGGCTTTTTTTTTTTTTTTTGAGAGGGGGTGGTAGAAAGGTAGATCCTAATTTAATTACATCCATGAAAATCAATAGTAATTACATCTGCATTATAGAGATATGCTAGGATAAGAAGGAAAATCCAAAAATTAGAATAAAGGATGCATGATCGTAGTGAATCATTTTACTAGAAAATCAGCACGTTGGTTACCCTCCTGACATAAATGTAAAGATTTATAATTTTTGAGACTTAAACCTTTCTTTGAGTATCTTTGAGTCCTCCTTATAAATTTTCTTGGCAATGTCATTCTCCCTTGCTTTGATACAACTTCATAGGAATGTTAGTGTGACTCATGTAGAGCTGGAATAGGTTCAGGCTAAGTCGAGCCACGCCCTAATCTGAGCCCAGCCCAAAACCTTTTTTGGGCTTCAGAGTGAGCTCGGCCTGAAATTTTTTTCAAAAATTAGGCCGAAGCACAGCCTGAGCCCAATCTCAAGCCCAGCCCAAAACCAAGTCAGACTGAGTTACAACAATCAATTTAAGCCAAAAATTGGACAAATGAAGTCAATTTTTAGTTTTAAAATATTTACATAAAAAGAAGTAATATTCAAAATAATTATATGTAATTACTTTGAAAAATTTGCTATAATATAGAAAACTATTCCCATCCAATAGATAGAAAATTTAGTAAAAAATTTAAAAGGCCAACCATATTTTAAGGTTTTAGGAATATATTTAGGTTAAATTTGGGTCTAATTAAGGATCAATACTTCAGGCCTACTTTGAACTAAGTTCTGATTGGACTAAATAATAACTCAAGCTCGGCTTGAAATCTTTTTGGACTTTAATTTTAAGCTCAAATCTAGCCAAATTAGGTTAGGTAGCCAACCTGATCAGTTTTGGGCCAGTTCAAGCTCACTTCCAGCTCTAGACTCATGGCTTTTCCTTCCATTGACATCGTTGGTGATGTGAGAGATAGATGCGAGGGATGACCGGTGTGAGTGTAGTCCAATCATAAGATTTGGTCAATAGGTGATTAGTTATACCAGCTTAAATTTAGCTTTCTAAATATCTTTTTCCATTTGTTTTACTTCTATAATTATAACGAAATTTTAAAATATTTTTCTTTAATTTATCAGAAAACTCTTAACTCCTTTCCGAGATAGGAGAGGTTTTTGATCCCTGCTAGTTTATCCTAACTAGCTACACCCGTTTTCTTTCACTTGCAGACAACCACTTCCGCAACTTTCGCCCCTCAATTTAGTTGGAGGGAATATAAAAAAGGAAGACTTTTCCTTCGCATTTTCTCATATTTGATTTAAAGAATAAAGGAAGAATATGCACTGGGTCCACTCACATTTTTCTTTTCTTTCATCAAAAAATAAATACCAAGCAATCACTACGTAGAAAAACTCTTTTTATTTCTGCCTCAAAGTCCTCAATCTATGTCATTGTCAGGCCAAGATTCACCACGATTGAGCAAGATATGGGTCAATCTTGGCTAGGATGAAAAGATGAAAGGCTCCTCACATGGATCGCATGTTCAATGTCAGATCTAGGTACTTTATAATGGAGGGGAAAAGTTCGAGATTCTTGAAGCGAAGATTAATCATCTCACCATTGTGGAAGCAAGATTCTCGCTGCAAAACGATGCAACTTTAGCATTACTAGTTTAAATAATGCAAAGAGTTTGTTTCCTAGACGCCTTTGATGCTAGCTTTCCATGGCACACCAGACTGCGAGCCCACTATTGGGATCAAAGGCAACCCCAGCTACGTAGGGATACTTTTTGCGTGATTGCAGAATAATAACGATGGGTCCCTTGGGCTAATCTATCCTAGTGGACAATCACATTGGGTTAGTGCTCGCGAGAGAAAGGACATAGAAAAGCGCAGGCGCAATGTTTTAAAAGTAAAAACCTTTGTAGATGAGAAAGTTGGAATCCTTTGTTTAGACACCAATGAGACATGCCAAAGCGGTGGCAGCAAGGAGACGTCCTATTTTAGCTTGCATTGGCTACAAAAATTTGTCCTAAAATCCGCTAAAAGATCAGGTTGCAATGAAGTATCCAAAGAAGAGTGGCAAAGAGCAGTCTATTCTAAGATCAAGCACAGCCACTAAGATATACGCTGTTGCACACTAGTTGATTAATTCGTGGTCTAATGGTCAACATGTTGCAAGATAGGGATTCATGAGAAACTTAAATAAAGAACCGATTATCTAATTATTAAAGAAGTTATTAAAGCTTGTATTTTTTTTTTTTTTAGATTTTACTATGATATTTTTTTAATTATTTTTTAAAAAATATGAACAAATTAAAATTATTAATATGTTGAATGATCTTTTGACAATTTAACTTCTATGGCCTGCTAAATCATAGTAGATTCTCTCTCTTACTTCAAGACCATCCTCTTCTTTGATTAGTAACATCTCCTCGGTCTTCTTATTGAAGTCATTATTTTTCAAATGGTTATGTCGTTCATTTTCTAATAGAGTCGCCTTCATTTTCCTCCCAGAGCCATCGTTTCATCTGAAATGGTCATCTTTTATATTTTCTAATAGAGTTGTCTCTGTTTTCCTACTAGAGTCGCTATCTCTTCTACTGCCCTACTATAGTAGTGGCTTTCATAAAAGTACTGGCAGTGCCACCATAGCAACAGAACACATATCCTCTCCTCCGATACCTCCATCATAACTGTTGTTTCCTCCACCTTAGTATGTTTACCACACCACCACTCGATTATGATAGCAAGCTCCACCTTAGTATGCGTAAGAAAAAGAGAGTGGTGAATGGAATAAGCAACCCAACCTACTATATGCATAAGGAAAAGGAACAGTGTACAGAACGAGCAAAACCAGTTGTAGTGTACAGAATGAGTAGCCCTACTGTATGTATAGAAAGAAAGGAATAACATCGCCAAACACTCTTTTTTAATGTACTAACCACACATATAACTGGCTGGAACCGTAAAATATCTATATTTCTTAAAATAAAATCTAACAATTAATATTTTTAATATTTAAAATAAAGGAGTACCATAATAAATTCATTTTTATAATTTACATCCTTCAAAGACTAATACTAGAAACAAAAATTTGTTGTTTGGAGTCATATAATTATTCATATCATCTTTAATTAGTTGGTTTTCCATCGATGCTTGCAACTAGAGTATAATTCTTATTTCTTATTGCTCTTGATCTATCTAAGTCGTGTTTTTAGATCACTTCATACGTTTGTTCTTGCTTCTATGTAAATTATAAATGATTCAAATTTCTTTCAGACAATGCTTCTGTTTCAAAGGATGCATTCCACTGGTTCAAGGAACTCAATTTCTACACAAATGAGGTGTCTCCCATTTATTTATTTATTTTTTTTCTCCTATATATGATCGATATTTGCGGGGTGACAACTAAAATGTTTTCCACTCATGTAAAGGAAATCTATTTATGATTAGTTTGTCTGCCCACTACCATCTCATGCATTCTTAAGAATATAGACTTTGTTCAGCTAGGCGATCCGTTCCCAATACCTACTTTGTCACTATAATTAGAATGATCTCTTGGAGACTAAAGATGTGGACTAGTGTTATACTAATAGGAGGATAAGAAAGAAAACTGAATAGAGATAGCTCAGCTAGAAAAAGAAGGGGGAAAAGAACAGATAAGAAAAAGAAGGGCTTCAAGTGGAATCCAGGTCCTTGATTAACTAAGGAAAAAAAATAAAAAAAAAAAAAAGGAAATAAAAAGCTAAAGGTACGCATGGTGGAACCGTGCCAACCTCTTCTTTGGCCTCGCAGTGGACAGACACGACGAGAGCATTTCCCCAACACCTCAACCCCACTCCGTCACTTCACTCTCATCACCCGGCCAACCCTCCACAAAGCAAACAAAAATCTCTCATTGCAGTTACCATCTAATGTTAGAGAATCTTCATTAATAATGCCCGAGAATAACATTTCCCGTGAAACCAGTTAGAATATCTCTTCTGCGTTGTTTCTCCTAAAGACGCCGCAGCTCCATGACCAAGTAAAAACGAACTACTTGTTGACATATTCTGGTATACAGCGTAGGAGAGTTCTCTATCTATATATATATATATATATATATATATATATTTAAAAAAAAGTTGGGAGTACAAATTCCTTCCTCGTGCCCTTTCCGAGAAGTAGCATCCATGGAGCATTTGTTCTCTTGCATGAACCGTAACAAGACCTTTACTCTATCTCGAAATCCAAGTTCACGATTCCCATGCACCTAAAAGGTTTCATCCAAGTCTCCACGTATCATCTTCCTATAAGAGAACAAAACGAAAGGAAACCCAACCACGCTTTGGTTGTCACCTCGCAATGCCAACTCCAACCTCTAGAATGGAGGGAGAAAGCCAAAGCGAAGTACTTCCCCCACATCCACCCTCCTCTCCACCCCATTTTCCAAAATGGGCCGTCGCCATCAAGCGAAAAATCCTCTCCGAGCTCCGAGCACAGCGAGGGATTGCCCTCCCCCTGGCTGCCATGAACTTGACATGGTTCGCCAAGACCGCCATCACCACCGCCTTCCTCGGCCGGCTCGGGGAGCTCCAGCTGTCGGGAGGAACGCTCGGCTTCACCTTTGCCAACGTCACAGGCTTCTCGGTGTTGACGGGTCTCTGTTGCGCCATGGAGCCCATATGCGGCCAAGCCCGTGGAGCCAGAAACTCCAAGCTGCTTCACAAGACACTCCTGATGGCCATCATCTTGTTACTTGTAGCCTCTCTCCCAATCTCCTTCCTATGGCTCAATGTGGACAGGATTCTTATACGCTTCGGGCAGCAAAGGGACATCGCTGGTGTGGCTAAAAAGTACATAACTTATCTTCTCCCTGACTTGGTGGTCACCTCCTTCCTCTGTCCTCTCAAGGCCTATTTGAGCTCGCAGGGAGTGACACTTCCGATGCTATTCAGCTCAGCGATAGCACTGGCTTTCCATATCCCTCTTACCGTCCTTCTCTCAAAGGAAAAGGGGCTTGCGGGCGTGTCGACGGCGATTTGGCTGACAGACCTCGCTGTGGTGATCATGTTGGCGTCCTACGTATGGGTGAGTGAGAGGAGGAGGAAGGTTGATGGGGCAAAGCTGTGGCTGGAGGGGGGAGGGTGGTTGGAGCAAAGGATGGAGGACTGGATCCGGCTGCTGAGGCTCTCCGCGCCGTACTGCCTGACGACATGTCTGGAATGGTGGTGCTACGAGATCCTGGTCCTGCTCACGGGGCGGCTGCCCGATGCCAAACAGATGGTGGCGGTGATCGCCGTGGTGCTCAACTTCGACTACCTTCTCTACTCAGTGATGCTCTCGATGGCAACATGCGCATCCACACGGGTGTCAAATGAGCTCGGCGCGGGCAAGGCCCAGGTTGCCCGCGAGTCCGCCTACGTGTCGTTAGGCCTCGGCGTCCTCACAGGCCTCCTCGGTGGGTCAGCAATGCTGGGTGCGAGGGGGCAGTGGGGATACTTGTTCAGCCGAGATGAAGGGGTTGTGAGCGGGGTGAGCAAGATGATGCTGTTGATGGCTTTGATAGAGGTGGTCAACTTCCCCTTGGTAATATCTGGTGGCATAGTCCGGGGGACGGCCAGGCCTTGGCTGGGGATGTATGCGAGCCTTGGAGGGTTCTATCTGGTGGCCTTGCCACTGGCTGTGGTGATGGCTTTCGAGTTGAGGCTTGGACTGGCCGGGTTGTTGCTGGGATTTCTGGTGGGTTCTGCTGCAAGTGCCATTCTGCTTGTGGTGTTTGTAGCCTGTATGGACTGGGATGGGGAAGCAGAGAAGGCACGGAGATTGACTGGCATGAACTCCGAGGTTGGAGAAGAGCATGATGGTATGGAAATGGTTGAAGGTAGCAATGTCTGATTAGCTAACAGAGAATGATGCGGTATTAGATCATGTTACTAGAATTATGATTTTCTATTTTTTTTTTTTTTCCTTTATTTTTTTCCCTTTTTTTTTACTCTGAAAGATGATAGGCCTGATGGTGCTTGTGGATGAGCAACAACAACAGCTGTTTCACTCTTTCATTTAGCTCTCCATCTTATTTTATTAGTAAACTTATTTAAATTCCTTAAAGAGGCTCAAATTTTGCCTAAATAAGAAGCTGAAATCCCTGAATTCTGCCACGTCATCTCACCTTCAAGGGAAAACTACCAACTGAAATGTCAGCAAAAATTAGAGTTTAGAATCAAATAAAGAAAATAATTCAGAGAATACAGTTTAAATATCATTATGCACTACAAAAAACATATTCCATCTAAGCTTTGCACATCAGGTGGTCAGACGCAACAAAGTTGAGCCTGGAGACGTGAAGTTGTGCGACAATGTTTTATTGTCTTAATAGACTGTTTGCAAGTCCCCAAGGAACAGTGAACAGGAGAAATTAATGGTATAGTTCTTCTCTTTCTTGTAAGTCGTGGAGGTTTCAGAGGACGACAGAAAACAAAGGGAAACAATCGGAAATCAATAGAAGGGACACACTTAAAAGAATGCAGTGGAAAACATCATTCTCAGAAGACCTTAGATCAAAATTGAAGAGCCATGTGACACTTCACACGGTACATCCCACAAGGTGAAACAATGAAAAAAATTTCAGCAGTGAAGGAAAACTGACTTGTATAAATGTAAATATATCATATTTCTCGAAGTACTATAATGGGATTCTACCAGGTTTAACAGGACTGAAGCAATACTGGACCTACCCATGTACTAAGCATATCGCTTAGTGCCACTTGTACTTCATTTGACCCATGTTCACAACCTATTAGAGATGCAAGAAGGGGGAAGAATTGAATCAGGTTCTTCACAAAAGAGGAATCCCCTAAACCACATATAGCCTGTAGGGTTGCCACAACAAGTGGTGCCCGAGCTGCAAGTTCTCTTCGTTTTGCAGAACCAACCGGCATAAGGCAATAAGCTCTTGGTTGGAAACCAGTTGAAACCTCAACAAGCTGCCCAGATTGCGCGGTGTTAAGATACACCTGCAGGACCTCTCTGCACAGGTCAACAAGGTATGCCTCTGCTTCTACATCCCCGTCAAGAGGTCTGTCCTGGACAATATTCTGTAGCAGAGTAAGGCATATCTGGTAGGACTCATTCTCAAGGCGTAGCAATGGGGGGTCCTGCATTTGGGTCATAGAACCAAGCTTCTGAAGCTTTGACCTAAGATCATTATCACTGTTTATCTTGTGAGCATGAGATGCCACAGCATGCAGGGCCTCAAAAAGTATAACAGTATTCTTCGCTGACAATTGAGTTCTGTTCATGTTATATATGTCCAACACAGCCTGCAAAAAAGTTTGACTGTCATGAACAGCACCCATTCATTTCAGTTAATTCATATAAAAGCCCAAGTCTAGATAAATATCCAGAACTAAGTGTTCGCACCATAGTATAGTTATTGTGAGTGTAGTTATTGTGAACAAAGCAAATGGCAGTTGAATGCTAAATTATAATCACAAAAACTGGGCTATACAACAACTAGTGCAGCAGAGACGCATGCATGCAATGCATGTATGAATCAACGGCAGCATGGACTCAATAACTAGGCAGACCTCTGGTGAACGAATAAGATTACCCATGAGAGACGAAGCAGTTTTTCATCAAAAGTTAATGGCTCACACAAATGAGAAGAAACTGCAATGATGCATCAAAAAGACATGGTTCAATGGACTGTTGAGATTTCATCAAGAACTAGAATGTATCAGGGATTGCAAGCTCATGTCACTATAACATGACAGAGTGGCACATGTATGATAAAACATGGAACAGCTAGCTCTCAGATTAAGATTTGATGATTTTTTTTTAATTCTCTGCTTCAGCTTTTCCCTAGTCCATAGGTGCACTACTCAATATAGCCCTTTGTATTAGACACATCTAGAGAGAGAGAGAGAGAGAGAGAGAGACCCATGGAGAATGCTATTATTAAAATAGAGTGTTGTATTCATAAAACCCATTCTACATTGGCATCATAGTCTTGTGGCTGGCTTCATCCACTGCGTCAGGGCATAATATATTACATGAAATTATGTGGGGAAAAAATCTTGCCCTTTCCTAGGCATAAAATGCCTTCATATTTTATTCCAGGTTCAATCAAAGGTTATCATCTTAAGCTCTGCATAATTCTTATATAACATTTTGAGCATATGTTAGATAAAGTCCTATAAATCACCGCCATCAGAACAAATGCAGGATAGTTGCATACTAATGTGTGATTATCATACACAGCTAACTTTGAAGATAAGGAAAAAAACGAAACAAGATTTCCAGTTCATTAATGTTTTACATGTTTCCTTATGGGGTGCTGGGTCAGCATCCAGCAACAACCTAAATGGCATTCTTATCTCATGAACATGGAGCGCAGATGACAACATAGATTGCAAAATCAGCCTTTACATCCAGTCTAATAAGCCATTATTTATTATTTGGTCATTTGGCAATTAAATTAAATCAAGATTAGAGTGGATCGAGAAGAAGAGTTTTCCTTGGATGAATATCTAACTCCTCAATAAAGCCTGCATCCAATAACTGCAGTAAGGCTTATTGTGGCTAGGGTTATCAGAGAGAACGTAGCAGCACAATAATATAAAGACTAGATCCATAATAGACCCATATGATACAGGTTTCAACAACCTATGGCAGCTGATTTTTTTCTAAAGACCCATGTGCATTTGTTCTTGCACAGGACTACTAACAGCACAAGATAGATAGGCACATGTGCACATGAAGCTCCCACAAGATGCCTAGGATTAGAATCATTACTTGTCCTAAAAAGCAGAAGTTCTTAACAACTTTATTAAAAGGTAAAGGCGCACAATCTTCTTTTGCAAAGTTACATAGAGTAATGTCACAGCATAGGATCTCACCCAAAAAGACTTAGCCAAGAAGGTATTATTTGAATTTCTTGATCCTATATAAGTACCGAGAAACTCCAATATATAACTGATGCGAGACTAAACAGTCATTAGAATAGGCTCTCACATACTCCACCCGTTCAAACCCTAACATCCTCATCAGGATAAATGTTCATATCCAAATCCACATTCAAAGTCAATTGAATCCAATCACAAATACAGAGAGTCTATTTACAATGTTTCAAAGTCTATATGGGCCATGAAATAGGTCTACTTTAATACCGTTTGTCATAAACCAGGACCTTACCTAAAAAAACTAACCAAGATATTATTTGGGTTTCTTGATCCTATATAAGTATCCAAAATCTTTTCGGTACATAACCAATGTGGGACTAAATACTCGCTAGCATGAGCTCTCATAATTAACATCTAAATGCTTGACATGGGGTTTGTTTGAGTAATCTAGGTGTGGTATGTGCACAAATCAATGCCCCTTTGCATCATTACGGGGTTAGTATGATACATATAAATAGGTACTTATTGTATTGACCAACATTTCAAATCATAGTAAACTTGGAAACCAGTCGCAGCATACGGCTATGTTTATATTAATATATATATATATATATATATATATTACACTCTGGGTATTCAAAATAAGGTTAACTTCTGTCAACTAATCGATCCAAAAGCTTAAATTGATAGGGAATGGGTTAACCATGTATATCAATATTAGCACTTCCCTCATGTGTGGCTTGAACCATGCATGTGGCGTGGCCACAACTGAAATGAGTCATGATAACAAACATGATGACCAAATGACTGAAGATAACAATCAAGTTAATTAAATAAGTAATTAGCATGGAGAAGATTCAAACTCATGGCCTTTAGCAAACTTAAGCTATGATGCCATGTTAGTTATTGACTCCAAAAGCTTAAGTTGATAGGTAACAAGTCAATAATGTATATCAAGCTTATCAATTGCCCTCCAAATTAGTTTAATATATTTTCTTATTGCCGGTAATGGAGAAGGTTCGAACTATACAATTTTTCCCCTATAAAAAGAAACTATAATATATCTTTATAACAAAAGGATGCCGATAATTGTTAAAAGTGCAAAGCAATTAAAAACCATCCAAATTGATGCCAATAAAAAAATAAAAATCTAAAAGTAGGAAATGAACTTAACTCATATAGAAAGGGAAAAAAGGTATCAAAAGGCTCTCCTAGTAAACAGTCACAATAACCATCTTTAAACATCTTCAGTTAGAAGAACTATTAGTTGACTACACAAATCATCTCCAACAGTTGATTTAATCTACTCGGACAGATGTGTTCAATTGTACTTGCTTGTATATCAATCCATTCCACACATGCATACTTTTCCAAAGGTCTGTTCAATTCATATTCTCCAAGAACAAGCAGGATTATTTATTGAAATGTTTTGTTTTGAATGATGCATTATACAATGTTGGATACTGATGAGGCTGAATCCTTCGCCCTCCAACAAGTGACATGTAGCAAGCTACTCTATGTCAATCCACAGGCAACAAGATCGACAAGATAATTCAAAAGCACGTAACTAAGAGGTTGGTAGGCAACCATGCTTTACAAAACAAGACACCCACATCTCTTGGTGGAACGGGAGGGATGGATGCCCACCTGCAAAGAGTGCAACATACAGCACCCAACGCAACCTAATCGAAAACGGCAAGCTCATCATAATGAAGCATGTGGTCAAGCCGTACAGTCCCATCACCAGATACAAAACCCACCTATAAAAGAAAAGGATCATCCAAGGACAAGGGATTTTTTTTCTTCTGTACTCCCTCTAACATCCCTTTCGCAACCCATCTCCAACCTCTAGTAAGGCTATACTTAGCTCCTCTATTACTTCTTATTTTCTCCACAAATCTTAAGAGGTTACAAGGTTTACCTATGACCACCCCCATCTCCTTCCTCCACCGACTTGAGCATTAGAGGACTCTCACCAAAAAACCCCGAATGCCCCTCATGCTTTTCATCCGTTGTTGTAGGCCACACCAAAGACTCCCTAGCCTCGAGATGTGGTAAGCATGGACCCCACACACCAATAGATATGTTTTTTGCAATGCTTAGAGGGGGCACCAAATGATGAGTCATATGACTAAGAATACCTTTAAGAAATTAACTGAAAAATCTGGATCAAAGAAAGCCATCAATCTGAGGATAATTAAAGCTTTTTTCTCTTGATCAATGGCAAAAAATGAGACATCTAAATGTTAAAGGCCATGTGTGAGGTTTAGTCCCACGTGTAATAACTAGTGGGAGGTAGATGGATTAATATAAATGATTTGGCCCAAAACTTAATAGCTTAAGCTTTTAAATTTGAATTGGTTTTCACCTTGAACATCAAGGCCTCCTGCTAATCGGATTTGAGCTCCACATTTCCCTCCAACTGGTAGTATCAAAACTAATGGTTGATGACCCTAAAAAAATATTGAAGTTGTAAAGTGACAGAATTCATAGTCCATACTAAGAATGATAACATGCTGGTTAGTAAAGCAGTGTCATGGTGGCATGGTGTGCTGAGTCAATAAAGTGGACTTAATCAAGCAATGTGCTGATTTTGGGTGCAGGCTCAATGCAGCTAGATCTGAGTACAGGCTGGGCCATGGTTCGTGGAAGAGTAGACCCTAGTAAGGGTTCAATGAATCATGGCACTTGAAGAATCAATGACCATTGGGCTTGAATGGTAACGTCTTGTGACGAAAAGTGTCTCTTGAAAAGTGGGCTTTTGGCTTGAGCAATAACAAGTGGTACACTTGGAAATGTATAAAGCGGAACGTGATCAGATAGCAGTGGCTTGGACTCAAGAGGAGATGAATACGCTGATACATAAAGAGGGAGAATGTTCAAGATTACATATGAGGTCTAGTCCCAAATAGAATAATTAGGAGGTAGATGGATTGATATACGTGATGGGGCTTAAAACTTACTATCCGTTTGGTTTGATATTGGAAATCGCCCATTCCATCTACTTGTTTGGTTCACATGGAAATCGAAATCGGATTGATTCATATTATTGTTGTTTGGTTCATCCAAACCTCAAAACAAAAATCAATCCAAATTTTCAGTTTTTCTCATAAACCAAAAACTTCAAAATTAGATTGTTTTTGAAATTTTTTTGATATATATGCTCAATTTAATATTCATTTCACAAATAGACTTAAAAATTAATAAATAAATGAAGACTATAATAAATCATAATATAATAACATTTCTGAGATCTAAGAGCCTTGAGCATGGAAGAAGGGAAAAGAAAAGACCTCCAAGGTTTCTAATGTTGGGGTTTGACTGGGGTTCTATGTTTTTAATATGCAAATATAGTATATTTATTGTCCTTCATTGTCCATGCCCATATTGTAGAGGAGAAAGAAGTGGGTAGGATGAGAAGAAGAGAGAAGGGGGGTGTGAGAGAAGGATCATATTGATTACATATGAGAAGGATGGGAATGATGAGATCGGTTACGCATGAGAGGAATGAGAATAATTACAACACTAGAAAGGAAACATAATCTTAAGTAAGAGTGGATTACGAATCCTTCCTAAAACATGGTTGTGATTCCAAATGAAATTAGAATCGGATTCCAATTCTGTCCAAACAAATAGTGAAATCAGAACCAGTGATTTTAATTCCCATTCCAGAGCCCCATTTTTGTGAACCAAATAGCCCCTTAATGGCTTAAGCTTGTAAGTTAAATTGGATTCCTTCTTGTATATCAAGGCCTTCTTCTAGTTGGATTCAAACTCTCCATTACTCCCCAACACGAAGGGCCAAGATATCTTTTAAAAACACCATGGAACTTCAATATGGAGCAGGGTCTTCATTCACTAAGAGCATCCAAAGATATTTTGGTAGACAGGAGCAAACTCTCAAATCATATGGAATCAATATGAAGATAGCGCATAGCACAACATTCCATAATGAGAAAATTACTAAAAAACCTATTCTTATTGAAATATCAATGAAAATTCCTGATCCAATTTCAGTAAATTCGCATGGAATCCACAAACAACAAAAGCAAATGACAGTGGATCAAAAACTTTAGGAAAATGACCTTATACCTACCAAACAGCATTTGGAAAGGAGGCATAACTAATGAATATTTATGTTGGTCAAACTTACTTTTGATAGGCATAACTATTCCAAGGCACTTAATATGTCTATTTTCTACTTTTTCCCTGGACAAAAAAGTAAACATTCAAAAATTATTCCAAAATGTAGAGCCTAACAAAAATTGGCATAACTCATTTCTTAAAGGTATAATTACTATTCCCATTTTTCTCATCTCCAAATCCAAACAAAGCCTAAAATACCCAATTTTCTACCTTAGATCTAAATCCAGACAACTTAGTTCACAAACCTAAAGTGAAAAAAGAAAAAGAAAAAAAATTGGAAAAAAACTTTATCAAAAATGCCACACATACCATCTATCTTCTAACACCTTGGACCCCCTCCCCCATCCCCACCCCCGAAAAAAAACCTCCACTGCCAATTGACCAATTACTATCATATGTCACTGTTGTCAGCCCCTCTTTCTAAGCCAACTGCTATCATGTTGCCTAAGATCCTCTCCACTCTCTTCATCCCATCTACCTCTACTTTCACGCTTTATACTTACCACACCCCCAACCTCCAATATCAAAGCTTGACCCCTTCTCTCTCTATCAGCCACCCCCTTCCAAGTCCCTGTGATTAAAAGTCACCCTCAACATCACCACCATTGACCATTTTGGCCAAAACCGATTACCTAAATCATCAAAAGGAAAACCACTAGTGGGATCTCACAAGAGAACCAATCACACCTCAAACAGTTGCCTTAAATCCATAATTCAAATAAGGAACCCATTGAAGAGGCCTTGGGGAAGAGTAAGAGATGGCAAAGGCAAGGAGAAGGCAGAGAGAGGCATGAAATGGACTTTTTTACAAAGTTGAGGCACTCAACAAAAAGAAGGGCCTAAATTCTAAATTTTAAAACATTCAAAACCAACAAAATGATAATTTTTGAGGGGAAAAAAAGATTATCCTGAGCTAGGAGTCATGAATGGCCAAATGAATAAAGGCTAAAGAGATTCTAGGATAACAATTTTGATATGGTAGAGAGATTATGACCATGATGCAAGAAGTCCTAGGATTAAGAAGTACTGATGTTAAGAGTGGGAACATTGTTTAGGTTAGATTAATAAAGGGATTAGGATGCTAGGCAAGAAGAATAGCAAGGAATCCTAGCAACAATATTATTAGAATTAAGAAGAGTGCGCCGAGGCTAATTGTGGGGATAGCGTTTAACAGCAATCTAATTAATGGTATTATGGAAATCAAAAAATTGAGAAAAATATTTCCAATTTCATATAATGTTAGGATTAAAGAAACAGAAAATGGGTAAGTCTTGGTGCAACAGTAAGGTTATTCTATTGTAACCTAGAGGTCGCAAGTTTGAAACATAGAAACAATCTCTGCATGTGACAGTAAAGCTGTGTATATCTTAACTCCCCTCAAAATCTACAATGGTGGGAGCCTCATGCATTGGAACACCTTTTTTTTCAGATTAAAGAAATGGACATATCCTTAGGGCAGTTTAGGTATTATAAATTTGGTTTAGGATTTCTTTTCTTATTTAAGTCTTCTATTTTGCAATGTAGTAGCAATCTTGACGATGGAATAAAAGACAATGGCTCTCTTTCTTCTTTCTCAGCATCTTGGTCCTATTCTTTCTCCTTTCCCCTTCCGTACTACAGTTCTTATCCACTCTCTTTCTTATTATTACGGTTATCCCTTGCTTTCTACATGCTACTAGAGCCTTATTATTCCATCATGGTGTGATTCATGCAAAGCTTTCATTGTTCAACGTGTACTGGAATTTCAGGACAACAGTAAAATCCTCTCTCCTCCCAATCATCCTTTCAATGTCCTGCTTCTTAGCATTATTTGTTTTCTCACTGTTCTCTTTCTTACCCTGCTTTATCTTTTCTGCCACACAAAAATTAGTTGGCATTAGCCAGAGTATAGGCTAGGCAATTTGCTTTTCCTTGGCAGCACAAGACCTTGAATAAGCCATTAAAACTGGACATGAAATTCTCATTTTCATGTAACAAAAACAAGAGCATGCAAGAAGCAAAAATTAGTATGACATGAAAGAAGGATGCTGACCTGAATTAAGAGAAGTTGGACAGCAGCACAACATTTGACATCACTGATTGCAAAATGAAGATTTCTTGCTTTCAGTCCTTCCAAATCATCGTTTGTTGATTCCCTAGACTCATCATTATCCTGCCTGAAAGAAGAATTTCCATTATCACTTGATCCATTCTCAAGGTAAGCTCCAGATGAAATATATGTGAAATCAGGAATTGTTGCTGTGGCAGCCTCTTTCAAAGACAAAACTGCTTCTAGCCACTTGTCCTCAACAAAGAGAGCACCTGCGTTGCTCATTAAACGAACAAATGCAGCAATGCCAATACCAGAAAGACTTTGGTGAGGACGCTTGATAAAACTAGTCAGCAATGCCAGCACTTTCTTTGATAATGGATTCACTGTATCATAAAATTTTACGAAGAGATCCACAACTAGCTGGAGGGCCAGAGTGCAGGTTTCATAAACCCAAGCATCTTGATCTAGCTCAAATGTATCACTTTCAGACCCCTGTTCTTGAAAAGCTCCCCCAGAAGGACTGACAGCATGTCTTACATAGTCAAATATTGGGAAAAGGACCAAGTCGAACACTTTTTCCCATAAAGGCAGCGAGAAGAGATGACCATAGTTGCGTAATGTATTAAATAGCACCTGCAAGGCCCTTTTTCTGATTTCAGGTCTCAAGTCAAAGGTAAGTTCTGACAAACCTGCAAGAAATAAGAAAATCGGTACATACTTGAATCATCAATATTTTTCCAGTTGTAAAACTACTAAACATATTTCCATTAGAAAGAAGAGAGTAAAAGTAATACCTACCTGCTAACAATGGGAACCAAAAATGTAGATGGTCATCTTTATCAATGAACATCTTATTGTCTTGTTTTCCATCCTTCACCATGTGACGTGAAGATAGAATGTTACTTCCGGAAGCTTCATTGTCCCTAGACCTTGCAGACAAACCAATCTCTCCTTCTGCAAGTTTTGAAGCACAGAAACCAAGAAATGAAATTGCATTGAGGCTAACGTCTTTGTTAAACCTACTATTTGTGAATGCAGTCAGACAATTAACACAATCTGTAAAAGTGGTAGTTTCGGTTTCTGTTATGTAGGGAAAGTAATCTCGTAAAATCTTCTCAATAATCTCAAAGGCTAGAAGTACTACGTTTTTGTGATCATCATATGATGCAGTTGCAAATACCTGCAAAATATATCATTTAATGAATTACTCAGGTGAGTAAGAATGAAATTGAGAACAATCCAAAAAAAATATTCTAATACTGATTTTGATGATAACTATCAAGGGGCAACAAATTATGATCACAACAAAGAAGCAAGAAAAATTGAAATACCATGAACATGCTTTTCCATCCTGACTTCACATAGCTAACACGAGCCAATACCATCTGGGAGACACATCTGATGATCAACTCTCTGATTTCAACAGCTCTGCTCTTTCGCATAACAATAACAAATGGTTTCATAAATTCATTCTGGAAATTGTAGTTAGCCAATTCCTCTCGCTCCAGGAACTTCATTGCTAACTGACGCAAGGAATCCATTGCAAAAATTGCAAGTGAAAGGTTTTCAGAGCATCCAATGTTGACAAAAAAGCCTGACAACACATCCCAAATACTCGACCACACAAGCCTGATACGGTTCATGTTATAGTGCCTGCGTGAAAGAAACCAATACAAAACATGAATAACTTCTAAAGATACTATTTAGAAATGAATTTGCGAGTGTTTCCTTACGCAATCTCAACGATTTTTGTCAGACTGAAAACTCGTGGATCAGATGTAGAGTGCAACTCTTCCATTGCAACCTTACAGAGAGCTTTAACAAAGTCAATTATTGCTTCACTATTCAATTCCTGACTTCGTATGAATACATGGTTCAGCTCAGCCATCTCAACTTGTTCCAACATGTTTAAGTTAACCACACCAGAAGCACGGCCACCAACACCAGCACTATCATAGGAACCTCTTCTAGCAGTAGCAGCTGTTTTTGAAATATGCCCAGGTCCCTTTTTTTTCAGTATCGGAAGAATAGATGACTTAGCTTGCCTAGATTTATCAAGTTCAATCTGTTGTATTGCAAAAAACGTAGCATCTGGAGGAGCCCCTTCTCCCAAAAGATGCAAATGTTCAAAACGAGAAACACACGTCAAAATATGTTCCCAGGCTTCTTGTAAGTGATTCCCATCTTCATCAGCAATCAATAAAATTGCCTGTGGTACCATTCACAAAGAAAAACATTTAACATGGCATTAGAAATCTGTTCCTACAATATCATGCTTGACATTAGAAAATAAATGGAGCTGCAGTCAATTGCAATTGACGCTCCTTGCAAATTACAATGAAAATAAATTTCCCTGATATTATAAGCAAGGTGCAGAATTAATTTTATAAGAGTGAAATAGTGACTAAAATACCAAGACAGTACAATCCTAAGTACAATTTGTCCTTTGCCTTCTCCCAGCATGCAATGACTTAGTCACAACAAATGGAATGAGTTTATCACCAGTATTAGCACTATGCTAATCACAGTTTTAAATTATGTAGGATGGGGTTGTCCCAGTTTTTCTATGAAACAAGATGCACCACTATCCTAACCTGTCCCGATACTTGATATGGGGATTGTCTTGGAACCCGTCGATTGGAATACTCGGATGATGATGGGACGGTCCAGTCTTAATACTTGGGATAGTAACCTATTCCAACATCCCATGAGATGTTCCGCTGAGACTTAAAACCATAGTGCTAACAGTAGTAAATGATGAGTGGGATGATTGAATTCAATAAAATACAACATTACAAAATGTTTCTCAAAAGACCAATACTTCTTATTAGATATGTCTCATTCTTGTTACTATGGATGCTCATCATAATTAAATAGGGCAACACAAGTAAAATGTTAGTCACACCAATATCAAGGACAATCCTCGTTAAATTGGAAATCTCAACTAACGTTGCAACAATCAACCATAAAGAACATGAAGTCCTAGGTCTGCAATTGACCACAATTAACCTATCATTGATATTTGTCTTCAAAGTGCTAGCAATAATGAAGCCCTAGATATCATGCCATATTAGGATAAGAAAATTTTTTAAACAAGAAAAAAGCTAATTCAAGGTCATTCTGGAACATACCCCGTATCACATTACCAAGACAAGATGCCCATTTTTTTCTTACCCTTAACTGTAACACCACTTGGTACCAGGTGTATAGGTCGATAGCAAGTGGCTCAGTTTGGTTCGGACTGGTTCTATTCATACCGAATTGAAACTCAATACCATACCAATACCTTACAAGTACAATACAGTTGATACAAGTTGGTATGGCAGACCTTGAGTTAATTCATGATAAAGCTCTTCCTCTATATCACAACTAATAAAGAATGGTTCACTTAGTTCCACTCCCCTTATTGAATTTCCTTTATCATTTATTCATCACCTCACCTTCTTAGCTCCTTGACTCACATGAGAAATCAACCAACTACTAAATGTCACACACACACACACACAGAGAGAGAGAGAGAGAGAAAGAGAGAGATAGAGAGGACAGAGGAGAATAGAACAAGAGAGAGTAAGGAAAAATACACCGAAGGACAAAGAAAGAGAGGGAACGAAGTGGGAGAAGGGGAGAAGAGAAGTGGGAGAGAGATGAGGGGGGAGAGAGAGAAGGGGAGAGAGAATATGGGAGAGTCGGCAACAAAGAAGAAAGCAAGATAAAAGAGAGGGAGAATAGGGAGACAAGAGAGAACGAGATAAAGGAATGAAAGGGAGGGGGAGAGAGAGAGAGATGGGGCATCCCATTTGTCTCGCATAAAGAGGAACAGGGACAAGATTTCTTACAAGTTTGGACAAAGCATCGAGTTAATGCTTGATGCAAACTTTTGAGATCAAGACTGCTCCAAGGGTTGGGGAGGTGATTGGATCGATCCTTAGATCCAGTTGACCTAAGCCTAGTCTCTCTCGCTCTCTCTACATGTATATGCATATGCGTATATATTTATTATAGATAGCATTCAATGAAATGAGAATGACATTATATATCAATAGAATCAGAAGTTCATAAGATCATTAGCACTATCACATAGCCAACCTCTCTTAGAATCAACATCTACCTTCATGTCACGTGGTTCATCCAACAAAATTGATAAGGCATCAAAACTGTTTTGGCAAATTAAATACAAACTAGTCGAAGTCTAACTTGGTTAAGTTATTTTCTATTAAATTGAACTGAATTGGATCTAAAATGGAAAGAAATGCCTCTTTGATCTTTTTGGCAATTCTACACTTTCAATCATCGTGCCAATTTTGAACTTAATTTCAATGTTTCTTACAACATGATGCAATTTTATCTTTCCCTGTAGTGTTAAGCTTTTTTCAGAACTTCTCAATATTGCCTCCTCCTTTGCAACGGTATTAAGTTTATTTATGCACTTCAAAGTGGCGTTATTTTAAAAAAAGAGAGAGATCAACTGCCTACTAGATTGGCAAAGAAGAAGAGGAGAGGTAATAATAAGGAAAGACTTGAACAAGAATTTTACTCTAAATATGAAAAGAAGAAATACCCCAACCTCAACATTATCAAGCTCAATATAGGGTTAGTTATAAGAAAAGAAGAAAAACCCCAACCTACACCTAATATGAATCGTAGAAAAAAATTTGTTTAGGAACTTTGGAGACTGGAAAACACAAACAGGCTGCAAAACCTAGAGACTATGATTCAAAAATTAACCCAAAAAAGGGACCTTAAAGCACACCTAATGCTCTCAAGTCCATGTCAATGGCCAAAGCAAAATTTTTAGCGAATCTTTGTAACTTAACCTGAGTTCAGAGGCGAATCTTTAGCTTGGGATGCTAATTCAACACTAGAAATTATAATGTCAAATCACATCCTCAAATTCAAAGTGCACTTTTCTTAGTACAGCAATCTTCTCAGCTGCTACAAAGAATATACAATGTTCTACAACCAACTAAAAAACCAGACTAGGAGTTAGGTGGACACTGACTTCACCTGGAAAATGAAATCATATTGGAACTTGGAGTATACCCAGTTTGCATCATACACTTTCACCATACATGGCTTGTCCTCAAACCTAGTGAACTCAGGAAAATCCCTGTACTTAATAAAAAGAAAATTACATGGCTCCACTAATAAATTCCAAAACCTAATTAACTAAGAAGGAACACTTTGCCCCAATAAAATGGAATAATAGAATGATCAAACCAAATCCATGCATCCCTTCAACATTGCATCTTCACTGCCTTTGTGTCAAGAATAAGATGAACTGGATGATCGTATTCTCCTTACCCCACGTTTTGTGTTGCTTCTGCACACCAAAACTTGCTAAAGAAATCATAATCAGAAACGACAATGGCATGTCATAGTCCTAACCAAAATAGAGATCCCTATGGACTGAAAAATTGAAAACTGTGGAAGACCCACTCCACTTTAAGGGAGAAGCTTCTCTAGATGGAATTACATGACATTTATGAAATCCCCAGCAACAATGATGTCGTTAGTGTCCATATCATGATGAAATATCAAATTTACGAGTCATGTAATGAGACTCCACAGTCTGTCACATGATCCTTTTTGACATCCTTATTACAATCACATGATCCCTCATCAGGATGACAATGAGGAAGCAAGTCACAAGTAGAAAAATTGAAAAGTGATCATGATTATCAGAAAGAATGTAACTAATCTCCCCTGTCAAACAAAGAGATTGCCAAACTTCTCCATATTGCAGATCCAAGTTAAGAGAAGATGAAGCTATACAAGGAAGGGCTGTCTCTTAACCATGTAAATCTAATAGGAGCAGCAATATATGACTACTTACCTCCTTCCCATAAAAAGAATAAGACATGAAAGCAAACAATGATGAAGAGCCAAATGCTGATTCAAATGTTAGCACCTTATACATGGTTATTACATCATTTATTGTTTTTATGAAAGAAGAATTACTCAAATTCTTTGCTAAATTAATAAGAACATTAACAGCAACCACTCAATTGCACAAATTTCTAGATGAATAATACCATTTAAACCCAAAGAACGAACATAAGGGTGCAACACAACAAACTTGCTCCACCTAGAGAATCAAGCTTGCTCTGATAGCAAATAGTCTAAACAGAAAAACAGAAACGAGAGATTGGCAAGGAAACTATGAAAAGAGATGGTGATGAGGAGAACAAGAAAAAGGAGAGAGAGAGAGAGAGAGAGAGAGAGAGAGAGAGAGGTATAAAAGATCAATTCAAACTCTTTATTCAATATTTAAGTTAACATCAAAAGGCTCAGCATGAATAAAATTAGAAGAGGGAAAGAGAAAATTCTCAAAATGAACTTAATATCCACTCTAGTTACAGAATATATGGACTTGAAAACCCCAGAATCACCTCTGCTTGTCCTAAACTCGCACAAAAACCTCAGAGACTGACTACAGCTCAAAAGTTTTTTTGAAAAAGGGATCATACTATGACAAAGGAAAAAACAAAAAATTTTGGCACTTTCAATTGCTCTTCAAAAAGAAGATCAGAACTCCATTTGAGATCTGATTGACATGATCCTTGAGCCACTCTATAGCTCAGTCAAATATTTGATCTCATCATCAAATTTATATTATGCTATTCTTTCTAAAGTAATCTTTAGCTGTGGTTCAAGCAAGGTTGACCAAACTATCCCAAACTGCCCTGTTCAAGGCATGTCAAACCAAACCAGTGTGGGATTGGATGGTTATTTATTTCTATTCAGGACAGGTGCAGAACTGGTCCAAAAGGAGTAGAACCACCCAGTTCCAATGGGTTTTGACTGGCACATGCCACTGTCAAAAGCTAGAAGAAAGGATAAAAGCCTTCCTAACCCTTTCTCCTCTCATTTCTCATCAGGGAAGGTTAGGGAGGGCGGAGTGAAGAGAAGCATGGGAGGGAATTTTAGCCACTATCATCCCTAATCTCCACCCTACAAAGGTGAGATTCCCTCCCTTCTTCTCTCTTCTTATTTATTTTTTTCCAAGTCTAAATAGACCAAAAATTTAAGAAATAAGGGGAAATCATATAAAAATTTTGTATTTCAACATGATTGCATGATATGTTGTAAATCTAAGTGTGATTTTCAACATGTTTTTAGGTATTCGGTACTTGCTTAATTTTTATATTAAAAAATATTTTTGGATAAAATAGAAATTAAAAATAATGTTCATAATTTTAAAAAAAAGATGATAGCATGCTTGGGGGTGCATGGTACATGCTAACCTTTTTAGGCAGCAAATTATTTAAATTTGGGCACATTAAGGCTACCTGAATTTATGCCCAAATTTAAACAATTTTCAATTGTAACTAGTTAATAAAGCATAATTATGGTTTAAGTTCCAGGACCGTAAAGGTAGATCTAGGCTAAAATAGCCATAGTGTTATACATCTTTCCAAGCTGTAGTTTATAATTTATCTATATTGATTTATTAATTTTGCATAATACACATGGTATATGGTATCTCAAGACCATATGAAAAAAGTCGAAACATATAACAAATAAAACATTAAAACCCTAATTCTAAGTTCTCAAAGAATAAAACAACTTAGAAAACCAAAAAAAATAAGAAAACAAAAAATTTAAAAAAAAAAAAGTTTTTTGCCAAAACTGTGCCTAACCAATAGGAAGCACAGCACTAGTTCAAGAACTAGGAATCTAGGAATGTGGGTTAGACGAGTCAACTTGGATGAGTAAGGATAAGTTTCAAATGAGGCATATAAATAAAGATAAAAATACTAGAATTTGCAACAAAGGTTTCAATACACTTAACAAATCTCATATATATTGTCCTAGAATAGTACAATGCCGATATGGTGATACATCAAGATGGTTAGTATCAATAAGAATAAAATGCCATTAGTATGCAATCTGTATGGTCAGTACAGATTATCAGTCTGCAGCTGGTATGAACCGATATAATCAGTAATGGACCACTTCAAGAGAGATCCAGCAGCCCCCATACTTCCTAATACTCTTGTTCATTGAAATGGTATGGTATCAAAGGTACCATACCAAACTGGCAGTATTTATATCCTTGACCATCAGTATTGATCATTCAATCTCATGGCTGATGTTTGACCATTATGACAAAATCTTAACACTTAAACATCCATTATACAGAAGCTCATGTCATCCTGTATAAAACTAATGCAATATGAAAGAATAATTATTCATCCATACTTCAAAGATGACAATGATGGACTCATTTTCTATACAGCTTTAATTAATGTGGCAGCACACTATTTCTTCACACACCCTTTAGTGATAATTTAAATCCTGATCAAATTTAGCATCTAAATATTCATGCAAACACAAAAAACACTGAGCTGATTGTTACATTGTTATCAATATCTCATCATTCTTACTTCCATATCTGATTTGTGAACCATTTCAATGAGCCCTTTACAATGAGTCACACTACTTTGCAAAAATCATTTTACTAGTCAAATTTTCAGCTCAAAAATGACCAACAATTTATGAGAATGTTCAATATGCCCGCCAAAATACTACATTCTCAAAAAATAGCAAATAAAAGATACGAACAAGCAAATTTCCTAAATATCTAAATTCTCTTATCTACAAAAAAATATTGGGATTGAATTTCATGTGAACCATTAACTATACCCCTTGTTTATAGGAAGTTTAGGATCAAAAAAGGAGATGTTCAGTTATATAATACATTATACGCCAGAACCAGGGAACTGCATGGGGGATAGATAAGGCACTCTAGAAAATCTATAGTGAAATCCATTTCTCCTCTATAGGCAAAAATATTCGTGCAATCTCTAAGGACATATCAAGTAAATATTTACACCAATCAAACTATCATATTTCCATGTGGTTATTTGCCAATAAATGCATGTTAACCCGGCTATTCGCCAATAAATGCATATTAACCCAAATGGTTTCAGTTTGTTAGGAAAAGAAATGTCAAGGACTTCGAAACAGAACTATCACAAGAAGCCGTAACCTAGCTAATTTTATTAAAGTCAAAAGCTAATAGATAATTGTATTTAAGTCGAGAGCTAATGAAACTATCTCCAAAGCAATAAGCAATAAAAATGCACTGAGTGCTTTTAAACATAAAATGATAATCAAGTTCAAGATGGGAAATGCAGCCAGTATATCATATTTCAACTAACACAGTAGATCAGATTGAAAAGATGAATAACTTGAAGAAACATTATATCATCAAACATAATTCTTGGCATAAATAGGATATATACTAACAAACCTTGAATGCATCAATATTTTTCTGCTTGATATCCACCGCTGAGTGGAGGGATGTGAATTTTGCAAGTGATGTAACAAAAGCATCTCTTTGAATCTTCATTGACATAGCTGCTGTAACATGTATTGCACAGCAAAATCCTTTAAGGCATTGGGATACTACTGCTTCATCATCACTCTGGTCCAGTGAAACACTGAAGGCAGCTAGCATAGGAGCCCAGCACACCTCAATCATGAATTTTAAAATTACTGCATCTGTTGCAGCATGGTATACTGACCTGAAGTTCATGAAATTATTCCAAATAATAAGTTAATTTATACTTTAATATTTTGCACAACAGCACAATATATAAAATCCTCAGATGAGTTTGGAAAACCCCTTTTGAAAATTAAAATAGGTGAACTAAGAGTCAGACATAACACAAGGTGTTACATATTTAAAAATAAAAATAAAAAAAAAGGTTAGCTTAAGTTAAAAACCAATGTGATCCTGTTGGCATGAATTTACTAATTTTAGATCGAATAACTTACACATATTTGCGAGCTTTTTCCTTAAATTGCTCTTGCATGTGCCTGATAATATCGTCACTTGCCTCCACAAATGAATCACGCTTGCGTATGACTATATTCAAAATGCTGTCCAAGCCTAGGATTTTGTTTGAATTTGTGGATAGTGTTTGCTGAGGGGCCAAATCATCTTCGTTCATCTTAATTTCATTCTTAGAAATTCTCTCATATAATGATCTCATATATTCTTCTGGAAGATCCTTTCCATCATCAATGCCATGATTGTTTCTTATGAAGTCATCTTGAGACATCTGTATGAACCAATAAATCATACTATGGCATCAGATACTATCATAAATCAATGGTGCATATGAAATTTCATGAATAACCAACTTACCTTGCTCTTAACCATTGGGTTATGAGCATCAGTATTGAGCATTATTACAGAGTAAGCAAGGACATAAGCTGTATCTGCACTGGTAAAGACCTTTGGATTGCATTTGCAGTAATGCTCCGCAAATTTTTCCAGGATGCGATCAATTTTTTGTGCCTCACCAGGCAACCTAAATCCTTGTAGGAAGGACCTGATAGCCTCATCAAATTCCAACCGTTGAAAATCAAATAAATCCACAAATGCATGCATGACTTTTAGGGGCAGCTCTTCCCTCTCTCCAAGATAATCACCAATTGTTGTCTTGTTCAAGCCAGAAGTACTTTTAAGGAAAGCAGCTATTTCCTCAGGTGAGTCACCTACCTTCTTTGTATTAATGAGAAATTCAATTCCTTTCTTAGGTTTCCGGTTAAAAAGAGATATGCCTTCCTGTTATTGACGTTTATGTTACAGAAAATAGAATAAGACTGTCAGCAACAAAACGCTAATGAAAAAGAAATCTCACATAGGAAAAACATTTTACCTGAAGTTCTAACTTATATGCCCTACGCTGCTCCAGAGATGCAACTTCTGATATTCCATTTGCTGTTTCTGACTGAGAATCAGTTCCTTCAACAGATTCTTCTCCATTGTCATTTTCCTCAGGATATTTATTTCCACATTCTGTATTATTCTCTGTTGTTTCTGGTTTAGGAGAATGAGTGTCTGCAATTCTCAACTGTTTGTTCATCCAATCTCCCATCGACTTCAGAATTGCCACCAAGCACTTCACTGCTTCAACTTTGATAGTAGCATCCTGAGGTGGCACTAGTGTTGTGGCTGCACCAGGGGGAGGCCCTTGAGCAGTCTTTAAGAGGCCACTCACCGTCCTGCAACCAGACCATCAGCAAAGGGGAAAACATACAAACATGTAAACCTACAATAGCAAATATAATAAACCTAGACAAACAGGACTTCTGTTTAGCACCTATATGATCAAAGTAGATATCCTGCAACACCAACAAAAAATAAGTTTTGCAGACATATCAAATAAAGCAAAGAGCAGAACAACGATGAACAATGTATTAACTGTAGAGCACAGAATGAAGATAAGTTACCTCTCAAAAATGTTTGATGAGTGGACATCACAGTCATAATTAACAAAAATGTCTACCAAAATTTGAGAATCTACACACAGCTTCTCCAAAAATCGAAGCACAATCATCTTCTGCTGGAAATTTGGTTGAGCAACATTTTCTAAGACTCTGAGAACAATCATCGGAAAGAAGACCCCAATTTCTGCTTTTAATCCTGGTCTAAATCTTGATACCAGGCTCATAAAAATGGAACATGACAGCTGAAAGACAATCATATGAGTTGAAGCACTGTTCTTCAAAAGTGACAGGCACAGGTACTGCTTAATAGCACCTAAAAACCTGTTTGATTGCAAACAAATTAATCAGATAAACATACATGTATCTGAAATGATTGAATCTATATAAACAGACTAAAGTGTCCATAAAAGCAGTAAAAGTAGAAATTCAAGCCTAAGGCATCACATTAATAATATGCACAATTGTGGATTGGATGCAAATTTATGATCATCAGCAGATGGATAATTAATGTGAAATGGTTGCATTATTTATGTGAAATTAGAACACAATTGTATCCCTTTATATTGTGAATCTTAAAATTTGTTGTTATGTAATCCAACTGTATAGCCTCTCTTGCCTTCACACTAAAATGTGCAGTGGTTAGATTTTCACAAAAAAATAACAGATGGAATACATAACACCATTGTAATATGGAGGGTGTGAAATCTGAAATAAACCTAGCAGCGAAATCTTTGATCCAAATTTTGACAACAGATTTGAGATTAATCAGTTGCAAACATTTTGACTTGGATATGTTATTGGGTTAAGATGTAACCAAGGCTTTCTCTATAATTTCATGTTTGAAGAATCTTTTTCCTTAAATATTTAGCCCATGATGGTCTACACTAGTTTCTATTTTGTTCTACTTGACCTTTTCAATGTGCTTTTAAAATTAAGACTTGCATCTTATGATAATGATCGACAGGTCAAATTATATTGACAAGTCAGGAAATAAAAAACTCTCACCAACATTGTTAAGATCACAAATGATTTGTAACTAGTAGAAACTCGGATTAGACCAGATCTTATACACATATATACATGCATGCACGTATGTATTTATATGGATGTATGTATGTGTGTGTCTAGGTATATAAAGATTTTAAATCTCATGAGATAGGGGTGTCACAGCTTCTTCACAAAACAGGATGCCCTACTATCTTGCCTTGCCGTCTCATTGGCTATCCCAATTGAGCATCCCAACAGCCCTTCTTCTTTCTTTTATTTTAGTTTTACTTTATTTATTTCTTTTCCCCATTCTTCCTTTTTGCTCTTTATTTCTCCTCTTCCTTCTTTCCTTCCTTTCTTTGCTCCTTTCATTTCTTACTTTCACTTCTCTTCTTCTTTCCTTCCTTTTTTTTTTTTTTTCTTTTCCTTCTTTCTCTCTTTTCTCCTTCTTCTTCTTTCCTACAAGGATGGGTTTCGAAGTCTTGCCCTCGTCATCGTTCCATTTTCCCATAGGAACATGATGGAACAGCCAGGACACCCTCCATCCTACCAGCACATAAAATCTTGATATAAATATGCATATACACATATATGTACATATGTGTGTGTGTACATACATATATGTATGTGTGCATATATGGTTATGTGTATACGCACACGTATATATATATACCTACACACATATGTATATATATACATGCATGTGCATGCATGCAAGCACATGCACACACATGCCTACACACATGTACATATGTGTGTAGCTATATATATATATATATATATATATATATATATGCATATGTGTTGTGTACACACACATATATACGCATATGTATGTGTATATGTGTATAGACTTTGCTCCTCTTGAATGAAGAGGCTATCTACTTCTCCTAACTTCAAGATCAATGTTGGGCATCCAAATTGAAGACCTATACTTAATCATAATCTGAAGACCTATACTTAATCATAATCTAGACCATAAAAAAGCTTAGAAACCAAAAACTCACAAATTTTGGTGGTCTTTAACATACATATCATGTGAACACAAATGAATAGTTGAAATAATATAACATCATTTTTCAATGACCTAAGTATTAAAATCTATTGATTTCTAATAATATACATATCTATCAAGGTATGTACATTATAATCGATAAGATGGATTCTTAATGTAAATACTTATCATATATTTTAGCACACTACCATAATGGATACACTCTATTTTTTTGTATCCACATTATGCATTGGTTAGAGACCACCGAAATATATGATATTTAATTTCTAGAAATTTTGAGTGGTATAGATTATGATAAATAATGTGGATCTTCAATTTAAATGCCTTGTTATTAATTTTAGATGAGAGGAATAGATATCTTATTTTCTTGAAAAGAGCATGGTCCATCCCACATGTGTGTGTCTACACACATACACATGCATATATACATACATAAACATATATATGTGTATGCATGCATGGGCGTGTCATGTACTCTTTTATCCTAATTCAAGAATAACATCAAGATTGTTTAGGGCCGTTTTTATCCAGAAGATATGGATTGTTGATCTCAAGATTCTACCAATAATGCCTCTCTCATGGCCCATTACTAGGTGTTTGGAGAAAGAACAAAGCACATAGGGCAATGGATGGTTACGACATAAATCTACATAGATAAATATTTTTATTGTATCCCATGTTGATTTTTTTTGTTATAGTTTTGATTCATGTCAACTCTTCATAGGAACAGTAATGTATTTTATGATATGATCCGGTATAAAATAACACTAATCACTGATCCATTCGGGACTGCTTTCATGGCCAATTAAGCTTGTTGCCTCCTACTAATCCAATTGTTATGATATTCAAGAAATTTATGGAAGTAAAGAATCACTATATGCTAATGCTGAATCATTGAATTAGCTCTGATGTGGATTGTAACAAATTTCAGAAAACTTTCAGTAATGATACACCTTCTAATAGCAATGTTAGGGGAGAAAAAATACAGGCAGAACTTTATCAAATACAACTTTGAATCTCCCTATGTCAAATACAACTTTGAATCTCCCTATGCTATTAATTGATGTCATGCCAATTTAGTCAGCCCATCCATAAGTTTTCACAATCTAATTGCATCAATTCCTTCTTGTTTAGCCTTATCCTCCACATAAACTAGAAATATAGGTAAAGTTTTAAACAATCCGCAAACCACTGCCTTAGTTCCTATTTTCCTTTCTTATATTTTACAGTTCTTATTAGTTCTCTTCTATGCCAATCTTTTCTCTTGTTAGTACTCCTTCATGCCAATCATTGGTCCCTAATCTAAGTTTGAATCTTGATACCAAGGTTCAAAATCTACGTACTATTTAGTTTCAATTGGATAAACAAGTTTCAGTTTCAACATTTTTAAAAGCTCTCAATCTATCTTTGGTAATTTGGATACATGTTTTTCCAAAAATAAAAAATAAAAAGCATCAAGAATAGGAATAAAAAACTAAAACTGAACAAAGGTAAACAAATCAAAATAATAAATTGGACATTGTTTTAGAAAATACTGCATTATTCTGGATTTTTGAGTGCAGCATTCTGATAAGCTTTGATGGAAAAAGTTGGTTCAGTCCAAGTACAATATTGCTAGCTTTCTTTAGAGAGAGTCAAAAACTACAAATTGTAAATTAAAAATAAAAAAGGTGACAAGAACAACTGCCAGGTGAACTAGATGGCAATGACTTCAACTTGTTGTCCTTTCCTCCAAGTCTTCCGATGGTTATGTCAGCCTACATCCCTTGGCTGTCCATTTGTATTTCTCTTTCAATTTGAATTTACTTAGTCTACTTAGTGAAACACGATGGTAACTCCAGATGCAAAATTTACTCAATACTCTGCTGGCCTCTTCTATAACATTTCCAGGATAATGAAGTTATCATCTTCTGAATGCTTAATTTCTCAAATGAAGTTATTTTGCTTCCTTCCATAATCTCATTAAGATTCATTCAAATTCCGCTTGGATTAATATTACTGAATAAAGATAACAGAAGATTGTCAAAATTCAAAAACTCAGAAATAGATTTTAGCATGTAATAATTTAAATTAGAGGTCCTGAGTTTTTAGCTAGTTGCACAAAATAAAGACCATAGCATCAATAATGAAATAAAAATTACAACTGTAGGAAGCAAGTACCTGTCACTAGTCCTGAGCGCAGCTCCAGCATTCTCCAGCAAGATCTTGAGCAGCTCCAGCGCCACAATCTTTCCCTTCACAAGCGCCGGATCGGCAGGCGCATTCTTGGGCGCAGTCTTCATCGAGAGCTTGCAGAGTGCCCGGAATACCAGGAAGGCATCCCGCCTCAGCTTGTTCCCGATCTGCACTTCCATGTCATCCTCCCTCTCCGCGAACCCATCCGCCCCAAGTTCATCCTTCCGGACCTCCAATGCCGTCTTGTACATGCTGATCTCCCAGTACTTGGCGTCGAGCATGTCCTTGTCGGTCGAATCCAGGAGATCGGTCGGGTTGGTATGCTCGACCGCATTGGAGTCGAAGGCCCCGCCGTGCCCGCCGACGGACCCCGGCCGGGCGATGGGGGTAAACGGGATGAGCACGACGTCGTTGTCGCCGATGATCTTGCTGATGAAGCTCTGGACGAAGTTGATATCGACGGCGGCGGCGGCGGCGGAGCGGTCGGCGGGTTCCATGAGCTCGGCGACGACGATGGGCTGGACGGGGACGGTGGAGGAGTCGGCCTCCATGCGGCGGAAGACGATGACGAGCATCTGGATGAGGGAGGCCTTGGCGGTGGTCTGGATGATGGGGTACTTGGAGACGAGGTAGAGGTCGTAGCAGGCGCGGACGATCTGGAGGAGGGTGTTGCCGTGGATGCGGAGGGCGGTGGAGGTGACGGCAGAGAGGAGGGTCTTGATGACGAGGAGCTCGGCGGCTTCATCAGCGAGGGAATGGCAGCGGCAGACGGTCTCGACGACGGAAGCGAGGAGGCGGGCAGCGGGGCCGGCGGAGGGGTCGGCCTCGCCGCGGAGGAAGGAATGGCAGATGAGTTTCTGGATGCCGTCGAGGGCGGGTTCGACGATCTTGACAGAGCCGGAGGAGGCGGCGGAGAGGAGGGGTTGGAGGAAGGTCTCGGAGTCGACGAGGGAGAGGTCGTCGAGGGGGCCCGGGGGGGAGGGGGAGGAGTCGGGGGAGGGGGGGTCGGGAATGGGGGAGGACGAGGGATCGGAGAGGCGGTCGAGGAGCGATTTGCACTGGTGGGCGAGCTTGGAGTGGCCCTTGCGCCAGGACGTGTTCTTGATGATCTTCTCGAGGGTCGGGACCAGCACGAGGCTTACCCGGGAAAGGGAATGGGCTTCCGCCGCCGGGGAAGCCATTCCCTCTATTTTGGGCTCGGATCTATCGGGGCCGGACCGGAAAGAGACGGAGTGGGATGATCACGGCTTGGAGGCGACTCCGGTGCTGGTTTATCGCAGCGGTGATCTGCTTCCTATTTCCTCGCCCCTCCTCGGCGGATATTATTTTTCCTTGCACCGCTTCTCAGCTGGAGGGAGGCTGGACCTGGGAGTCGAGAGCCGCTGAGAGGGAAAGTTGGAATTTTCCTTCTTTTGATTGTTTTCCTTTTTTTTTTTTTTTTTTGATTGTTTTCAGCTAATTTAATTCCGCCTATATCTGTCGACAGTGCAGGCGTTGGGCCAGGATATATTTTATTTAAATATTTGCTGACCTTCTTGATTCTTTCTGGATGAAAAATTAATGCCGGTACCTGGTTAAATTTTATTTTAAATATTTATTGACCTTGGTAAATGTTTTCTTTTGATGGTAAATATTCTGCATGGAGTGGCCAAATGCGCCGGATTTTTAAGTGGCTGTAAACTATGGAGGCAAAACTTGACGGCTGGATATGAACACGGCGGCACCGCTCATGGCGGTCTTGCTCGCGGCAGCGCCAGGATAAAGTATTCCGTGGCCAAGAGATGACGTGCGCTGAACGGAGACGGCCGTGGCCATCGTTTGACCTAAAAGCTCATCAAATTCTACAATAAATATTATCCATGGCATCTGACATGAGCTCTAACTAACCCCATCAGAGCGCGTCATGTATTCCCAATCACCCACTTCATCATGACATCACATATCAACGCCCAGTGCAACCTCAAAAATATTCTCTCTCTCTCTCTCTCTCTCTCTCTCTCTCTCTCTCTTTCTTTCTTTCAAAATGCTATTCCAATGCCTTTGTTCCAACTCATCATTCTCATTCTTGCTTGAGATCTCTCAATTAAATTCTAACACTATCAATACCATATAAGTCATTATAATTTTTATATAAAAATATTTTTTTTAATCATTAAATTTTTATTTAAAATTTATTTTAATTCTTAAACTTCTATTTATTATAATTTAATTCCTTACATTTTAAGAACATTTCATTTGTAACATCTTATTATATGCAATCAGTTATTCCATCAATCTTAACTCATCCTATATAACGGAACGTTAAAAATGTAACATTCTTTAAGCATGAGAGACTAAATTATAATAACGAAAAAGTTGAAGGACCAAAATAAGTTTTGACGAAAAATTTGAGAATCAAAAGAATATATTTAGCCAACTTTTTTTTATTATTTTATAAAATAAATAAAATAATATAAATAAGAGACTCTATATAAGTTGAATCTTTTTCTATATATAAAAGAAATCTCTACCATTAATGTCAGTATTATTAATACCAACCCCTAAACAATGCAAAGGCATCAATTTTTTAACTCCATTTTTTAATTATTATTGAGATGCAATGTAACAGCTTATAATAAATAGAAAATTTTAATAATCAAATTTTTATTACATAATAAGTAATGCATTAGAATGATAGTCGAGTGCATTAATACCCATATTCAAATGAAATAAATGTTTGTATATATGTATGTAGGTAGGTAGACAAGTATGTATATATATAATAGATTGATGATGATATTAAGGCACTGGAAGAGAAATTTGATGCACTTCTTCAATTTTATCATAATAATAAAATTTCACATCACTACACAAATATAATTATTTAATAATAAATATCTTTTATTAAATTTTTTATTAATAAAAATGGTACTACTCAAAGATATGTGAATAAAAGATCTACTACTTACGACAATGCATTTGAAATAATAAACATATCATTGTATCCTAATCTTATAAGAAGTTTTATTTTTTCTATTTAGTCAGCTAGTAAATTGATAGAAACTACAAATTTAATGAAAAGAGTTATTATCACTTGATGGGATGCAATCGAAGTTCTCTCATGGTCACTAAAGGCATCAATATTCTACCTTAGATAAATATTTTAATCACGATGTCCACATTCATTGCAGATAACTACAATACTCAAAGTAGATAAAGGAAATGTATTGCAAGTCCAACATCAAGTGGCAAAGCATGTAAATTCGATCATATCTCTATTCTAATATTAAATGATATATCATACAATTAATTCCATATTTTATAGGTAGAACCTTACACTTGAATCTAATAACCATTATACTCCTTATTAATGACACAGTACGTGATATCATTCTCAAATCTCAATACAAGGACTTGCTATAACTAATGTCTAAAATATATGGTAAGGTGTCATATCCTTCAGAGACCATTGACAAATTATGTAAATTAATTCATACCTCGACCTTTGCTAGTGATTTTCCAGATGGATTACTAATGTTGACTATTTATACGATAGCACATTCAAATATCAGCACGAGGTCACCACATTAATGAAGGAGGAACTCCATGTAGTTACTAAATATCTTGACTACCTCATCCTTAATTATGAACATCCAATGATAAACATTCTAATAAATTGAACAATTTTATAGAGTACTTGCGGACCCTTTTCTATCTTTAAAGCTGATACAATTCATACCTTATATTGATCATGAAGAGGAAAAATCTATTTACTATTCTAAATAATATTTGCAATCATATGTAAATAATTTTTAGGACATATTCTCCTTTAACATAAAGTTATACTCAAACATCTTTTTTAAAATAATATATATAAAAAATAAAAATATAAAGAGAAGAAAGGTAAGGTTCATGCTATATGCTAATAAATTTTTCTATGAATCCTTGTAGTTTAAGTGCCCTTCACATGTGCCATTATAAAAAAACCAACTAAAATTCTTATGTTACAATTAAAATATAACAACATATTAAAGAAATATAGTCATGTTTTCATTGACCAAATCTGAATTGAACCTATATTAGTTCTATCTATTCTTGAGTTATCTTATTTAGATGTTGTCGAGTATAATTTATGAGTTCAAGTCCAACTAATTATAGTACTTTAGGTTTAAGTACAAACTAATTGGTTTGAAAATTTAACAAAGAATAATTATTTTTTGGCTTTTGTTATAGAACTCGAATTTTATATGGGCACAATCCAATTATGATGTACACTAGCAGGAGTTAGGTTGGGTAACACCCATTTTTAAGTTGGGCAACACCCACCTCCTACCAAACTTAGACTTGCAATTTTCCCCACAAAAAACTCTCCACTTATACTCTTATAAGGAGCACTATTCTTCTTTAGTTAGGTAGTTCTCCCTCCATTCAAAGACCATATGACCTCGGTGGAAGAAGACCCAATTACTAATAGGCAATGGTGTTCAAGTTAAATTTATTTTATCTCTACAAACAATCTAATTTGCAAAGCTATTCTTATCATGATACTATAGTATAGCATGTCATAGAACATTAAATTTAGAAAGTTCTTTTTTTTTTTTTTTTTTTAGTTGGATTTGACAATATGTCTACTAATCACACAATATAAATGTGCACATACATAAATATGATTGTGTGTTAAAAGATTATGAATTATATATTTAATTGTATTATAAAATATTTTATTAAAGGTATTTTAATGCAATATCCTAGCTAAGTTTTTAGCAATTATCTCAGCAAAGAGTTCCAAATTGTCATGTAAGGTTGAAATAAAATAAATCAAAATATAATTTAATTTTTAAATCTCAAGCATTTGTTCAATATATCAGATCAAATTATTAGTAGTGAGAGTATAATTGTAATGCCCCCATCCTAAAATCTCGAGTTAGGAATCGTGACAATTGTTGTTTATCTTTGAAGTATTATTCTAAGGAGTCATTTGGTTCATGGTGATTTATCTTAGTAATCATTAATTTCTATGCAAATTACCAAGTTTGAAAATTAGATATGATAATCATAGCAGTAATATTTGATTTTTGGTAATCTAAGATTATCACAAATCATGGTAATCTAATTTCCATATGAAAGATGGGTATTTGAGATTACAGAAGTCTAATAATCTTAAATTATACTCTTGACTTTCATATAAATATTTAATAATACTTAATCATATTATATATTTAATATTATATTTATATTTAATATTAAATATATAATATAATTTTTTATATTAATATTAAATTTAATATTAATATAATAGTTTATTTAAAATACTATTAAAATTTTTATAATAATATATAAATTTTAAATTTTAAATTATTAATATTTATGCCCTTCTCACATATTAAATTATCGTATCATATATTATTAAATATTTATATATTATATATTTTATATTAAGATATTTAACAATATTATAATATATATATTATATATAATATAATACATATTAAATATTTATAATCTTTAAATATATAATATTTTTAAAATTAGCTTATAAAGAATCTTGATTTATATAAGAACATTTCCAAAAGAAGGAGGCACTTAAAAAATAAAAAAATATTTATAACAAAATTCAAATAAAATTTAAAAACATGATAAACTAATTACCGTATTTTGTTATTATGAACCAAATGTGATAATCATTTATTCTTGAGGATCTATTTACCAAATGTAAGATTATTAGGAATGTAAAATTTTTGATAATATTACGTTATCATGAGCCAAACGCCACCTAAAAGTATGTAAGACATACATCATGATATTAAATAAGTAAATTGTGAAACGGAATATAAGTAACTACAAATTTAACTCAATAATTAATAGTCCAAAATTAATCTTTATAAATTTTATTTATATCACTAATATTGACTACTCTTCAACATTAAATAAAGAGATAACATAATTGAATATCAATCTTAATCAAAGATGAAAGTTCAACTCTTATGACTAAGCGCTCAATTGTATGGACCAAGTTAACATCTAAATCTTTAGATTTGAAAGGACAAAAGATCAAATAATAACTTGACAACCAAATAAATAATGAACTTCTTGATTAGATAATTAAAATAATACGTTAAATAGATTTTCTTAATAATTTTAAGCATATAATATGTCATTATATTCAAATAAAACAAAAAAAGTATCTATATTTCTTAAATATTTGGTTAATATTAATAATATTAATAATAATAATTAAATTTATTATTATTCATCCAAATAGCTAGTCCTATTATATCCTTACTCACGAGTTCAAAATCGGTTGAATAATAGGATATTATGAAAGGAGATTTACTTAAAAATTTTAATTATATTAGATCTTGTGAAGCTTCTTTTTAATTGATGTGTACTAAATTAGGATATTACAATAACTATATATGTATGTGTATTCAAATTACATGTATCAAGAAATATAATTATCATCCTCTTATAAATAAATAAAAGACCAATAAAATTATATTAAATTAAATTGTATAAAAAAAGACAACAAAATATGTAAAGATGCCTTTTACATGATTTTCTATGGGATTGGATATTACAATTGCTTCTCAATATCACATAATTTTAATAATTTAAGAAAACAAATATGACAAGTATAGTGAGTCATATTTTAAATTGATATTTATCAAATAATATCATAATTTTAAAATGTTTTGAATTATTTTAACCATTAAAATATAATTGTGATGAAAATAATATTGTCAAATGCATTTGTACTATAAAAATAATCACATTTTTCAAAATTTCATAAACACATTTCAAGGTATAATTTAATAGATTGCTCATACTTAATTTAATTATCAGATCAATAGATATCTAAATCTAATCAAATTTTTGAGGAAACCAGCACAAATGAATAAATATAAGATACCATACATTGAATACATTTATAATAGTTATAAAATTATCTCAATTTATCAGAAATTTATCTATTAAATTGACTTTTTCAAGATTTTTATAGAAGAATAATTAGGGTAGTGGGTTAATTATTTGTAATAATTCAATAAAAGAAAATTTGATCTTCTATAGAATGAATGCTTTATTTAGTAATTAATAAATGAGTAAATAAAAATAACATTAACATATATTATTCTTCATAATTTATATTATATAGTTAACATTGGACATTTATTTTTTTTCTAGCCATTAAGTCTAAATCCATATGTCTAGAAGAATTTCCTAAAATGATGCTTGATTAATATAGAAATCTTAAAAAGGAATTTTTATTTTTAATTTTAACATGAATATCCTATAACTTCAATTCAATTAATGTTTTAGAAAATTATAATCTAATTGAAATGATAACTTATTTACACTATTTTTTGTTTTATTGAAAGATTACAATTAAAAAAAATAACTTTTAAATGATACATATTTTGTAAAATTTATGTGTCAATGAAAGTAGATATTTTAAGCTTGCATCAACTTAAAAAATTGATTCTTCGATGGTTTTCACTAAATATTAACCTAATCAACATTAACATGATTTATCTTAATTTGATCGACTTAAAAATTAGGAAACCGATTCGTATACTTTGATTTCTTTTTGATTCCTAGATGACTTTTTGATCATTCTAATAAATTTTTAACATTAAACAATTATTTTTAGTTATTTAAATTTAATTTCTCTATAATTATTAATTCATTATCCACAAAGTTTAACAAATATTCATACTATTTCTTATTTCTAACTTTAAGAATTTCTCAATCATAGTCCATGCTTTCCTTTTTAAGTATTAATTATGTACTTTTTTTTTTATAACCCAACCTTATAATGCTTTCAGATATAATGTGTATGTATATGTGCGCATGTTTATGTCTTTGTTCTTAAAGGCATGTTTTTAATATGATGTGATTAGAATGAAATATATCCTCCACTATATTTTATAATTTTAGTACTCAATATAAAATCTACTCCAATATTTTTCATAATTTGAGTCATCTTTTTTAATGAGAAATTAAACTAAAAAATTAATTTTATTTGATGAATTCTCATGTCACAAAAATTACAAGCCTTACAACCTAAATTAGGATTCCCCCACCTATCTTAGTTATTTATTTAATGATAAAAATTATTTTAGTTGCAAAATCCAATAATAAAATTATAGCATTAAATTACATTGTCAACCATTAAAAAGTATATTATGATGATTTTTCTCACTGGCTATTTTTTTCTTAAAAATAAAAATTAATTTTATATGTTGACTTCTCATAATCACATAATAAAAAGTTAATAATAAAATTTTTGTTAAGCCCATAAATTTCAAAATTGGGTGGGTTTTTTCCAAAAAAGTGATCGTCTTAACGATTTTTTTTAAATAATAGCTGGTTTTGGTTTTCGGAATCCCTTAACTAAGGTCTCTATCAATCACCTCTTAAATATATACACTTTTCTCTTAAAAACATTACTCTCCTACCCACCTCCCAAAATATAAAAAATTCACTCTCTCTCTCTTTCTCTCTCTCTCTCTCTCTCTCTCTCTCTTTCTCTCTCTCTCTCTCTCTCTCTCTCTCTCTCTCTTATGCCCCCCCTCCCCCTCCCAACAAAAAAAAAAAAAAAACATTACTTCCTTCCAAAACCATCTCTCTCCTCCTCTCTCTCCCTCTTCAATCTCTCTCTCTCTTAATCTCCTAATTTTTTTTCCCCCTAAATACTCTTACTCTCCCTCTCCCTCTACCACTCCCCCACTCTTTTAATCTCTCCCATTACTTTCCTTTCAAAAATCCCTTGCTTCTCTTTGCATAACATAGCTGATATCTCTTTTAGTAATAAAACATATTGTTTAATGAAAAAATTTTTTTTTTGGTGACAAATAATATCATCACAAAAAAATATAATGTCTTTGACAATGAGTTCATTCTGTCACCACATGTTAATATTTAGTAACAAAAAATATTTTATATTACGACAAAATTTACTCTTTCTTATAACAAAAATCATTGTCACCAAAAATTTTAACCTTAATGATGAATATTTTTCATCAATAATAATATATATTTGATCATAAGATATTTGTTTCATCGCCAAAAACTTTGAGTGATGCAGGAGCATCATTATGATTTTTTCATCACTAAAGTTTTTGGTGACAAAATTATTTTTTCTCTAAAAATTTGTATCACCATAAATAGTTTTTTTTTTTTTATTATTTTTGTAGTGACATTTCGACTTTCAAGTTTGTTCTTGAACTTTGAGAGGATCCGGAATCCCTTCTTTTAAATGGGGGGCTAAAAACAATGCATCATTGGACAACATGGAGAGGATAGAAAGTAAGAAATCTTGGTTTATTTTAAGGCGTTTTAGCAAAATTTGTATTTCAAAATAAAGGCTTTTAAATCCTTTCTAAACTTGATTCTGCCAAACTTGCACAGATCATGAATAAAAACACAATTCCTGTTTGTTTTCTTCTGGGCGATTATGATACTGCAATCTTGTTAGATACGAGGCTTATTTGGAAGCATGAATCAAATTATGGCTTTTATTATCTATGTGGGTGAATTGTACCAAAATAATACGAAATTCCTATTTTCAGGTTCACATTTGATTCAATTTAGGCATGTAATTGACTCGGGTTAAGTGAAAAATTGGGCTTTCTTTGGGTCTAGGACTGGTTGAAGTCAGGCTTTGGTAAATTTTGGTCAGTCCGGTCTCTCTTTGGGTCTAAATTGCACTTCTAAAGTTGGGGGGCTGAACCAATTTAATTAATTTTGGGTGCCAGAGACCATGTACTCATAGTTTTGAGTGATCTCAGCCTATTTAAACCATGCCGATAGCCCATCAGCCCCCATGGGCTTCATATAAGCCCATTTCTCCCTATAATCTACAATACCGATCTCAACCTATTTAAACCATGCCAATAGCCCATCAGCTGCCGTGGGCTTCATATAAGCCCATTTCTCCCTACAATCTTATTTTTATATATACGTATAAGAGAGATGTTTAACTACATTTGAATGTAACTAAGTTCAAAATTCGATCATCTTTTTTTACCCTTGGATCCACACAGATTCTAAGAGCCACCCTATCTTTTCCATTTTTTTCATCTTTGGGATTTGTGAATTGTGGAGATCCACATAATTTACGAATCCCAAAGGTAGAAAAAGTAAAAAAAGCGAGGTGGCTCTGGAATCCATATGGATGTAAGGGTAAGGGAGGTGACCAAATCCTAAACTTGGTTATACTTAATACAACCAAATCTAGCTATATATATGTGTGTGTATATGTATGTCTGTATGTATGTATGTATGTGAACTTGGTTACATTCTTAAGTATCCAAGTTGAAATCCGATCATCTTCCTAAAAATCATCTATTAACTACCGTTACCTAGTTTAAAAAAAATTTCTAATGAAATAAACAAAATATGTAAAATATAAATAAAAAATAGGATGAAAGTAAATACTAACTATTTCGAGGGTAACAGTAATACTTATTTTACAGAATAAAACCAACATGTCCAGAATAAATAGTTAGTTTGAACTGATAAATATTTAATTTAGATGGTAAATACAAATACTACAGAAATAAATAAAAATTATTGGATTGGAGATATGGTATTTTATTCGCTCCAAGGTATGAGACACATGGAGGCTGGACACATTGTGCGCAAGGATTGGCTGCACATCGTGCATGTTTTATCTCCATAAATGTGCCTTATTTTTTGTAACACACCACATATAAAATAATTTCTATTTATTCGTTAATGTTTCTGTTTACCATCCAAACTAGGTGTTTGTTAGTTTAGGCTTATTGTTTATTGTAGACATATGGATATTTATTCGATGGGATAAGCATTTACTATCGCTTCTAAAACAATTAATGTTTACTTCCATCCTGTTTTTATTATTTTTTACATGTTTTTGTTTATTTCAGTAGAATTTTCTTTTTAAAGCAAGTTATGATGATTAACAGGTCGCTTTTTGGTTTCAAGATCCATATGAATATAATGGTGGAGAAAACGATTAGATTTAGGATTGGCTATACACAAATATTGCGAAGTTCAGCTATAGACATACATATATACACACACATATAAAATGGATGATTACGGTAAAGGCTATTGCAATGTGTTATATTTCATTGAGCCACTTTACTCTTTATGCCTTATGCCTTATTTAGATCGGCTATTGGGGCACCTTTAAGTAGCTATTGCCCAATAACTCTATGAGATAACTATTGGCTAACAGCTAATCCCAATAGACCTTTATGTTGCAATCCATGTGAACAGAGCTAGCCTTTGGTTTTTTCGAACAGTCATAACATTTAATCTGGTCCTATTAGCCATGATTCATGTTCACCGAAACTATAATACCCCAAAAATAGTCTCATATCGGATGGAAAAGAAAAGATTTAAGTGCTAATAACTCAAATTCACCTATTATCAATTAACTTCTACTCGAGTTTTTAGAGCCACATGGTTTCGGCTCACTAATAGGTTAATTGAATCAGCATGTAAGCTTAGGATGTTACAAATGATATCTGAACCAACTCGAGTGTGTGAAAGTTGGTGGGCATGAGGAAAGAGCTATCCATGAGATGGTGATAGAGTCATGCCATGGCATGGAGTCGCCCTTGCAGCACTAACGATCTGACTTGGGGTAGATTCTAGTTAGCTTAAGGCGTGCGACGAGAATCTTGCATTATAGGAAGGAGATTGTAATATGTCCCACATTGGATAGGAAAGAAAATGTTTAAGAACTTATAACTTAAGTTCACTTGTCCTACATTGGATAGAAAAGAAAATGTTTAAGAACTTATAACTTAAATTCACTTGCTACCAATTAACTTTCATTCAAGTTTTTAGAGCCATATAGTTTCGACCCACTAACAGTTTAGTTGGACCAACAAATAAGATTAAGGCATTATATTCTTTCTCTTTTGGTCTCTAGGGTCCCCTCCCATGCCAAATTGTAGGTTTTTCAAAATTGGTTTCATGGGTGCTCTTCAACCAGGTCTTTTAAAGACAAATTTTAATGGGTTAATTCATCGATGCTGGTGCTATTGTTAGAAACCATATGGGGTGGATCTCATTAGCCATAGTCAGTTCCCTTTGCTGAACTAGGGCTTGGCATAGGTTAAGAGAAGTTATTCTTAGCTTTCAAAGGTCACAAATTGTCTTGAAAGGTGATTCTTCCATAGTGATAGCTTCGCTTTAAGGGCAGTCATAGTATCAACATTCTCTATTGCGAGATCTTCATAAAATCATTTCATCTATCTCATAATTTGATGGTCTTCATACTTATAGAGAAACCAATCAAGAAACTGATTATTTAGCTAATTGGACATCTTCATGATAGGAATTTGTTAGGTGGACTATAGGGTTCCCTTCTCAGCTAACTCAACTAGCTATGGCAAATGCTCAAAGCGTCATATTTCTAAGATGTTAGTCTCCCTTGCTTGCTTTTTACCCCCAAAAAAAAAAAGACAAAAAAAAAGTATGTCTAGGCAATATATGTTGTGATCTCATCCAATATGAATAGATGCATCAAGTTCTCTTCTTTCTAGATCAAAATCCCTACCAATAGCACCACTTGAAGGAAGCAAAATTTGAGGGGATGTTTGGTATGGAGTGATCTAGCTAAGATCATCGGTGATTCAAGTAAAAACGATATATCACTATATTTAGTTGCACCTTTATGATCTTAGCTCATCCTTATCTTTATAATGACTATCTAACTCAGTGATTCTATACTCATCCTTAAGGATAGATATTCAATGTTGGCCCTAAGTAATAATTTTAGGCTAAGATTTAGGAAACAAATACCCATTACTTATATAAAAAAAGATACTTGATATTATTTTTATATTAATATAATATAATATAATATTATATTATAAAATTATATTACAATAATGCAATGCAATATAATATAATATTATTATATTATAATCATATAATTATAAAAATTATATTGTATTATAATATCATAATTATATTATTATTTAATTATAATTAAATATAATGTTATGCCATAATATAATATTTATAATTTTATTTAAAATATTATAATAATAAATTATTATGGTGCATTGCAAAATATATTAGGATAGTTTTGGTATTACATATTTAATAATCCACATGAAAAGATAGGCAGGAACCTTGCTAGTCTTCGATGCATACACATAGATCTTTATATGTTTCCTCTTGCAACTGGCCCATGTTAGTTTCTATATATCAGGTTCACATGGTTAGTTTCCCCCGATTGGAGCTGCACTTGAGCACCCATATTTACCAACTTAAAAAAACCAAAAAAAGAAAGGACCTCCAAGGAAGGCAAAAAAAATATATATATATATATTTATAATTGAGCATAACAAAATGGAATGTGCTAGATCTTGCAGCAATAATTGGAACTTTATAAATTCTTATTAGAACCCTGTATTGATTGGTTGAAGATAATAAATAAATCTTAATAATTAATGGTTATAAGGAGTTTTTATTTCTATTGTTATAAAATTTGAAACAGTTAACTATGCAGGTAGCTTGGAAAAAACCTCAGAAAAAAATATTAAGAATTCCTTGAGCACATCCTCCCGTATCTGTGTTTATAAGTAGGGTTCAATTGATATGCTTTTTTTATTTTTTTAAAAAAAATTAAGCTTTAATCCCATCCATTTAAAGCCTTTATTTAATCTCTTCCTGCCTTTAGCCAATACCTCTAGACTTTTCACAAATTATGGCACTACCCACAAGCATGGTAGCAAAAACATGTTTGGTATAGAATGATCCATTCAGGATCACTAGTGATTCATTGGATGATTATAGGATCACACTGTTTGATTGCACTAGAATAATCTTATATGGCAGTGATTCAAAATCACCTCGACCTCATGGATCATCCCTTGAGAGTGATCCTATCGCCATCCTCAAGAATGATGATCCAAAATCAACCCCTTACGATGTTCTTGGACTAAAATTATATATATTATAATAGCAATAATTTATATATAATATAATATATAAATTTATTATTATATTATATTATATTATTGTAATATATTATATTACATTATAATTTATTAATTATAATATAATATAATACAATGTAATATGTTGTACTATATTATATTATGCATATAATATTAGTTTATATATTATAATATATGATATAATTTAATATATCATATGATATTATTTTATATATGTTATAGTAATATAATATAAATATAATAGAAGTGACTTTGGTATTTTATGACTAGTAATTTAGGATTCCCATGGTATACCTAATATAGTAATGTTAGATCATCAGTAATTCTTGATTACTATAGCATAGCATATCAAACATAATTTTTAATTACTGAAAATTGAATCATTTAGGATTAGAGTCATCAGTGATTCAAGATCATCAAGCTAATCTCAAAAGGATCACCAAATGCACCTATATAAGTAAGGAGAAAGTAGGTGAGAGATTGGTAAATGCTCGCCAATTAGTCTGCAAGTAAATTTCCTTGTGAGAGATATGGAAGCTCATCAAGGAGTCAAGAATGATCTAGATATCCCATAGCAGAGGATCCAAGGCATGGTTTCTGACACAAGAAACTTTGACCCGGAAGATAACTATTGAGTCACCCTTGGGGATGATATTTGATAAAGAGGCTTTCACGGACATTGATTTCTCGGAGAGGAAAGTGAAATAACCAAGTGGGTTTCCAAGGGCCCTGATGTGCCTTATTAGAGATATTTGACTTTTAAATTTTTGAAACTTTTCCTTTTCAGTCACCACTTCCCAGATAGCGTAGAAAGATTAGATTTCAAAATAAGAGGGGACATTTAGAAGAATATTCTAGCAATCTTAGTTCTAGACAAATTCTACAATATTTCTAGCTATAGGTGGATGGTACTACAAATAAAAAAAAGGCTTAAGCATGTAAGAGGTGATATAAGGGGTTGAAAGAATTGAATGGAGCTCTTGAATGGATGGAATTGAAGCCCAGTTTTTAAAGAAAACTATAAAAAAACATCCTAGTTGAACCCTTAATCTTTTCATCTCTTATTATATCCTTTTTCTTTGATCTCCTCCTTTTTATATAATTATAATAATTTAAGATCTCACCCAAAAAAGCTAGCTAAGAAGTAATACATGAGTTTTTTAGTTCTATATAAGTAGCCAAAATCTAAGTAATGTATAGTCGATATGGGATCAAACAAATGCTAGCTCAAGCTCTCACACACTCCATTTAAGCACTAACATCCTCATCGATCCAAGAATTCAAATCAAAATTCAATCATATTCACAAATGTAACGCTTTAAGCCCACCTACTAATCAAATTAACTTGTTAATGGGCTGGGTCCATATGGCCTTAAAAATTCGAGCGCAAGTTAATTGGTAGCAAGTGAAGTTGAGTTATAAGCTATTCAAACTTTTCTTTTCCATCCGATATAAGACTATTTTTGAGGTATTACAATCTCCTCCTTATCAAGGGATATCCTCATCGCACGCCACAAGCTGACCAGAATCTATCCTGAACTGGATCATTGGTTCTGCAAGTATAGCTCTACACCATGATGGGACTCAACCACTATCCTATGAGTAGCTCTTTTCTCTTGCCCTCTTGTTCATCAACTTTCATATACTCAGTTCGGCTCTGATACCATTTGTAATGCTTTAAGCTCACCTACTGGTTCAATTAACCTGTTAATAGGCTGATTTCATATGGTCTTAAAAATTCAAGTATAAATTAAGTGGTAAGAGGTGAACTTGAATTATAAGCCATTGAAATTTTTCTTTCTCATCTAATATGGAACTATTTTTGGGGCATTACAACAAATATCACGATCGACCTATAATCAGTCCAAAAGAGCTAATGTGTGATGGTCTCTAATTCATATAAGATATGAGTTGGGTATAAAATCTAATTTTTTTTTATAACAATTTAGAACATCATCTTAAAAATGCTAGCCAAAAAGTGATATTTAGATTCTTTAGTCCTATAGGCATCTAACATCTTCATAGTATATAGTTGATATAGGACTAAACACATCCTACCATAGACTCTCCCAGACTCCCACACTAACTAATTATAAAAAGATAGGCAAACTTAGTTAATTATGTTCTAGGTTTGCAAAATTAATATTGAGATCTATATCGGTATACTATCAGTTTAGTATAGTATAAATCAGTGAGGTGCGATATTTATCCATATCGAGATAGAGTGCACATTCTCTTTTTACTTTTAACTATAATACCATTTTGATACCTAGAGTACTACTCTATTTAAGTTAATTTAGTTCATATTGAGGCATCATTTGATTGTTGTACATCTTTTTGGGAAGATGTACTTTTTGATAAAAAATCGAGTGCTTGATTGTTTATGCATCGCTTTCATCCTAAGAAGATGTACTTTCTAGAAAAGATTCGAGCGCTCGATCCACTCGATCTTTTACATGTCGCTTTCAACATGGTCAACATAAAATTTTCTTTTTAAAGGATGTGATCTTTCCACAATTACACAAAAAATCACATCCCATAGTTAAAATGAGAAAGCACTTTTCCTGAAAACACAGCTTTTCAGAAATAATGTTATATTTTGCCAAATGAGTCTCAAATTGAGACTCGGTAGTGCATCGGTATAGTATAATATGATTAATATGGATTGGTATGACAAATTTTGATTATGATATATACATACATACATACATACATTATATATATATATATATATATGCATGTGTGTAATTAAAGAAAAATAAAAAAGGTTTGAATTGCTAGAGGATGGCATATGGTTGATACGGCATGGCATAATGTACCATGAGTTGGCTTTGCCAATATTTAATGGTTGCGGAGTTAATTCATTGTTGAATAATGTTTGCTGACATAAAAGCTGGTAAGCATCACTCATTATTGAAGAGCATGGATGAAGACTTCATTTCGGACCATCAATACTGTACAAATTTAATCAGGTGTAAACTAATATTGGGTCGACAAGACATGAGATCTGTAGCAAATAAGATTAAAATTGGTTCAGTATGGATTAGCACTCTTGAGTGTGGGCCATCTAAATCGAGAGCATAGTCAATCAATTCCGGGTTAAGGTTTATTCATGTCATTCTTGAATCCCGTGAATCGTCTCATCTCTTGGTTAGTAGGTAAATCTATTTCTTTCTAACATATGGACGAATGCATAAAAATAATCATTGAAATAAGGTTTCAAAAAGAGATTAGATCAGTCAAAAGTAAGCATGCTATAGGTAGTTTAGTCCTGAATATATTTTTCCAACATTATGCCATCTAAATATTGTTTAAATAATTTTTATTTATAAAATAAATAATATTTTTTATAAAATCATTAGCCAATTAGCTAGACTCACCTAATTCTTCTAATGGCCATGAGTGCCGCCCAATCCCGTTGTTAAAATCATTGCATTGTGATATCTAATGACCTAGATTCAAATCCTATCCATGGCTAGGTAGCTAGACGAAGAATAACCTCTCCTTTCTCATAATAATAATAATAATAATAATAATAAAGTTTCATAGTACATTATAGTTAATATTAGAATACTAATATTCTGAACCGAAACTAATGCATGAAGCTTGCCTGGATTTATGGTGATCTCTCTGGCTTTGTCCATTTCCATCCTGAGTTGCCGCCTAAATATGTCTCATTTCCTTCCATGGATCTCGTCTGGCTGTAGAACACTAACTCCAAGCATCCCCATGTGGTTAATGGAAGGTGCAGCTTACTTAGTGCTATACGAGACAAGAACCATAGATAGAGAATCTTGACACTTACCTGTAGCCCATTATCTCTTTCAGATTGGATCCATTTCAGATGAAGTTTGCACCAATCTTATCGGAATCGACTTTAAGATTTTGGACTAAATCGAATCTATATGTTGACTAATCTAATATTTAAAATTTTTTAGTAAAGTAATAGATAATTCATGTGATGCCTTTAACGACACGTTCGATCCTTCGGGATCCTGCTGGAGAAATGAGGTCTGAGATGGTTAACCAGTTCTTCCACTAATAATATCTTTGACTCGCATGGCCACCACCTAACATGATGGGAGGACCATTCAACTCTCCCCCACACCTCGACGGTAGGAATGGCCAATTCCGGGGCTCCACCCGGTCAGAATGATAGCCTCCCACATGCACTCCGGTTCCATCAATCCAAATCAAAGGAAGAGGAAGCACGGATATGATAGGGATCCCTCCTTGCCGGGACCATCCCCTTGGGCACTGTCCACGTAAAGTGGAACAAGTCCCTCTCTCTCTGGATCTCTTTCCTTCTCTCTTTGCTTCTTTGCAATTAAAAGATGAGGTAAGGCATCTCTGGAGGCCTCGGAATGGATGGGGGAGAGGAGGGGTGGAGGGGGCATCCCGGCATCAGCCTGGGGCCTCCATCATTATCTCCTCTCCCACTGGGGGCAAAACCATTGATCGATGGGGAGGCCCTCCTCATCTCCAGAAGCCACCCAGCGGTGGGATCCGAGTAATGGGCACAAAAGGTCTCCGTCAAGGAGGACCAGTGGAGAAAGGCCATTAAGTGGAGCTGACCGTGCGCCTCTGCCCACCTCCCACAACCCTTCCTCCATTCTGTCACGCTTGTGCTGTGTGGCATTCATTGGAGAAAGGGTGACAGCCCTCTACTAGCTTTTCATTCTCTATCTTCAAAAGGATCGATCTTTGAGGCACTTGGGCATTCTCTACGGCCACTTTGGCCTCTAAACATTGAGCCAACTGGACTTCCACAAGTGAAGTCTTTCTTCTCAACAGTCAACGACGTTCCCATTAGTCCCACTAGGTCAGCATCAGACATTGACATCGGACCTCATCTTAGCTGTCATAGCTACAGGCCACTGACGATGGCGGACATAGGAGAGAATCCAGGCTCAATATAGTAGGCCTAAGGAAAATGACCGTTACGTAGTCCTAATATCTATTATTGAGTTTGCTCGTCGACAGAAGAAGAATTTATTCCGTAAAAAAGAATTATAATAAGCGTGAAATGAGCATTAAAAAGCTAGTTCCGAAAGATGTTAATTACTAGCTAGGCCGAGGGTAAGGTGTCAGACGCTCAGACTGGAAAGCTGGGTCATGGCATGAACTGGCTCATGGTTATAGAACACTGAGTGGGTTTAAAGTTAGAGGCAATATGAGCACGGAGTGTCCCCGCTTGCATGATGCCTGTTGTTACGTGCGTCAAAGACATCTATCTCATTGTTCGCGGTCCTCCAACTTTTATGCGAGAGCTGAGGTGTTTTGAAGGCATGAAAGTTGGCATTCATGAGAACATATGATATCAACACCTTTTACGCTTACCCTACTATTGTGGAGCTGTCCATTTTCACCTCGTAAAGATGTTGGATTAGCTACCATGCTCTTTAGTTTTGTTGTTTCAGCTAAAATTGTCTGAATAATTAATCTTATTGGATGCATCTGGTTCACAAGGAGTTCGATCTTTAGAAAAGCTAGCATTCGAAAAGAAGAACGAGCCAAAAGAACTCCCAACCAACATGACACTCGACTGTCTCGGTCTATTTGTAAACTTCCAAGACAAAGCCTGGCATGTGGAGCTACGTAAGAAAGAACAAGACACGATGTCCCATCGTCACGGCTTGGTTTCCTAAGCCTCGCTGATTTCTTTATCAATGACCGTCTTATTAGCGTGGATCCTGAAGGTATCGACACTAAAGGTGCTAAAATCCAGCGGAGAACTACAAATTGTTTGACATGCGGTGCAATAGAAGTTGTACTGCTCACACGAGGCTACAGCAAGGTATTATTCTCCCCCTACCTGTTTTGAGGCAAACTGGGATCGGTGCCATGTAGGAATTTTGTAGGGATACTGGAGAAGTAAATTTATAGAAAACCTCAGTTACAATCTTCCATAAAAGAATAATATTATCGATGAACGTGACCCAATTCCAGTCAAACCACTGCATCTCAAGCTTGGTTTAACAAAACTAGTCAAAAGTAAAGCCAACTTGGATCAGTAAACTTGGATCTGTCAAAGATATCATCACCACCACCGCATAAGAAATAAAAAAAAAATGCTTCCAATTGTCAAAACCCATGCACGTAGATCCAAAACTGAGACCGGGTACGATGGACCGCATGCAATCCAAGAAATGAATCCAATGGAACAAATCCCTACAAATAGTCCATATTAAAGTGCAAGATATCAATCCCAACTTATTTAATTGTGACATAAATCGAGTTTTAAGGAGAGCATTCCGACAAGTCAGCATGGATGGACCACCAAAATCCTCTGATGAACAAGAGCAGACTCCATCTGGCCATCGTAAGTACGGTGTACCTCTCCGTATGTCATCAATTCGGAAGGATTGCAACGTTGACTAGACGGATAGCCGTGATTTATTGTGACGACCATATCAAAACTAATAATATTGAAGAAAGAGAGGAGGGAAAGATGGGGGAGAAGACGAGGGGTTGGCCGATGCCGCCGGTGGGGCCGAGGATTGAGATCTTGCGCTCGGGGCTGGACTCGACGGAGAATGATCACCGGAGGAGGCAGGAGGAAGCGCCTCTTGTCTCCTGAGGGCGGCTCCGACCGACCGGAGAAGGAAACCCAGCGACGTCCGGAGGAGTCTCCGACGTACTTATTATTGTCCTTCTTATTCTTCTTTCTCTCACGGAGTGAGGCCTCCGTGAGCTTGCGTGGTGGATCCAAACGATACACACCTGGCGGCTTCCTGCCATTAAGAATCTTGTAACACAGAATCCGGGCCCCTCGCGGACTCGTTGCCTGGCTCTCTTGTCGTCCAGTGCACGTTCAAACCACTTACAGAGAGGAGATGCAAAACCCACCAAAACGACAACACTGCGACCATTTTTTTAAAGAAAAATATATCACCAAACGAAGGGAGAGGTGGGTGTGCGCGCGCGTGTTTAACCAAAACAATAATAAGCAAACTAGAATCGGATCATTTATCATGGGAGACAATTCAAAATGGTTGGGATCAGTATGAACAATGCTAGCATGATATATATATATATATATATATATATATATCTGTGTGCCAACTTCCTTAAAAAAAAATCAACAACCACTACCGTCCTTCAACTTTTGGCAAAGAAAATTTTCTTTTCTTATCAGTGATCATTGACATTTGGTCCATGACTTGAGTGCTCTAAAGCTTCTAAAGATGATGGAAAAAAAAGGATACTGATTGGAGGGGGAAGAATAAACGAGTCAAAAGTTGTCCACAGTTATAGAAATGCACCAACAACTTTGAATTTATTTTTAATAAGAAATAACTTTGCGTTTACCATCCCGAACAACGGTTAAGCCCAACCTTTACCACCCACCAGCTCCACTTCTCCCTTCCATTCCTCTTCCTTTTTCTTATATCTACTATAAATGTACCACCTTAGCTTTCAACATCCCACGAGCTCGCTTACCCACCCACCCACCCACTTCTTCTCTCCTTTCTTTTTTTTTTTTTTATATATTATTCTTATCCTTTCAACTCCATCTCTAATCATTTTCCCCTCCTTCCACCTCTTTTGTACAAACAAATAAATTAGGCGCCACCCTCTCCTCCACTGCCCTTTTATTCCTCAAAGCCAGATCCCATGGCTCTAGAGCCATGGCTAGCCAAAGTGAGGTCAGCCATCTCGACCGGCCTCGACTCAGTCCGGTCGACGATGAACGCCGCCGATGCCATCGCCATTGCCAACCGCAAGAAGGCCAATGTTGGCATCCTCGCCTTTGAGATCGCCAGCCTCATGTCCAAGTTCCTCCATCTCTGGCGCTCCCTCTCCAATGTGCAGCTCGCCCGCCTCCGCCACGAGACCATCGCCTTGCAGGGAATTCGCAAGATCGTCTCCGACGACGACTCCTTCCTCCTCAGCCTCGCATGCGCCGAGTTCGTCGACACACTCCGACTCGTCGCCGAGTCGACCTCCACCACCCTAAGCAAGCGCTGCACGGATCGGGGCCTCCGTGAATTCGATCGGGTGTTCAAGGAATTCTCCGACTCCGGCCACGACCCCTACCGGTGGGTGATGAGCTGGAAGGAGATGGAGAGCAAAGCCAAGAAGATGGATCGCTACGTAGCATCCACTGCCGCTTTATATAAGGAGATGGACGAGCTCTCGGAGAAGGAGCACGGGCTGCGGAAGCTCCTCCAGTGCGGCGGCGGTTGCAACAAGAACCTCCCGGCGAGCAAAATCACGGCGATCGCCCAAATCCAGCAAAAGATCTTCTGGCAGCGCCAGGAGGTCAAGTATTTGAAGCAGACCTCGCTGTGGAGCTGCTCTTTCGACACCGTCGTCTCGCTTCTCGCCCGCTCGTCATTCACCGTTCTCGCAAGAATCAAACAAGTTTTCGGCATTGGATTCGAGTCATATCCCCTCCCCCGTAGCCTCTCGATATCGGCTACCGTGTACCCGTCTTCCGACACGCCACCGCCGCCGCCGCCGCCGCCAGCGCCACCATCGCCGTCGAAGAAGCAGCAGCGATGCGGCTTCTTCGAGTCGAATTCAGAGATGCTGGTGCCGCCACCAACGACTTTGGGAGCCGCGGCGCTCGCGTTGCATTATGCAAACGTGATCATAGTGATCGAGAAGATGATCCGGTCGCCGCGGGCGATCGGCCCGGATGCAAGGGATGATTTGTATAACATGCTGCCGGCGAGCGTGCGAGGAAATCTCCGGCGGCGGCTGAAGGGGGTGGGCGGGTGGGCGGCGGCCACCGACGCGGCGCTGGCGGCGGAGTGGCGGGCGGCGCTGGCGAGGATCAGCGAGTGGCTGGGGCCGGTGGCACACAACACGGTGCGGTGGCAGGGGGAGCGGAGCTTCGAGGGACGACGGAGCGCTGCGGCGGCGCCACGGAACAGCGTTCTCCTCCTCCAGACGCTCTTCTTCGCCAATCGGGAGAAGGTGGAGACCGCCATCGCCGAGCTCCTCGTCGGCCTCAATTATGTTTGGAGGTTTGAGAGGGAGGTGGCCGCCCGGGCGGCGTTGATGAACGTGGATTCGAACAACCGCAAGCGTGTGGAATTCTAAGCCATGTGGCCTCCCATTTTTTTTTCCTGTGATTCTCTCTCTCTCTCTCTCTCTCTCTCTTTTTTCTTTCTTTTGCTCTCTTTCCATTTTCTTTTTCTTTTTCTTTTTTCTGGGAAGCATTTCAACATCTAAAGCCGTGTGATCTTGATCGGCTGCTTGAGCTCTCATGTACAAAACCGCATCAAAAATCCTGTGTTAAAGATTCAACGATCTTCTAATTATACAACAAATAACAATATAATTTTTTTATATTTATATAATTATTATAAAAAAAAAGTAGTACGAAAGTTTAAAAAATAAAAAAATAAATGATAAATATGAGAAGAAAAGAAAAGATATAATTTATTTATAAAAAAATTCTTATAAATTATTGCAATATGAATCATTATTTAGCTTTAAATTCGTACAAATTATCTGTCATATTAATTAATAAAAATGCATCGAAATTAAAATTATTAGAATCATAATTTTAATTAATAATAAATTCATTCGGTTTGTATTATTGAAGTAAATTTATTTAATTAATTTTATAAAATAAAAATTATAATAATTAATGGCAGTTCCAGCCACGTATAGAAAAATTTTAGGACTACATGTTGCAAGTAATCTGCTTCCCCTTTCGTTTTCAAGTTATTTTTGGGATTTTGAAGAAGTTCCTAGCTTGAGATCAGCGTTGTTGAACTCTGAGCCTAGTGTAAATAAAAGAGATGGAATGTTTTTATTTTTTATTTTTTTAATGTTTCTTGCCAACAACCAGGTGATGAATCCGGTAGTTTTCGGCTGTCTGTGTGCTTGTTGTTCTGGTTCCAACTAGATTTTTCCTTTCCCTGGCAGCAAACTGTGGCCATTGAAATGGTCAAGGAAGGACTGGATCCCATCGATCTCCATCCACCCCACCAAAGAAAGGGACAAAAAAAAGCAGGCTATGATTTGCCTTCTTCTTCTTCTGCAATCACTCTGTGGGCAGAGGGGTGGTGGAGTGAGGAGCGAGTGACGTGATCCGACGCCATCCATGGCCTTCGATGGTACGGTCCCAATGATGCAGTCTAATTTCACGTGTATGGGCCGATCGCGACGGTTTATTTAATAAAGTTGATGCGAGTTTTGGCCCTTGGAAGGATCCAGATTCCTTGAACTGAACTCATGAGCGTTGTTCTGTTCACGGTTTTGTTGGCAGTTGGTTTCTTTTATAATTTTGGGATTTGGGAGGCGTGCTCCGGTGATGGGCTCGGTCGGAGACATGGGGGGTCGGTGGAGTCAATCACGGCGAATCCATCACATGCAATAGAGAATCTGGTGGGATCGAGGCCGGCAAGTGTGCGCATTGAACTCCTCAGGGAAGCAAAATGACTGTTTCTCGTGGCTGGTCTTTTAGCATGGCTCTTTGCAGCACCTTAAGCTTACTTATTAATTCAATCAAAATTATATAATTTTAAACATTAAAATAAAATTTAATTAATAATTTTTTTTATAATATAATATTTTTATCATATATCATAAGCTGATCAAAATCTATTATAATCTTATCAACTTTCATACATTCGGATCGATTTTAATACTATTTATAATACTCTAAATTCACCTACTGATCCAATTAATTTGTTAGTGGATCAAAACTACATGACCCTACCAATTTTCGTACACACTCGAATTCACTTTAATACCTATTATAATACTGCAAATCCACCTACTGGTTTAATTAATTTGTTAGTATATCGAAACTACGTGGCCCTAAAAATTCGATCGAAAGTTAATTGATAATAGGTGAATTTGAGTTATAAGTACTTAAATCTTTTATTTTCAGTATTACACTTTTTTTTTTGGCTAACTTTCTTCGCTAAATTGATTGATATATGAAGCTACCATGTTTGAATAAAATATACAAATAAATTTTTTAAAAACTTTATTAGCACTTAACTTTGAAAATATAAGATTAATAGAAAGAGGAATATTAATCTTTGATCCTGCAATTAGCCATTTGATGCAGCTATACTCCCTGTAGATGAGAGAAAATAAATGTTTAATTACAAGGCACTTGACTGCTTTTTTTTTTTTAAAAAAAAAGCATCAATTATTTATAAATTTCATAGCCACAAACTATAGTAGCAATTTTACTAGGTGTGTTGTTTCTAACTAATCCAAAATGTATGTAGTTTCAATGAATAGGCATTGATGATAGGATATAATTATGAAAACAAGAATTATAAGGACATATTGCAAATTTTTGGTTTTGAAGCACAAGAGTATACACACATAAGAAAGCTTTTTTATTAGTATTTTATTTTTTTTGTTTAATGATGGTACAATGTAGGATGAGCAACAGCTATCCTACTTAATGATAAGGATTCAAGTCAACTCCTACTTTCTCAGCAAAAGTTGGAGGATTGTAATCAATCTATTTGATAAGGCTCGAAGTCCTTTGAAAAGCTGGTTTACCAAGTGACCTTTATGTAAATGTGGTATATATATATATATATAATTATGCCTCGGAATAACATCAAATATAAAAGGTTCAATATTAGATTGCATTTGTAGGTGCTACTAACACGAAATTCCTTTACTACTAAGTTAAGAGCTTCGAGCCGAACTTTTCCTTTAGTAGGAGTAGGGTATTGAATACCTCTAGTAGATACACCATGCTAGACAGATAATCAAAAATCAAAAATTGATCAAATAAGATTGAGAAATGAAAGTGACATCATGGATTGTCTTTCTTGCCTACCTTTATATTAGTAGGCTAAAAGCAGTGATCAATCTTTCTTTCCTTTATAACTCGTTCGATTAGTTAGTTCTATTAGGGCAACCTTGGATAGCTGATCGGTTCTATCAATATAGATAGTTCATAAATTATTTCCAGCCGTATGAGCCTATTACTTCAGTCAGGTGCAGTTTGCTTAGTGTCCGTAGAAGGTTACATAATCAACAACTTGATTAGTTTCTCAAAGAACATATCTTTCTACGACTTTAATGCGCCATAGAATCAGATGCACACGTCAGGATCCTTCATTCATCCAAAAAAATTGCAGTGGCCAAATGATCTTCAAGAATAAAAAGAGAGTCAAGAAAAATACCTACTGCCGTCATCAGACTATACACCATACCACATAACAAAGCTTTCTGATGGCCTCTACTATCATCACTCTACAGTCCCCTTCACTCCAAAATTTTCAAATACCAAAATTGATCCCTACAAACTGGATCCATCCCAAGCATCATGCAACTCTGCAGCTACCACGTTAGCAGTGTGAAGACATACCGATCCGGGGGCCAATGTACTCTCATTCTCACATCCAGAAAGCCAGAACCCACCACAAAGAACATTCCTTTGGAAGGACCCATCAAAACAAACCTTTACCACTAAGCCATCAGGAGGAATCCACCAAATTATTAAAAACAAAAAAACTAGTTAAAGAGACCAATAATCTAGTAATCTCCTATGAGACCAGCTTCAATGGGTCACGAGGCGGCGAGCCGTCGTAGGCACAGTGAAAATGCTCCTTTGCAATCGTACGAGCATGACCGTCAATCCTCGCCGGATTTTCGTGGACCATCGCCGAATGCTTGCAGGTGGCGAGGGACTTCTAAAAGTTAACAAAAGCACCAGAACCCTTCGGCAACGCTAAGAAGACATTTTTCATTCCCTCTTGATGATGGCCCACCACAAACCCTGTAAACTAAGCAACAAAGCAATTCGTGCTTTGTATCCTTTGATGCGGTTTGACAGTCTGATGTAATGATGTTGTACGGTAGATTTAGATGTTAATGTGATTTAAGAAAACCTAACATGACATCTAATTTTGTCATCGTCCCAATCCAATTAAAACTCTTCTATATTAAATCTACTTTTATAAAAAAATAACCTTTTAATTATGAACAGATTCCTTTTAGGAATAAGTTTACCTTAAGAGAAAAATCAATTAGAGCCATTGGTTATAGATAAATTTCTTTCGGATGTTTGTAAAAGCAGTCTAAAATCAGTGAAATAACTTTTTCAATTCTCTTCCTCTTCCTTGTTTTTGCTTAAGTGCCTTAGGAGTCTCCTCTAAAGGCAAAGCTCTTCCTTTTTCACATCTCTACGTTTCTACATCACTAATTTAAGCATCAAAGGATTCTCTGGAGTGATTTTCTTTGGATCACATTAATGCTTCCTTATCTTTATATGAGAACATAGGCAATCAAGCAAAGCAAGCAATTATTCAGGTTGGGAAGGTATTCTATCATGTTTGTAAAAAATAAATCCCATATGTTGGTGCAAAGATTAAAAAAAAAAGAATCAACAGCATGACAAGTTGCGATAGCAAAGTAGAAAATTTGCAAGCAGCCTCTCCCAACTAGCTTTCCATAAAGAGAAATGCACTCTTGTGCTCACAATTGCTTTCATAACCATATGATATCTTTGCACTCGCTATCATTCAAGCATTGTTAAGCCTCTCCCACATTCAATCACTTCCCTTGTTCATCGCTCCAAACAATAGAATTAGGAATCATGGACATCAAAACTGGAATCTCCATTATGAAATCAAGGGCCTATTTATTTCAACATTAAAATTGAAATCGGAATCAGAATCAGATTCTATTGGAATCGAAATCGGAATCGCTTATTTCTTCTACCTGTTTGATTCACATAAAAATCAAAATCGAAATAAAATAGATTCCCATTATTCTTATTTGATTCAACCAAAACTCAAAATTAGAATCAATCTAAATTTTCAATTATGTTTCTCAGAATCCATAGAGCAAAATAGTTGCTGATTGTTATTAGTTATCTAGAATAGAAGTTCAATTAGTATCTAGAAGATAATTCCAAGGGTTCATTTTCTTGGCTCTTCTTTTTTTCAAAATTAAAAAAAAGGAGAGAATCAGGTTTGCATCCTAAGATTTAACTATGATTTCATTTCATTTTTAATAAAATAAAAGAAAACACATCGAGTTTGCATATTTTATTTTATTTTTTAATATGCAATTATAATGTATATTTATACCCTTCATATTCTGATAAGAGGGCTTATACTTGGTGTTACATGAGAAGAAGAGAGAGAATGGGTGAGTCACAAGGCTAAGAACGATTATGAAGGGAATGAGAATCTTAATGTTATGTAAGAGTCCAGATTTCTAATCCTCGATAGAAGATGATCCTTATTTCAAATGGAATAGGAATTAGATTCTGATTCCACACAAATAAACAATTGGATTCAGAATTAGTAATTCTGATTTCCATTCCATAATCTTATTTTTACATTCAAATAGCCCCCAAATCTTTTATCTTTGGAAAGTAACAAATAACATTCCAACTGCTTTAAAAGTTGGACAATGCAATGAAACCTGTCACACCTCGACCCAAAATCACCAATATGAGAGCATGATAATCGCCACATACTCATAAAGATTCAACCTTAAAAGTGTACAAGGCTTTCATCCTGTTGATAAATTCACTACAATATGATAATAATATAATTCATATGCAGATAGTAATAATTATTAGAGCAAATAGTTAAACTTGAATTAAATTCTACATTTAAAATATTTTATATATCCATACAAATTATTAACAGATACAAAAGTGTACAATTGCAAAATTTTATTATTTTATATATTTAAACAAAATCCTTGTGCAATTTTTTAATATGCAACCCGATCAAAACTAAGGCAAGCCTTACTATGGATTCGTCCTTACTTCTATTTCTCTCCTTAGGACTCTCATCAGACTAAGCTTTAGTTTCTGGATCTAAAAAATGATAGAAAAACTAGATTTCCTAAATCCAAAATAAGATCGATAATCTCAATATTATGGGCATATGTGCACATGTAATATAAAATAAATCATACTTGGATTCATCGTAAGGTTCATACCTCCTTACAATAAAAAATTTGTATGTCTGGTAGGAGAGTAGACTTTCCTCTACCCTACAGCAGTAAAAATATTACAGTTCAATGGGTCTACTGCAATATTTATAAGGTGATAGTAGGACCATCTCCTTGTGGCAGTCAAACTCACGCTAATGCGTGCCTTACCCATTATGGGCTGCTTATTCAAAAGGTCCACATTTAATATAACCCCATACTACTCTAAGGTGCATCAAATAGCTCAATAACATAAATTGCGATCACAAACATAATGGTCTCACAAAATACTTTATTAATTCGATATTTCTAACATTCGATTAATTTAGATAATGAATATGCTACTCCACATACTAAAAAATTTCTAATAGTCTTTCACTTGAACAACATATGTCGTGATTTTTAGAAAAAACATTTCTTCAGATTAAATAACACAAAATTTGACCACAACAGAAAATGTTGAATGCGAGTAAGCAACTTTACAAGCAAAATTGGTTCAAAACGAGATTATAAGTATCCAACAGCGTAAAATATCATATCCAATAGGGATATAGAATATAATACAAGTCAAAATACAAATAGTTTTGTGACCAAGAAACAAAGCATGGGAGTATGGCATATAGAATGCATGGCAAAATGTGATCAATATACAAACAATCAAAAATGGTCTAAACATCCACCCAAGATGCTGCTTCATACAAAGCCCACTAAGATTGGGTTAAACAATGATGTGTGCATAATAATGATATTGGCATAAACAATGATGCATGATATTCTTAAGAATAACATAAACACAAGTATCAATATCATAAGTTCCCACTAACCCAAAACATTAAAAGGCTTAACCATTCTCATATAGCTTACATATTCCTGAAGAACTTTAGGAACTAAGCCTTTAATTAGTGGATCAACTATTGTATAGTCAGCGGCCTCTAGATAGACAAATGATATGAAGCTTTGAAACTAAATTACATAATCAAAGAGCCTAATATATAGCTTCACAATATGCTACATACTTTACCTTCATAATTAAGGTAGCTATGAGTGTTTGTTCAACACTCTTTCATAAAATAGCTCCTCTTGCCATCACAAAACATAAATAAAAATGAATCTATTAACTGGATAACATGCATGGTCAACATCAAAATGTTCAATCACCTCAAAATGATTGGATCACTTATAAATGGGCATAGAATCCTTAGTGCCCTATAATATCTTATAATTTAATTAGAAGCTTTCGAGCGATTTAATCCAAGATTACTCAAGTATTTTTGAAAGTATACTTATCACATAAGCAATAACATGATGTGTACATACTAGATCATATATCAAGCTATCAATAGTAGATACACATAGAATTTATCTCATTAATATGAGAACATTGAATCTACGAAAGTATTTCACCTTTCAAAATCAGTGCAACTATAAAAGAGTAAAATTACCTATTAAACTTATTAAAATCTATCTCAAAATAGGTCTTCTGAGATAAGCCAAAAGTATTATAGGATCTATCATATTGGATTTGTATTGCTAATAATAAAAGAAACATCACCAAGATCCTTCATGTTAAAGTGACATAATAATTGATTTGTCTTATTTAGAAGAGCAATGTCACTGCTTGCAATCAATGTGTAGTATAAAAAAATATGAATCCACTCTCATTCATTCTTATGTGCATACACTGGTCAACAAAGAAAGTCAATGGCTTTCTCTTTAAAACAGAGAAAATATCTTATCTCATCAAATTTGAGTTATTATTGCCTAGAAGTCTGCTTTAATTCATATATATATATATATATATATATATATATATATATATACCTTTATCAAAACAATATAAGTTTCAAAATTAAAGAAGTCAAAGCTATATAAAATACTCTTCTCAATGAATCTCCCCAGCCTCCTCCTAGAGATATGTCTCAAACATCTATATCACAACATTGAAGAATTTTCATCCACTCTTCTATGTTTAGGACCATCACCAAAAATCTCAAGAAAGCAAGTTAACTAAAAGAAGCAGCTACATTTGTTTTAATGAGAAATAAGAAATAAGTTTCTTCTAATAGAAGAGACACTATTAAAGACACAAGAGAGCCTAAAGTATGGAATGAGCAATCTCAGATAATTGCCTTTTCAGCTTGGTTAGTTTTGTCAAACATTTTGTCTACAATAGAAACATGGGTTTAGCAGGCTCATTAGTTCTCAAAACTATGTTCATATTTATAATAGCAAGATGAACAATAAACGTCTCAATCTAGTCCTTATAATTGGTCCCATAAATATTTTGATGGCCGACGATGGTAGACAATGGCATTGCCATTGTAAAATCATAAAAAATTGAGGAAATAATCTTAAATAAATTCATTATGCATGTAGAATTAGAATCATATTACTCACAAATAAATATTCTTATTATCCAATTAACTGAGCTATTAATTGGATTTATGAGCCTTTACGTTATTACAATTCCATCTAAGGGTCTCGGATTATAACACGCAAATAGGACTCCTCAACAAGATAAAGTAAAGTAACTAAATAATCATAATTTTAAAAGTTGATATCGAAAGGGTATACTAAGCTTCTAAGAATATAATATTCAATACACTTTCTATATTTCATTAAAAATTTGATGGAATAATGATACACTGATAGGTTATGAACATTATCTATATGGATCTCTACTGTCCTTGCAATCCTTTTTATTATTATTATTATCATCAAAATTTTATCATTGGTCTTATGGTAAGTGAGTACCAACTAATCAAAAGTTAGTTCATATTCAAAATTAGTTCTTATTCTTCATTGTCAAAGACCAATCCTTGTTATCATTTGTAATTAGCTCCTAATCATTCATTGTCAAATTACATGGATACACGTACTAATGGACAAATAAATTTCATATCGCAAAAAAAAAAAAATCGACTCAACACATAATATTATGGCCACCTAACCTTTTCATTCAATCAGTTATTTACATGTATGTTGATAGAATAGTAAGGAATTGCAAATTATATTAAAATTTTTCTATAGTGCATTACTAATTTAGAATGCTAGTTCTCTTTACTCCTTGAAAGTAATTTAATATTATTTTATATTATATTTGTTTAACAACTTGTATAAATAATGTAACTAGTGATTTAGGGTACACAAACATGCCTTATGTTCTTTTGTCATATTATGGGGAGAGATATTATCTAATTGTTATAGTAGATTAAATTAGAGTCCTATTAAATGGAGGTGCTATTTAATTACATGTACTTATCTTTATATAATAATATTGGGCATTATTTTGGAGTATTAAGGACTTGCTTTCTAATTCTTAAATAAATGCCTCCTTATAAATTATGAGCATGGTGTTATAGGTAATCTTTTATCTTTCTTGAAGAGGAGAGGAAAGTTGATCCTCATAAGGTAGAAAATTATTGAAGTTCAGCTAGATGTGACACCACGTCAATTGTGTTATATGATTGAAGTTCATGATAAAATAGCACATGACAGTGAGAAAGATAGAATGGTAGGAATTAAGTCTTCTTTGATGCTTTTTTTGGACTTATTTTCAGGAATTATTTGAAGCCTTATAATTGAAGTTACACTGCAAGTTAAGTTGCATTGCAATTTATCTCAATTGTTTGAAGTACTATAAATTAATTATGTATTATAAGTCAAGTTATACTTGCATTGTAAGTAGGATCTAAAACCATACAATTTGATTCATAGCCAAATCAACAGTAGATGGATCTACAGGGAGTTGACTTATAATAATATTATAATATAATAACATTATAAGATTATTATAATAATATACAATTATTATATTATATTATGCTATAATTTTATAATGTTAATGTAATAATATATCATAATATTAAATTATTAGAATAATGATATTATACTTTTAATAATATATTATAATATAATTATAAACTAATAAAAATATATTATTATAATTATTTATAATTTAAGAATAAAATATAATAATAATTTTTGATAATGCAAATAGCTTTATCAAATGGGGTCTCATACCTGCAATATTCCAAATAGAACTAGTTTAGTTACAGTGCAATTCCTGCATCTACATTATATTATAACTTGAGCTGCACTACAATTGCACTTATAGAATTTCAAACAACCCCTTAAAAAGTTCAACTTCTAAATGAACATATATTATTAAAGCATAATTATATTTTATAATAAATTCTCAATGATCATTAGTTTTCACTTAGTGTCATTACAAGTTGATGAAATTTATGAAATGGTGGAGAAAATATATTTGTATTGAGTTTTCATTTTTTTTGTTTACCTAACATGTTTTTTATTTTCTATTCCAAAATATAAAAAAATAATAGTGAGTACCAAACATGTTTTTATTTTTAAAAATCAACAAAGGAAATAGAAAATTTTCTATTTTTAGATTTTAAAAAATAGAAAACTAATAATGATGCTTGTAGGAGTGAACAATGAGTTAGGGTAACTCAAGAATCGATATCAATTTGATTTGATAGGATGAGGTTAGTTTGGTTTTAGATATTAATAGATTTAGTTTTGGATCCAAAAATTTAGAGCTGTTTCTTCTGGTTTGTTCTCGGTTTTGAAGGTCGGTTCATTAGTTCTAGCTTGAGAACCAACCAATCTCTTTTTTTTATTTTTTTAAATAAAAAATCTATTTTTAGGAGTGAGCAATGTGTTAGGATAACTCAAGAATCAATACAAATATAATTTGGTAAGTTTAGGTCGGTTTAGTTTTTATGCATTAATAGGATTGGTTTTGGGTCCAAAAATTTATATCTAACTCTTTTCGAATTGGTTCTCAGTTTTGAGGTTAGTTCCTTGGTTCTAAGTAAGGAACTAACCAATCTCTCTTTTTTTATTTTTTTAAAATAAAAAGATGAGCTTATAAGAATTTAACCTAAAACATCATATATATCTCATGAGCTATATATCTTATGAGCTATATATCTTATAAGCTATCTATCATCTCTACTAAGAAAATTAATTGATAAATACTATATATATTCTTTTTATTAAATATAATTGGAGAAAAAATTTTAGTTATAAGATATGAGTCATGAGTTATGTATCAAAAAAAAAAAAAAAAGAATATCATTCTATTTTAAAACTGTTATGGAGTTGAATTGATCTAATTGGGTTAGTTCTAGATCAGTCTCAAGATAGGATTGATTATATTCTAAGTCTAAAATTCTGGAATTGGTCTTGATTAGGTTGGTCCTAGGTTTTGGCTTAGAATTGTTTCAACTTGACACATGCTTACCTTTAGATGTATAGATCCTAGGGTCTAAGCATTCGAGCTAGGTTGGATTAAAAGGTCCTCATCAAGTTGGATTAAATTTTGGGCCAGTTGCATCTAGGGATCCAAGTGGGGTTGGGCTCAACATTGAGCTCAAATTGGTTCGGATTTTGATCCCAGAGCACTATCTGAAATTAATTATGCCCTATTTTTAGGTCAAGCTTGGTTCAAACCAATGTTTTAAAAATTGAACTAGACCCATTGATTCAATCAAGCTAACTGGGAACCAATCCAGCAACTGCTTTGGAAATCTTTTATAGCTTGTTTGAAACCAATTCTGATAGAAATGGAATTATGATTCTATAGTTTTAATTATTTTCATGAAAATTGGAATTCCAATTCTTACATTTGAAATAAAGTGTAAAATTATGGATTTGAATTTATATTCTTTCATTTGGAACTAAGATAGAAATGAAATTAATAAAATTATTTTACCATATTGCCTCAATATAAGAAAACAATAACCTTGAAAGATAAAAAATTTCTAATATAAAGAACTTAGGTTTTGATGATTCAAAACAAAATCCATAGAAACAATAAAGGCTATTCAAGAATTTATATGAAGTCTAGCTTTTATTTTTTTCAATCTCTACAAGCACATAAAAAAACTGAACATAACTATATTATATTTGAGAGACAACACATCGAAGCCTTGAATTTTTTACTCATGGACCATACATATATGATCTAATCAATGAGAAGTCTTCAAAATCCATCAAAATAAATGAAAAAAAATGAAGGAAAAAGACTGAGCCATAATATATAGCACATTTCAAAGCTTAACAATTCATAATATGAATAAGATAAATAATAAACAAAAAATACATTGAAGTTGAGTCTCTTTTATAGGAATAAGATAAATGATCATGTATATTTTAAACAACTATAATCTAGTTGAATACCTTCACAAATATATATGCATTAAAAAATAATATTAGAATAAAGTAAAGTATTATGATAAGAATAATAATATTTATTTATTATTTATTACTTTTATAATAAATTATTTTTCTGATATTAGATGTTTGTTGATATGCATCAATATTAATTAAAATAATATATCTATCCTATAAACCTATAAATAGTTTTACTTTAAAGGTTATGGTTGTTTTATTATTATTATCCATAATTTTGTATCATAAAAATTATTATAATAATTAAAATTTTGTTTCAATTATCAACTAAAAGTTGGAGTTTAGAAATAATGTTCATTATTTTTAAATTAATTAATATTCAAATCTACAAAGAGTTCTACTAAAATTTATAAATTTTTTTGCATATAATCCAAGTTAAATCTAACATAAGCTTTGATGGAATATTTTATCATTGGTATCGTAATAAATTGGTTCATATGGTGGATATTATAATAAAAAAAAGCAAAAAAGTCAAAAGGAAATGGGTGAAAAAGAATAAAAAATAAAAAAGTTAGCCGTGAAGAAGAAGAGAAAGGATAAGAAAGTTAGATATGTAGATGAAAGAATAAAAAAATATTAATATAAATATGAATCCAATGAAGAAAGAAAGATGAACTTATAGAAAGAGAAGGCTATCGCTTAAGGCACCGGTGAGAAAGGACAACATCCAAGGCATCTTGGAGGTAGGAGAAGATCGAGAGGAATGTTTTGATCAAAATTTAAAAAATATTATTTTAATTTGATGAGTACTTTAGAAAATATAAAATAATTTATTATAGATTTAATGAATTTTAATCCATCTCTGTCTGCTTTCCTTTCACCCCCTCTCTCTCTCATTTCTGGGCTTGGTTTGGAAGAAAAAAAAATAAAATAAAATATCAAGAAAGCGAACATTTAATGTTTGCTGGTTCTCTAGCTTCATTGCATGATAGTGGGAAAGAGTGGGTTCTCAGTAATATCGCTCTTTAATTTCTTGAAACTTTTCCTTAACTTTTTTTTTTCTCCTTCTAGAAGTAATTTGTTGGGTTTTGTGGAGACATATGTCTTTATTTATTTGTACCTGTTTGATTCTTACACTCTCTACCCATTTGTTTTAATGCCCCAATCATGGATGACATGATAAAGCACAAGCAATGAGGTGTTCCAAGAGTTCCACTATTTTGACGCATCTAAAATCACCAATACAAAGTTTCCATGCAATTGCTTCATCTTCTCTTCTACATTGTTTCCAGAAGTTAAGCTCATCACAATTCTAGGAATAGAGGTAGTCATATTTATGCTGCATGCCATTCATATTAGAATTTGTTTTCCTGAACATCCCAGGAAATCATCCCTTGAAATTGAGCCCCTCCTTGACGCCTTTGAGCCCTGGTCATTTTTTGAGAAAACAGCAGCCCTGACTTTAAAGTCTTCCTTTCTACGCATGAAACTTTTCAATTGCTGAAAAAATTAGATTAAAATACAGTATTAACCCTCGAACTTAGGGGATTATGTCACTTTGATCTCTTAACTTTAAAAAGTTACAGAAATAATCCTATACTTTCCTTTTTGTTCCACTTTGGTCCTTACCGTTAAATTGAAGAGACGCCGTTTAGTTTTGTCCGACGTGGCAGCATATATGGCATCCGTGGTGACAAAATTAAGTTAAAATCCGTTAACCCGTTAATCTGAAATTCAATAATCCATTAATAAAAATAAAAATCCCTTCTTTACCCCTTTTCCCTTCTCTGCCCGTGTTCCCCTACCCGCGCCCACGTCCTCCCGCTCGGCGTCGCCACCCACCTTTGGTGTCCTGCTGATCGCCACCGCCGCTCGCCTTTCGTCGGTCAGTGTCTGTCTTCCGCTACTTTCTTTCGGTTTGCTCATCGCCACCTGCTTGCCATCGGAACAGACTCGTTTGCACTCAAATATAACTCTGTCCCATGTACCTTACGATCATCCCAACGTCACAACCTTCCTCTTCCTCGTTGCTGCCATCGTCTCCATGGTCACCTCCCTTTGCGCTGACCACAAGCACCTCAAGATGTCGAAGGAGAAGAAGAGTAGGACCTCAGCCCCTTTCTCCAAAGAGATTCGAAAGCTCCTCCCCAGCTTAAGCAACATCAGCAGTGGGATGGCTAAGATGATATCGTGGAATAAGGCTAGCAAGGTCGTCGAGGAGGCCGTGTGGAAGAAGTCCATCATTAGGCAAGGGAAGTGGAGGCCCCTGAACTTCATCATCAGGGAAGTGCAGGTGATATTATCTATTCCGGCGGCGAGCAAGACGGGAGGCGATGGGACTCTGAAAGAAAGTGATAGGAGGCGGCGAGCGGGAGGCGGACGGCGGCCGGTGAGAGACGGGAGGTAAGCGGCGGCAGCGATTAGCAAGACGCCGGAGGTGAGCGGCAACGCCGAACGGGGGATGCGGGGAGCACGGGTAGAGAAAGGGGATGCGGGTAAAAAAGGAATTTTTATTTTTATTAATGGGTTATTGGGTTTTGAATTAACGGGTTAACGGATTTTAATTTAATTTTACCATCATGGATGCCACGTATGCTGCCACGTCGGACGGAACTAAACGACGTCTCTCATATTTAACGGTAGGGATCAAAAGGGAACAAAAAGGGAAGTATAAAGTTACTTCTATAATTTTTTGAAGTTTAGAACCCAAGTGACACAATCCCTTAAATTTAAGGGTTAAAACTGTAGTTTAACCAAAAAATTATCATGTGTTCCATGTTCTTCTATTTTTGTTGTTTTGATTTGCTGTGGTATTGAATGATTTATATATTGAAATTTTCAATTCTGAATTAGAAAATGGATGGATGTTCTTTGCTATTAATTAATTTAAGAGCATATGTATTCTTTAAGCATATTCATTATCTTTGCTCGATACCTGTTTGATAGAATGCCTAAGATATGATTATTCAATTTTTAATGTACAATCTCTCCAATTAATCAACTACCATTACAGTTTGCCTACTAACTTAGCATTTTTAAGTAATGATTGGCCAATTCTTCTTTGAATTCATTAACAATAGTTAAGTTAGGGTTCTGCTAAATTAAAATCATTCATTTGTATAGGAAATGAAAAATGATGATATTATATTTAGTGATGAATTCGGTGTTAATTTTGTAGTGATGATTTTAATCATTAGCTAATTTAGAATTTTGTAAGAGTAATAAAATCACTTCTTTGTAATGTGTGGTATAATCAATGTTGTTTGTATTTTAGCTTTTAGATCAATTTGATATATTTTTTTTTCTTTATTTATTTGTGTTATGATGAAGTTATGAGGTTTTAATTTATGAACTTATTAATAGAAGTTAATTTCATTATGTCTGATATTTTTTTTATAATTTTTTATTATTTTAGATAATTTAAAATAATTTTTTAAAATATTTTCAATTAATTAATTATTATTTAGTGATTTATCACGTCATTACGGTTCAATCTTCGCCTGGCTTGAACCTGTGACCTAGACCCTCTCCCTTCTCCGGTTCGAGGACCGGTTCGGTTTTTAAAACATAGGTTCAAACATCAGGCTAGCGGCGGTAGGGTTTATAACTCCACCGTACCCACCGCCATCCCCCTCTCTCTTCCGTTCGCCGCCCACCATTTCTGGCCCTCCCCGCCACCGCCCACCCTTTCCGGCAACCACCTTAGCCGTTGCTCTCTGGCTTCCACACTGACCACCGTCGCTGGTAACCGACTGCCACTCTTTCTTCTTTGATCAGCAAGAGAAGGTATATTCAGCTCTCTTCTTCTTCTATCATCACGATTTCACTTATTAATTGAAAACATTGCAATTCGTAACTGATATTACTCGAAATAAGGACCGCTATTTCCATGTTTCAAAATTTAAGTGTTATTTCCCATCATTATGGAGGGAGTTTGGTTGATTTTTAAACAATTGGGAGAAAGTTTTTCTCTTTCTTTGCTAAAGATTGGATTTTTTTTATTTTTTATTTTTTCTTTCCCTCCTTCCATCCCGTTACCGACTGATGGTATTTTGGATAAATTGGTAATTTCTGATATCATTCTTTGAATAAAAAATAAAAATCTTTTCATCTTGCAGGTTTTCTTAACTGAAATCGCTATATAGAGATAAAGGCATGTGCTAAGGACCCCTTTGTTGATTTTTTTTCGTATTTCCTGCCCTGATCTTCCCCAGTTACTCTTTGATGGAAAAATACAGTGATTTAGGGTAGAAAATATGCAATTTTAATGGTCCCTTTTTATTTGTTCTTCACGATGGGGGGCAATATCATGATTGGCTTTTCTTTATTTCAGTATTCTGGCAAAAAACACGATTGAAGAAGATGAGCTTTTTTGTTCTTTAGATTTAATGTTTGATTATGCAAGGTAACAAATGAAACATAGAAAGACTTTAAAGTTTTTCCCCCTGAATTCTTTTCTCATTCCAGATTTTTCCTTTGAAGAAACAAAAATGGTGAAGAAGAGCAAAAGTAAGTGCTGCATGGAAAAAAAAAATTCTTCATTTCTTATGCGAAGTTGGATGGGGTCTAACTCTATCTTTTTATTGATAACTAAGAGAGTAAGAGTAAGAGGGTGCCTCTTAGAAAGAAATACAAGATAATAAGGAAGGTCCGGGAGCACCACAAGAAGAAGGCAAAGGAAGCAAAGAAGCTTGGACTGAACAAGAAACGGAAAGTTGAGAAGGACCCAGGCATCCCCAATGACTGGCCTTTCAAGGAACAGGAGCTCAGGGCACTCGAAGCCCGTAGAGCCCGAGCACTGGAGGAGCTGGAGCAGAAAAAGGCTGCTAGAAAGGAACAGGTACTCATCTTTCAACCCTTTTCTTTTAGTATGTTTGTCGCATTTGGTTTTCATTCTTCTTGGTGCATCAAAAGAACTATGCTGTGTAGAATAATGTTCATATATTTTTTTCAATGTCTTTGTATGTGAAGATTAGAGATTTGTAGGAAGAGTTTTCCATGCCATTGTTTTCTTTAGAATACATGGTTTTATCTATTTTATGGTGTCAAGGGAGATGATGTCGATGTGCTATTTAAGTAGACTGAAAATTGTCATTTGTCTTTCATTTCTTGATTGATGAATTTCTTAGAAGTGCTTGATTGCTTTGTGAAAATTCAAGCGATTAGATGAGTCGCTCACAGTAATACCTTGACCATATCCATAACCATAAGTGTTTCATGGTGTTCTAAGCTTAAAAACTTCTGAGGGCGACATAAACTATTTTCTTGGATTTTAGTATAGCCTAAATGAGCTGTAAGAGAAGAGTGAGTGAGATGTGAAATTAGAATAGGATCAAAGAAGGAAAACCAGGAATGAAGTTCTGTGTGAATTAAGAATTTGTGTATATGCATGCATAAATGCACACACACCAAGAGAATTGGAAACTTTATGTTTGATTTTTTAACCAGTTCCTGTATTTTTAGTCTCATTTGACACTTACTGTTAGATTTTGTGTTCTGGAACATTGATGCACTGGGATGATATTTTGCCATTCTTATCTTCAATATTTGACACTTGTTTGTTTGCAGGCTAAGAAGAGAAAATTGGGCTTACTTGAGGATGACGATATGAGTCAATTGGCTTCCATGGCTGCTGCCAAAGACCTTGAATTTGGAAATAGGATTACAACAGGAGAAAGTTCAGCTGTAGCTAAAAGTCATGGTAATTGATATTAAAGGAACAATACTCTTTCTTTTTTAACTCTTATGCGCATTTGATTGATGTTATTTAACATTCTGAATTGACCATAATTTTGATTGATTCTCAAAATATCACAGACCATTCTGAAAGATCATTCTACAAGGAGCTGGTAAAAGTCATAGAAGCATCAGATGTAATTTTGGAGGTTCTGGATGCACGGGACCCCCTTGGTACTCGCTGCATCGACTTAGAAAAGATGATAGTGAAGTCAGATCCAAATAAGCGTATTGTTTTGCTTCTGAACAAGATAGGTAGTTATTTAATTTAGTTTTTCCATGTTGCTATGTTGATTTGATGTCATTTTCTATATTGTCACATCTATTACCTAAATAGAAGTGCATATGAGTGCCATCTCATGAAATGATATTAAGATTGTCATTTCTTATATTCTTTCTTATGTCATAGATCTTGTTCCTCGGGAGGCAGTGGAAAAATGGCTCAAATACCTTAGAGAAGAGTTACCTGCAGTGGCCTTTAAGTGTAGCACCCAAGAGCAGAGGTCAAATTTGGGGTGGAAATCTTCAAAAGCAGCAAAACCGAGCAACCTTCTGCAAACAAATGATTGCCTGGGAGCTGAAACTCTCATCAAATTGTTAAAGAATTATACAAGGAGCCATGAGGTAGCATGAATTCTTTCTTTCCCTACTGAAAATCTAATGATGAGTCGAGAAGCACCTGTGGCATAAATTTTGTATGTGCCATTTAAATAAATTTTTTTGACTATACAGCTGAAGGAGAGATTATGATTCTTGGGTTTATGTTGTTTACCTTGTGGAAGTGGTGGTTATTCAATACATCATTGATCTATTGTTGATAACTTGTATAAGTTTTATTGGCTTTATCACTTCATGTTTGAATAAGGAGATATTTGACTGCAAGGATTAGATTCAGTGGACCGCAGGATGTATTGCCACTTACTTTCCATTTTGTAGAATTATATTTGTTCACACTCGACTGCACAGATTTACTGGTGCAAATTGGTTCAGTGATTCTGGGATTGGAGAAGAAATGGACTGCTGCTAGCTTTAAAATCTACTTTCCTCCTGTTGCATTATGCCAATTGCTAACCATAGGATCATTTAGTTTTTGTGAGAAAAAGAAAAAAAGTCTCATCTTTTGGCAGCATGAACTTTTTTTGTCTTAAGGATTTTTTCCCTGCCAGAAAGAAACATGCTTTTCACAAATATCCCATCATCTATTACATATGTTTTCTGGTGATCACTGTAGTAATATATTGTGGAACTGGATTGTTATGGCAATACTGGTCAAATATGTGGACATTTGTACATCATCATAGATTTGACTGAAATTGTAACCGGTCTTGTTCACCTGAATTTCTTTCTTTTCCTCCCTTTTTTCTTCTCTTGGTTGTTTTGTTGTATCCTTGTTACTTAAATTTGACAATATTTTTTGAGAAAAATTGCCTTTATTTTTTCTCTTTTTGTTGTTCACTATCATGAAGAAAGCAACGTACATTTGAGGACATAGGTGATGTTCATGAGCATACTTTCTGTATATGTGACGATTGAGAGTTCATTAGGTAAATGTTTTATTTTACATCTTTCTACCATTCTTGTTGCCTAAATCTACTTTCTAATACCTTGACCAACAAGTTTGATTTTGTTTTTCAGTATTAGATGGAGTTCAATTTTGTATGTTCTCCTTATTCATTGATTGTTATTTTGTTTAGGTAAAATATTGGGTGGGCTTTTATTAGATGGTTGAAAACTTAAGCCTTTATGTTAATTTTCATAGTTTCAAACCCTGGTGGGACGTCATGTGGGACATTTGTATATTACCATCCCAAGTATCAGGATGGGACTATTATGTTGAGACATCTTTCATTACAAGTGCCCGAACAGAGCGGGATACCGGTGCATCCTGTTCTACAGAAAAATCAGGCGTCCCATGGGATTTAAAACCTTACTAATTTCTGCATTATTCTGAAAATAGTTTTTAATAATCTTAGCACTTCCTATGAAATAGTAAAAGCAAAAAAAAAAAAAAGGTCTATATTTTCATCTCTATCATGTGATTGATGTATTGGCATTGGGGCACAATCAAGTCTCTTTCCTTTCTGCTGACTCTTTCATTACTCTGTCCATTTTTTGGTGCACAAATTTTTATCTGTTGAATGGTTCATATCGAAATTATGCAGCATCAACTGTGGTCCATTACATGGACACAGCATCAACTGATGTCGTACAGTGCTAACTGAACTTATATTTGTTTTGGCAGCTCAAAGTATCAACTACTGTGGGAATTGTTGGGCTTCCTAATGTTGGTAAGAGTAGTCTGATTAACAGCTTGAAGAGATCTCGTGTTGTCAATGTTGGTTCTACTCCAGGACTGACCAGATCAATGCAAGAAATTCAGTTAGATAAGAAGGTGAAGCTATTGGACTGCCCTGGAGTTGTAATGCTCAAGTCTGGTGAGAGTGATGCATCTATAGCTCTTCGCAACTGCAAAAGAATTGAGAAGTTAGATGATCCAATCACTCCAGGTAACCATACTCTTTTTTTTTTAATGTTTGTGACACTTCTAGAGTTTCATTTGCTAGGTTCCATTTGATTAATTCATTTTACATTTTGAGAGTTGTTTTTTCTCTTTCCTAATACAGGAAACATTACCTTTGAGAAATTGGAATCAATAATTGAGAAACCATAGCTAATTGTATTTGACTGTAGGGCTAATTGTGGTGTTGGTGGGCATCTCATCTAGTAGCCCAATAAGGTCCAAGAAATAACCGATGAAAAACAGCAACAAGTGGGTTTGATTGCAGAATATTTTTGCAGCAAGGTTCATTTGTTCTTGTGATCGAACTATAATCCACAATGACATGCACATTTGCAAAATCTATGAAATCCTATCAGCGCCATAACTAATCATCATGACTCTGTTTGAATGTTGATTAGAGGTTGCATAAAGTTATACAACCCAAAAAGTGGCTAATAAACATATTCAATCAATGGGTGAAGAAAGTACTTAACTAGGTTAAAGTTATTTCAGGGGAGGGGGTGAAATAACTTTAACCACCCAAATGCTCACTCCCCTCCTCCCTCCCTCCCCCCTTCCCCTCTCTACTTTTTCACTTTCTCCACAACTTTATTCCCGTAACTAAGGGAGCACTAACCTAACAGAGAATAGGGTTACTCTGTGATTAGTTGGATGGAGGGTAAATACCTATTGTTAAGGCAATTCAAAAGTTACTGGTTAGTTGGTTAGGGGATGAATACCAATGGCTAAAGTTAGTCAAGGGATGGTAAGCTATTCAACATCTAGCAGCCTAAGATATTTTTGTTAATCCTAATCATCCTTTGACCATCATCTCTTAAACTAATCTCTTTGAAGTGACCATGGTGGCTTGGACCTAAATTTGCTCTTGAAACTAGGATGGTTGATGGAAACTGTAAGTCTAAGCTGGAGATAACTGTATATGTTTCCTACTTTTAAAAATATTACCACTGTTTTTTGTTCAGGATTAAGTTTTGGATGGTGACTATTAAAACTTAATTTGTTCTATGAATTCTTGCAGTTAAGGAGATCCTTAAGCTTTGCCCAGCAGAAAGGTTGATATCCCTATATAAGTTGCCAAACTTTGTGTCAGTTGATGACTTTCTTCAGAAGGTGGCTGCAATTAGGGGTAAGTTGAAGAAGGGTGGAATAGTGGACATTGAAGCTGCTGCAAGGATTGTGTTGCATGATTGGAATGAAGGTATGTCTTTCTTGTTTTTGCTTTTGAATTTAATTTAATTTGGAGCTCCCATTGCTCTGATTTGCTGTGATGTTCAGGTAAAATTCCATATTACACATTGCCTCCTACAAGGGATCCAGGGGTGAATTTAGATTCAGCAATTGTTTCAGAATTTGGGAAGGAATTTGATGTTGATGAAGTTTATAAGAGCGAGTCTTCTTTCATTGGTAGCTTAGCATCAGTTGAAGATTATTCTCATCTTGAAGTTCCTCCAAATCTGCCACTCAACTTTGATGAACAGATGCTGGTGGAGGTTTGTTTCTTCTCTTTGCCTACTCTGCTAACCCCCCACCCTCCTGGTTATCTAATTTAGGATTCTGTCGGCAACTTGAAGTGTTAGCATGATTTGCTAGTTAATTTATCTGATATTTGTTTTCTATAGTATTTTGTGCTATTATTTTTATCTCAAAATCTGAAATAGTTTATTTGCTTATTGATGATGCTATTCATGTAAAACATAGAAATATACTTTACCAAAACTATAACCCGATGAAGTTTGAGTCTAAAATAAGGATCTCTCTGAAGTTGATTTCTGAATTATGCAATCTGCAATAAGGAAACTTGTTAGACATGAATACACCTTAGGAGAACCCAAAGTTTTAATACTTTTCTGTGAGACTGATGATGTCTTTTTGAAATGTCTGAAAAGCTTTTAAAGAAATCTCAAGCCTTATGTTTCTCACCCTAGTCTACCTATCCAATGTTCCCATTTGTTTTCAAAATGTAGTGTAGTGTTTTATGTGAATGTCAGTCTGTCCTGTTAGCTGCCAACGTCTGGAGCCTCTGAGTGGAGTTTGATCATCAGAATTCTTCTCATTTTGGTACAAGTGATGCTTGTCACCTTGTTAAAACCATCATGGTTGATGGATTACAATTTTTTGTGCGATGTCTTTTCTTTTCGAGAACAGTGGCAGGTCCTTTAAAGACAAATTATAAGAAAAAAGCCTGTTATTATATACCGAGATATTGCTACGAATCTTAATGCATCTGGTCTTATAGCAAAAGAGAAGCAACAGTCCAGAAAACAAAGGTCGTTTTATCATGTGAACAAAAATGTGATTCACATCTGGTTGGAATTTTAGTAGAGAAGGTGGTTGTGACTGGGATTTTAGTAGAGAAGGTGGTGATCAGGGTAATTGGTTCTTAGTGCATCGATTACAAAAGTGCATTATCCCCCTTCTGTTTACATTATTTGTAAAGCATTTAACAAAGAGTGACAGATGTAAACTATGTACCATCCCTAAAATCTGCTGCCATAGAAATTGCAATCTTGTTTTGCTTCATGACATGCAGAATATAAAGACTAATTTCTCATGTCCAGTTTAAACATGAAAGCACAGATTAACATATGAACCATGCATGTTTGCCCTTTTGGATGTTAGTTGCCACAAGCAAGACATTTATAATAGCTCTCCTTTGTATCTTTGATCCAAGATTACGTCTTGTGCGTTCTGTGTTCCTTGGATCTTCTGAAAGTTGAATTACCAAGTAAGATTTTGTATTATGTTTTCAAAAATAGCATGTTTTATAATGTTTTTACTTAACCAAGATTCATAAACATGAGCGCATGCAGAAAATGCTTGTAATAACAAAACAGCATATGATCTGTGACTTTTTCACTGCAGAGGGAATAACATTCATATTTGAGGATATTTAACCTGAGAGCTTAACTTTTTCAGGATGTCAGAGAACAGAAGGAAATAGCTCAAAATGAAGACGAACCCATGGCAGGTGACGCAAAGGACCTTTCAGAATCTAAACCCAGCACCGCCAATAAACAAAACGAAAAACTATATGCTGCTGTAGGCATACTAAATCCACACAAACGAAGAGCAGAGAGGAAAAAGAGGAAGGCCCAGAAATTGAACTTAATGAATGAGATGGATGCTGATTATGACTTCAAGGTTGATTATCGGATGAGGGATGTGGGCTCTGACGTGAATGCAACTGATGAGGATGAAAGTGATGGTGAAGATAATGCTAATGAGGAGGTGCCCATGTCTGGTGTCGAAGTTGATGCCTGAGAAAGGCTGAAGGTTTGCAGAAAGGCCTGTGTCATTGTGAGTTTTGCTTTATTGCCACCATGCTGGAGAATTAGTTAAATTATGCTTGCTTCTCACAGCTGGTATCACAACCTGCTGATCAGAAAGCAAATTACTAATCAATTAGTAGATCAAGATAATTGAGCAGGGTTTGGTGCTCGAAATAGTTTCTAGCAAATTTATACGTCAGAACTGAGATTTTGATCGTAGTAACTGGGAAGTGAGTTAGAGCTTGCGGATCTTTTGGTTATTGGTTATTATAAAAGAATGAGGAGGGAGAATTCTGTTTATTTAACCGTACTTTTATTGTTCCATCTCGCATCGTGCTGTTGGATTACAAAAATTTTCATTGCTACACAAAAGCGGCATCTGCTTGCAGGGTGTCGTCTTGTCTGGTTGGTTACCTGAAGCTTGTTCTATGTTCTTCTAAGTCTCATTTTTTTGTTATCCATCATCTAAGTTTTTGGTGATCTTATAATTGAATATGCTACAAATCTCAACTTGTTTCCAGCACGTGTGGCCACATTAGTGGCATTGTATTTTTTTTGGTGATTAAATAAGAAAAAATTCCTGACTGCAGGCGTTTAGTTTCACAGTAGGTGGCAGTCCACTTTGCAACACAGTCATTCTACAAAGTTGGAAGTCTGGTAGAAAAAGAACCAGCATCCTGTGGCCTTCCAGTGAAGAGAAATATGCTGCAGATTTATCCGACCTTGTTATGAAACAGGCCCCAATTTCTGACACAAATTCGTTGACTACGGATTTCTGCTGCTAAGTATATGCAGGTTAGGCATGGCAGGACAAGATAAATGATGGACTTTAAGATATTAAATGATGATTTAGATGAGAAGGGAAGGAAGATGATAAAAAGCAGCATTTAATATGATGGATTGGATGGGATTGAATTGAGAAACATTTAAGGATGGTTTTGCAATCCATCGACTCCATTTCAGCGGTGTTTGGGAGTCTCATAAAATTGGATTGCCTGTGTGTTGTTTGATATTGGATAGGCAACCTTATGCAATCAACTGTACACATCCGAAGTGTGTTGTTTGTTTAAAGATGAATGGTTCTTATTTTTATCACTATCACCACAATGGTGTGGAGCAACCTTCACATTTCGCTCGAGTTACGTGGGTTCCTGTGTCTAGCCCATGCTGATGGGTGTCCTTGAAAGATTATGTAGTTGATATCTGGATGCCAGATTATGGAGCTGATATCTGGATGCCTAAGGACGGTATCAATCATGTCTAGACTAGGAAATAAAGAATGAGTTGAGCTGGTTGTAGCCAAGGAATCGATAAAATATAAACCTCTAATGTGCTATTCCTATCAACGATTAATATTTGATTAATCAGTTTTTACTTCTTTTTGATATTTTCAAAACTTTAATATTTAAAATAACCAAAAAAAACATCAATTAGTTTTATTAGTTTGATTATGGAGAGGAAGTTTAGACTGCACATGTGATTTAAAGACTAGTAATTAAACCAAAAATTTATCAATAGCTTTGTACAATCTTTTCTATTTGAAAGGAAATAAAAAATAAATGCATTATTTTTTGATATCTCAAAAATTATTATTAACATAATTTAAATAGAGGTCAATTCTACATTCAAATAATTAAAATATATCAATTTAAATAACTTAAATAGGAAAGCTTCAAAATTTCCAAAATAATAAAATGAAGATTTTTATTTTTTATTTTTATCAAATAGATGCCTAATTATTGATAAATTTTTATTTTAATTATTGCTCTTTAAATCACATGGATCTATATTGTAAAATATTTCTAATTATAGCATAAATATAAAATAATCAAAAGTCATCTTATAAACCTCTGTACTGTTCATCTCAGTGGGACTACTTCAGTTAGGATGATATGGATTGCAAGAATATATTTTGTTTGAATATTATATATAATGGTAGTCATATTAGTGCAATATTAAACCTCACCAGTAGTTGTAAATGATTTTCAAATATCTAGAATAATTTAATTCTTCTTATGAAATATAAAACCATCCGTTTGGACATTCTGCCCAATATTAATATTTGTGGGCTGTTTTTTGATTCAAAGGTCTATGAGTCATGACATGATTCTTTAACTATTTATGCTCATGTCAAGAAGAGGCACGCATAATACATCAAAATTATATGTTAATTATGTAAATGAATTTTAAGGTATATCCCTTTTTATAGTACAAAATCCCTATGATCTCACTCCTCTTGAATATATATATGTACAAATTAAGACCCTTACTAAACCCAAGAACATGCTAGGATACATATGAAGTGATTTGCAATGAAATTGACAACCCAATTGGGTAGGTGAAGTTTTGATTGCCAAATATCCAGGAGCAAGGAAGGCATATATGGAAGGGCACTCGGCGACCACGAATCACTCTCACTTTAGCCATTCTTGTTGAACAAAAAGTTCAAGCATTTTATGTTATAGGCCAACTCTATTGTTCTAAGTTCAGCCTGAGGCATGCTTGGATCAAAGGATATGAATCCTCAATTGCTAGGACGAAACCTTTGCGGTCCTACCAACTCTTTTGCTTATATCCTTGAAAGAGCTATCAAATTTCACCTTAATTTATCATCGTGGGGAGTGGGTGCTTCTAAGTAAAATGGATAAAGCAACCTAGCAAGACTAGGATTGTTAGGCCATGTTTAGACATGCCATAGTAACTTTGGAGTTAAAGGCCATCTGCATCATGGTAATCCACTCTTCTGATATGAGATTACTATATACATTACTGTTTAAGGTGATCTTAGTCATCACTTCAAAATATCAGCAAGCTACAATGATGAAGGATGCATCACTTACAAAATAGATTAACTTGAACTAAAACCCAAAACTATTCACATTTAGCCTATGACAAAAAAGAGAAGTAGGGTCTATAGTTGGAACTACAGATGTATTATCTTGAAGAAACTTTCAAATGGATTGACTTGGGCAACAATCCAAAACTTTCTACATTTAAAGTTGGATAAAAAAGCAGGTAAGGCCCATGGTTGAGACTCTAAATGCATTATCTCTAAGGAAACTATAAAATAAGTTGAATCAGATACTAACCCAAAACTCATCTATGAGGAAACTACAAAATTATTTGATTCGAGCATCAGCTCAAAAGTTTTCATATTTGGACTATAACAGATTGGGCCATTGAAGCTTGTAGTTTGAACACCGGATGCATCACTTTTAAAGAAATTATGAAATGAGTTAATTTGCATATCAACCTGAAAGTTTCTATATTTGAATTACAATAGATTGTACAAGTAAAGCCTATAGTCTGAATATTAGATGCATCATTTTTTTTGCAAAACCTATGAAATGGGCTGATTTGGGCCTAATGTAGCATTTCAAATTAATGACCTAATCAGATTGAAACAAAATCTCCATAATTGGATCAAATCCAATACTCATGCTTGATCAATTAGCCCAGTTGACACAAATCTCAAGTCTTGGACTTAACAAGTAGGCCCAATTATTAATAATGGAGTTGAATTTAAGGTTTGAGCTCAGTCAGCAAGTCTGATTATCAACAATTAGGCTAAGTGCAATATTCTGGCTTGGTAACATGACTCAATTTTGAATCCTCTTATAGAATGGTTTGGATATCTAACTTAATCCTCTTGAATCAGACCCAATTGCTAAATAATTCAAATTTAATCTAGATAGATTCAAGCCACATCTATATTGAGATATTGAATACCCAATTGAAGCCATTGTATGTTATTGAAAGAAAATAAATATATGGTCATAATATTAAATTCCAATGGTTGAATAGGTCTAAGATGCCAAATTAAGGTTTTGGCTCAAAAGGACATGGGTTCAAATTCTACACCCAACAAATTATTTTAACCTCATTTACTAAAATTCAATTCAAAATTCAAATGGCACCATTAAGAAATTGATCGATACCTTAGCCCAACACCTTAGCCTACCTTCGTATCTGAAAATGCTAATTGGCTGACACCTCAGCCTACCTTCCGCCTACCTTCCTTATCCAAGCATGCATTTAAAATTCAAATTTTGAAATTTAAAATTTTTAAATTCAAAAGTTGAAATTCAAAATTTTAAAATTTAAAATTTGTAATTCAAAATTCAAATGATGCCTTGATGATGCCTCGGCCTATTAAGATAAATCTCTCATGTACCTACCTTATCTAAACCTCTCTAATATGAATTTCAAATTCAAAACTCATCATTAATTTGGCCCTCCTTCCATTAATTTGGATGATAAATTGGCTGAAATCAAGGCTATCAAATGCCTTGATCACTGCCCTAGGGGTCTATATAAACCCCGAGAGGAAGCCCAAGAAAGGACAGAGAGAAAAATAAAGCCTTAAAACCCTATCCTGATCTTTAGCAATCTCCCAGCCCAATTTGTCATTATCATCAACTCTCCTGAGACCCTTCCACTACCTTCATAATAAGTCCTACTGCCCCATCATCAATGTCAAGCATCTCTGATCCCTTATCCTCAAAGATGTCAAGGCCACCATGGCCACTGCCAACAGAAAATCTGACCCAATGATTGATATCGTCCAATTTAAGTTCTTCAAGATGCTTGGTAAGGGAATGTACCCCACCTTTCTTGTTGCCATGGAGACCAACTCAGTATCCAAGATCATTAAGAAAAAGATTGAGGTAACTGAAAGAAACATCATTCGTACTACCTGACGGTTGGTTCGACTCTCTTTTTTCTCCAGATCTAAGCTTTTTTTTTATTTTTTATTTCTTTAAACTGGTTGATTGAAGTAGTGGATTTTGGATCTAGAACTTTATTTCCATTTGATAAAGGTTTTGATCAATTTATTTAAAAAAAAAGGAAGAAAAAAAAGAAAAAGAAAAAGATGGAAAAAAGAACAAGAAGAAAAGAAGAAGAAAAAAGAAAAGCAAAAAAAAAAAAAGAAAGAGAGAGAAGGAAAGAAAAGAAGCAAAGATATAGAAAAAAATCTCCTGTGCATCGATGAGATACTCTTGGCTTTTTCCATGGACTAAGGTCTTAAAGCAGCTCGAGCAACCCCCAGTGAGCCCATCAACCATTGACTCGGATTGTAAAGCCAACATTTGTTATGGTTCCAAATAGATTATTGCTCTAAGGAACTTGAGCTCAAGTCCAAGTTTAGAAGATGCTCTCAAATCAATTTAAAAGGGAGCCCTACTCCCAAATCAAGTAAAAAGGGACCCTATTCTCAGGTCAAGCATCAAAGGGAAGTTCAACTCTTAGGTCAAACTCAATGAAGTCCTATTCGCAGATCAGCTTCAGAAGGAAGTTCTACTCGCAAGTCAAACATAAAAGGAGTCCTACTCCTAAATCAATCTTAAAACGAGTCTTACTCTTAAGTCATGCCTTAAAAGAGAGTCCTACTCTCAAGTCAGCATCAAAGGGGAGCCCTGCTCTTACATTAAGTCAAAAGAAGAGTCTTACTCTCATGTTGAGCTAGTTCAAAGGGGAGCCTTGCTTCTAATTCGAACCTAACTTGAATCAAAAAGGAGCCATGCTTGACTCAAGAGGAGCCTTGCTTATATTTTGAGCTTGACTCAAACCAAAAAGAAGTCTTGCTCCTAATTCGAGCACTGCTCAATTCAAAGTAGAGCCCAGCTCCTAATTTGAGCCTTACTCAAGTTAAAAAGGAGCACTAGTAGTCTTAATTCAAGCCATGCTCAAGCCGAGGAGCCCTATTTCATCAAAATTCTAGAGCCCTATTCCATTGAAGTTTTGAAGTCTTGCTCTATTAGAACTCTAGAGCGCTACTCCACTAAAACTTCAAAGCCTTGCTCTATTAAAAATTGGAGCCTTGCTCCATTGAAAACCCTGGAGCCCTACTTCATCAAAAGTTAGCGCCTTGTTCCATTGAAGCCTGGAGCCTTGCTCCATTAAAGTTCTAGAGCCCTACTCCATTAAAATTCTGGGAGTCTTATTCCATCAAAACTCTTGAGCTTTCTCCATTGAAGATTGAAGTCTTGCTTCATTAAAGATCTGGAGCCTTACTTGATAAAAAAATTAGAGCCTTACTCCATTGAAAACCTTGGAGCTGTGCTCCATCAAAATATGAGCCTTGCTCCATTGAAGTTATGGAGCCCTAATCCATCAAAATTCTGAAGTTCTGCTTCATTAAAAATCGAAGCCTTGCTCTATCAAAGTCTTGGAGTCTTACCTCATCAAAATAGAAGCCCTATTTTATCAAAATCTTGGAGCCTTACTCCATCAAAACTTTAGAGCTCCATTTTATCAAAGACTTGCAGACCTGCTCCATCAAAATTTTGGAGCCTTGCTCTACTAAAAACTTAGAGCCCAGCTCTTTTATCTAACTAAGGCTAAAACTCAAAAAAGGGGGACAAATATGAAGGCAAAAAAAAAGACATGAAGAATGACAAACATATGGTATTAAATCATAATAATGTCACTTCATAATTTAAAATAAAAAATAAAAAATAATGAAATTCTATAAATATAAGGCTAATAAGGATTATAATCTCTTAATCAGAATATTTCCAACCCCTAAGGCATGAGTACTTAATAGTGGAGGCTTGCTCCCACTGAAAATCCAAATCCTATATCATCTAAAATGAAATCGCCATTAAGAAGGTGCAAAAAAAAAAAAACACACTCTTGCACCCCTTATCATCCACATCAAGGCAGTTCCACCAAGGTGAAGGATGATACAGAGGTCGATAATTATCATATTTGACAATTAGACATAGTAATCTAGATGATAATATTTAATTTTTAGTAATTTAATATCACTATAAATTATGGTAATCTGATTCCCTTTTGAAAGATGGGTATTAGAGATTACCAAAGTCTAAATCTTATATTACGCTCAACTTCGATGTAAATATTTAATAATATTTAATCTAATTATATATTTAATATACACTTAGTAATATTTAAACATTTAATATTATATTTAATATTTAATATTATATTAAATTAAAATTTAATATTAATATAATATTTAACATTTTTGATAGTATTATATATCTATATAATAATATAAATATTAAATTTAAATTATTAATTTTTTAACCTTCTTGCATATTAAATTATTATATTTAAATAATTTATAATATATATTTAATATTATTTATATTATAAATATTATTTAATATTTATATATTATATATTAAATAATTTATATTATTTAAATATTATTAAATATATTATTAAATACTAAAATATATTATTACATATTTATATATAATATATTATAATACTTTTATATATAGATAATATTTTTAAAATGATTTATGGAGAATCCTTCTTTTTATTAGAAGATTTCATATTTAAGCTAAAAAAAAAGATAGCCACTTAAAAAATAAAAAAGATTTATAATAAAATATAACTAGAATTCAAGAATATGATAATATGCAACATTGCATTTTTAAAAATCTGAGCTCATATTATCAAGGCAAACCAAATATGATAATCTTACTTGTCTAATAATCTAATTACAAAGTGTATGTAAGATTAATTAGAATCTTACATTCCTGTTAATATTATATTACCATGAACCAAACGCTACCCTAAGGTTCTATTTTATTTATTTGTTAAATGTTATATGTGAATTTTTGAGTAAGGCTTCTATAGTTTAATGCCATTAAAGTCAATAAGAAAATGTACTATGAACCATCAATGCTCACTAGTGCTATGAATTAGCTAGGTTCTTTTGATTATGGTGATCAACCCATGTAGGTTCCAAACGTTTAAGGATGTAAGAAAGGAAATTTATCTAATTACTTTTTCTTAAATAACTTGGGTAAAAGGAAGCCTGATCAAAATTAAGGTAAGCATAAGTTTTTACTGCCAACCTCTATCGTCTTTACCAACTAAACCAATTAATACCCTCTAAGCTTATCTAACTATATTAGTTGCACAGAGTCAAATAACTCAATTTGTCATTAGTTCATGCCGCTATTGTAATAAAATATTGCAAATATTTTTTTTCTGGATATGTTGCAAATTATGCATAATTCATCATAACGAATAGGGTGCATGGATAAAATCCCTCAATGTTTCATACTTGCTAAGGGAAAAGATTTGAAATCACCAAAATTATGAGGAAGACTTGATTAAGCGCATTCCCAATGTTATTTCAATGCAAATAGACTTGGCAATTGAATTAAAAATGAAGTGGGGTTTAATTGGTACAGTTATTTTAAAATCAAGACATGTATCTTTGCTATTTTTCAAAATGTAGGGCTCTTGAAGAGGATATTCTTAGCATTGGTTAGCATTCACTGATGCAACATAGGTGCAAATATCTATTAGATTTGATATATATATTGGACTAGCATGCTTCTTGACGGCTTCTCATACAAATATTAGATTCTAGTAATCTTAGACTCATCATAAAGATCTCTTCAGGATCTATAAACACCTCTTCATAAAATTCTAATATTTTTTGGGTCAAAAGCCTAGTTGAAAGCTGCAGTTATAATTTAGTAGCTAATTAATTTGGAATATAAGAATTTTAGTTCCATTAGCAACCTTTTTGTTAGATGTAAGGTCTAGAGTAAAAATTTTTAGCATCATTGAGAGTTCATTTATATGGATTGCAAAGGATCTTAAGGTAGCTTTTTATATTGAAGAATTATAAATTATTGATTTTCTAGTGGTGAGTCCCATGTTTCTCCTCTCTCTCTCTCTCTCTCTCTCTCTCTCTCTCTCTCTCTTCTACTTCTTTCTTTCTTTATGCTTTTATTTTTTCTAAAAAATTATGGGACTCAATCTTTCCCTGTCACTGCACTATTGCCATGAGAGAAAGATCATATATATACAAAATACAAGAAAATGAATTGTTAATCCATAACTATAGCTTGCCCTCTACGTGTGCGCGTATATGTGTGCATGCTCTCTGTGGGGATGTTCTTATGATTGCATGGCATCCACCATGAGAAAGATCCCTCTCATTCTATATCTATGCATCTATCTTTAGAAACTCCTAAATCACCTACAATACTTCTAAAATATTTTCCAACTTGAGGTAAGCTGTATAGGTCCCTTAATTAAGTTTAGAAATAAATGGAAAACTGGCTCAAACTCTATTCCTCTTTTATGGAAACTTTATGCACTTCTCTAGTCATTGTAATGGCTAAACTACCTAAAGGTCAAAATAGAAATCTTATACCAATTGAAATCAACCTTGCAAAAAGTACTCATATGCCTCAAACACAAAGACACAAATTACCATTCAATGTTTGATGGTTGGAGCAGATCTCTCTAGTTTAGCTTGAATCAGAAGTTTAAGTGATAAAAAACGTACCACATTTATTTTCTTTTCTTCACCTTGCATTTCAGAGAGGCCTGAGGTAAGGGAGTTAATTTGATCATGAAAAATTAAATGGAATTTTGGAACAAGCTTTTCATCTTCAACACTACCATTGAGATATCAAAAAATCAAACCATGATCACCATGGTAATTAATTTAGATTAATGTAAAGGGCAACAAGCCCCTTTGACCTACTTGAAATCAAAGTGGGTCTCTTGTGTGTCAAGCGACAGACTAATACAAACAGAAGAACATGAACTAAAGAGATATGCTAGGATACTGTTGAAATTGCATGGAATTCACTATCAGAACTTGTTCATAATCAAAGAAAATACATTGTCCATTCATAATCCTGGTTTGCCCTATATATGAGCTCGTTAATGCAACTCCTAAACACCTGGGCCTCTTGTGTGCTAAAGCCATCGCAACCTATCCCGGGCTCGACCGTATATGGCTCTTATTCATTCCAACATTCACTAAAAATCTTTCCTGATTTATCTCAAACTCCACATACTCTAGTATTGCGCTAAAACTTTGTCTAGTTTTTACTGTGGTAACGGTTGGACCAGAAAAACTCAACAGAAAACTTGTTGGAATAAAGATCAACCACCGAACAAGTATTAACCTGCCCTAGACGGGCAAGTAAAGCTAAAATTATGCCAATGACAAGACAGTTAACCAGTAGGATCCAAAGTTCGACAAGTTCCTATTTCAAATAATGAGGTCTTATTTGCACCAGAAATGCTGAGGGTGCAAGAGGCCAATTGGTATACTGGGAGCACAATGACCAACATTTTACCTAGTCAAAGAGAGGACATCCAGCCGAAGCTAAGTATTCCATGTAGAAAGATTGCCAGGCTGTCCTACTTGATGTCACTTTCCTGCATTAAGATCATCATACACCCTGAAAACAAGGATAGAAGAACAACTCAAAGAACATTGTCAGCATATCAAACCAGACGGTTCATTTCAAGTTGGACAATCATTGATCCCCATGAACATCATCATTTATTTCAATCCAATTTGAAGTTGATATGTCCCTCTGAAAGCGACCCACTACTATTTCATGATCATGTTGAACACCAAAATAAGCTCGCCCGGCCCTACAAACCTTTCCAAAAGACAGGCCACGAACTGAAGACCTAATTAGCTCTTGTAGAGCATAAATATCTCCATTCTTTCCCAATTGTAGTCCATAGATTCCATCACCTCAGTTTAAGGCAAAGCATTTTTGCGATGAAACAGTGGGGGAAAAAGAACTACCACACCATCTCTCTTAATACAATATATAAGCAAGTGGATCCTGGATCTCCGGTTAACAAGACATTGCTATAAAATCGGGGAATGCTGGTCACCTACCAACCTTAAAAATTGTTATTGCTGGGAAGCCAGGAACCTTCGGTCACTGTATCGGATCATTTAGAGAGGGGCGGAGGCTCGGTTGTGGCCGTCCTATGCCGGTCGAGGAGCTCCCTTGCCAGAGCCTGCAGGTCCCCGCTGCCACCTCCCGAGCTCTCGCCGAGGCTTCTGCTGCCAGGCCCGAGCTGCTGCCGGAGCTCCATGGGCCGCCGCTGCTGCTGCTGTTGCTGCTGCTGCTGCTGCTGGAGGGACCAGTGGTGCTGCACTTGAGGATCAAAAAGAGTAGAGAGGTCGACGGTGGCAGGCAGGTTTGATGACGAAGGGAGGTCAGATATCGAGAAGGGGGGCGGTGCTGAGAGCTGAGGCGGAGGGGGCGGGGACGGCAGCTCAAGCGTCGCGAGGTGGGCTTGCAAGTAGGACAGCTCCGCCTGTAGGTTCACCACCTGCTCGTGATCAACACAATTGGATGCTAAAGATTAATATGATAGTCATATCAAAACGATGGTCCAGCCACTCCAAAGAAAGAAGCAGACGAAAGGAAGGAGGTTTCAATCGATTACAGTGCTAGCTTACATCGGATGGATGGTGAGAATGATAGGGTGTAGCCAAGAAAAACATACATGGAGATAAAAGAACAAAGCAGACACTTTGCTTTACTTGTGAGGCTTTTTCTTCCTTAAAACAAAGTACTTTATAGAGAATGACCCAAACCAAACTAACCCACGCAATCTTTCTCAGCTCTATGGATTACTCCTAGCTAGAATCAAACCGAACTTGCCCATTGGAATGGATCAAACTCAGCTAGATATCATACTAGTCACAAAATTTCTATCATATAAGCAGAATATAGAGCTAAATATTATAATTCAACCTCTAGAAATTAACAACAGTACTGATATTGTGCCGGGGTGGTGATGATGAGTAAATAGAAGAGTTGGGGTTCTGGGAGGAGGGAGGGAGGGAGAGACCTGTTGTTGGAGGGCGAAGATGTGGGCGACGCAGCCGTAGACGGGGTCGCGGAGGCGAGCCTGGGCCTCGTAGCAGATGGTGACGACGGCGTCAAGGCGCTTGTGGGCGGGGATGTGGAGAAGGAGCTTGGACACGTTGCTAGCTCCGAACACCTTGTGCACCGCCGCGAAGTGCGCCGCTCCTTGCTCCGAATCGAAGTATGGTGCAAATATGCACCCACTCACGCACTTTCTCCTCAAGAACTTACAAGCCCCGCAAGGCCCACCACCACCACCACCACCGCCGCCGCCACCGCCACCACCTCCACCTCCACCACCGCTTCCACCCACACCACTGCTCGTACTGCTACTCATATCAATCCCTTTCTTTTCTTCCTTCTTTCTTTCTTTTGTCCTAGAACGTATGTGTGCTGTTGTTCTTTTGTTTGGGTCCGCTTGGGGGCCGGGGAGAGAGGTGAAGAGGTGAAAAAAGAGAAGAGGAGAGGGGGGAAGGAGGAGGAGGAGGAGGGAGGTGGGTTGGGGGTGTATTATTTTGGGAAGTTTGTCCTATTGGTGGAGGGTCGTGTTGTGGTTACTGTTTGGTCTTGTATTTTTTTGGTTTATTCGTGTTGATGAGTCTTTAAAGCCACGCCAGGCAACAAAGCCTACCCTCCACCCCTCTCTCCCTCTCTATGCTTAGCAGAGTTCCTGAAGCAAACATCCGATGGAAAATTATACGCTTCTCCTCTCTCTCTCTCTGCATCAACTCCTACCACGTAAAACGCTTCCCACCCTCTCTATCTCATGTGATGTGTCAAGAAATTTCTCTTTTCTCTCTCTCTCTCTCTCTTGGTCTATACTTTGAGTACGATAGGGAAGGGAGACGAGGGTGTGGAGGCGTGTACGCGTGCGTCGCTGGCGTTCTCCCGGATGGATGCGTAGAAGGCAAAGGACGCCACCTTCTACTTGCCTTACTGGCCACTATTATCTTCCTCCACGACCAAAATGCCACTGGGATTTGAGGGTAATATCGTATGGGGGACCGACGGTTTCATTCCGCTTTGCCCTTTTGGGGATGAGAAACCTTTGTAGGTATCGATTGTGGGCTGTCCTGTTGAACTAAAGGGTTTGCGAGGGACACGTGATCTGGGTTCCTTTGAGAAGCAATAATTTATTGAAGGGCAGAGAAGAGAGAGAGAGAAAGAAAAAAAAAAAAAAACTACAAGAGGAAGAAGACAGCTCTTTTATTCTCTTCACTCTAAAGAGTTATTTTTCCAAATCCAATATTGGACATACATGTCACATATCTTGGTGGGTGGGCGATTTTGAAATGAAACTAAATCTCAGTTTATTTATTTATTTTTTTAAGGTATTGATTGAGATATAGATATTCAAGTATTGTAATACAGGTGCATGCAATATAACAAGACTAAAAATCAAGTTAAAGCATCATTAGTTTCTATTGATATCATATCGTGCCATGTATAGGGATATATCTTTATATATCCTATTTGTTGGCTCTACATCATTTAAATTAGTATTTCAGCCAAATCGAGAATCTTACTTAAATTTTAAAAATATTGCCAGATTAAAAATATGTTTGAATGACAAAGTTTTAAAAATCTATAGAATTTTTTGAATGGAAACTTAAATAATCTTTTCATCGATATCATATCACTTCATGTTCCTGGATATGTTGGTTCCTATTAGCGTAAATAATGAGATTGAAGGTTTTATATGTATATATTTTGTGCACTTGAGGTTATACAAGTTATGGACCAAGTTGGAAACCCTACTTTTCTTTAAAATATATGTGCCGCCATCTTTTCATGAATGCATATGGTTTATTAGTCTTGTAGTTTTTGGCATTTACATCTTTTTCTAGAATTGGATTATTTATCTAATTCTTGTAGAAAATATTGGTAAAATATTAATTGGTTTTAACATTGAAAAATAAATTTAATACGTCATCTAATTATCATATGTGAATTGTGGATTGACCTATTTCTCAATATCAAGAAACCATTCAAGTGTATTGAATAGCAATGCTCAACCTCATTTATGAATAAATAAAATATCTTTACATATATACCCCTATAAATTTTCCTCTCTTTTTTTTGCATGTGATCCTACTAAAAGTAAATGTGTACATAAATTTTTCAAAAATTTGAAGTTTGCACTTATATTCTTATTGTCCATTCCTTATTCTCACTATACTTTGGCTAGATTAAAATTTAACTCTACTCATCCATGACTATTTTGGTTTATCAATTTTGAGGTGCATATCTAAAATTTTGTATTCATTGTATATCAACTTGACATAATAATAGCAGAGGCGCATGTGTATATATATGCATGTGTGTATATATATACATACATACATACATACATACATACATACATATATATATATATATATATATATATATACTTTTTAGCATTTAACTTGTATCTTATTATAATTTTCTAAATCAGACTATTTGCCTATGTTTTATAGAAATTGTTCAAACTGTTTACTAAGCATGACTTAATTATGATGCTAAGAAATGTGCATATTTTGTCATTTTAGTTTCCATCATGAATCCCAAATTTACCTATTCTTAATGACAAGAAAACTTTTTGCATACATTGCTTGAATGTTAATACTCAATTTCTCTATTAAATAGTAATAAATAAATAATATCAATGTTTTTAAAAACATGCTTGGAAGAAATCTCTTATTTGTGCCTTGATCATGTCAACTTACCGATCGATTCTTTCTGCCCAAAATATATTTAATAATTTAATATTTGAGGGGCATATTAAATTGTATCAATGAAATACAGATGCTCATATTTCTTTTAAATTTTGATAATTAGATAAGCAATTAAGTCCTTTTCAAGAGTGATATCCATAGAGAAAAAAGAAAATAATAAGACAATTATAGTTTTTATTTGCAAAATGTCACTCAAAATTTTTACTAGGGGCTCGGATTGTGACATATAATGTACATTTACTATATTGGAACCTCATTAAGGTCTGCATTTATTAACCCCAATGCAATCAAGAAAAATAGATTTGGAAGAATATGATCTAATGTATAACAAACATTGAGGTTTATATCATGAACTATATAAGACTTTGAGATTCAAATTTGGTAGGTCGTGACTTCTTGTGATCCATCATAACCTTCAATTACATTATCTACTTAATAAAAATCTCAATCTATAGTGCATCATGTTTAGTTCCACTACTTACGAATCTAAATCATGCACATTTAGAATATATGTTCAACTTCAATTATTATTGCTCATTTAGTTTATTTATTCATCTTTGACAATACTAAGAATTATTGAGTCATATGACAAAACATTTCAAGTAAAACTTCTCATTAAAAAAGAAAAGAAAAGAAAAGAAATTAAACAAAAAATTGAGACAATCATATTTGTTACCTATAATGAGCAACATTGATGCACCCCATCGATTCAAGGTATACAATTATCCTATAAAATAGACTTTTTAAGGCATTGATTTCCAAGAGCACCCTTCGTTGTCTCATAAAAAAGCACATATAATATGCATGATAAGACAAAAAAATATATACATATATATAGTTGTTCAAAGCATTGTTATGCATTGAAAGAAGAAATTCTATCATTTATGAATAAACAGAATTTTAATTATTTAATATTTATTATATTTCAAATTAATTTTTTTTTATTTGATCAACAGTTATTTATATAGTTGTAGAAAAACAGCTACGGAAAGGCTTCTCTCAACCACTCTTGGAATGGAGCATGCTAACCAAGAAAAACTACTAATATTTTGTTATTTATTTTTATTTTCTTAAATTAATTAACTTCTATAACTTTAAAAAAAGAGAAAAATAATAATAATACATCACAATTCAAAGCAGAAAGGTAGTAAACGAGAACGATGAGGGCATCTTCAAGCGCGCGTTTCACCCTTTTGCAACGCGCCGAGCGCTGCACTGCAACCCCGGCCCGGCCAAAGTCAAAATTGGCTTCGGCGTTCAAGCACAGGCGCGAGGCGAGCGTGCCTTCTCTCCAGCCATCCCGTGCCACGTGTCCCTCTCTGGGCCCGACGTAACGGCCCCGGCGAGATGACATCACCCCGCGCGCGGGGCCCACCTCCCGCCGTTTATTTCAGAAAGGCCAGCATATATAATAATAATAATAATAATAATATTAGGGCGGTCGTACCGTTTCTCTCCAACGCGTCGCCTTCGCTCGAGTTTGGTTTTTTATTTATTTATATTTATATTTTATTTATTTATTTATTTGTTTTTTAGCGAGAATTAAAAATTATTCGCCGCTAAAAGAAAGAAAGAAAGAAAGGACGACTACAGTGGGTAACGGCGCATCACCGCGCCGTCCGGCTTCTGTCCTGCCTATGTGCTGCGAGGAGGAGGCAGGGTTGGGACCCGCATCCTGCCACGTGTCCCCCCCTCTCGTACGTTTCCAATTTCTCCTTCCTTGAACGTGCTTCAGAATTTATGAAAGAGAATGGATGGTTTCAAGGTGGTTGCATAAAAACTACCTAGCCTTTCTCTCGGATTAATTCTGCTTAGCTGTGAATTATGGGTGTATTCGTAACTTAATTTGCCCTTCATCACTGCTATAAATTTTAACTAAATTAAATTTAATTAAATTAACAACTACTATTTTATGATTATTATTATTATTATATCTCTATTCATTCACTTTTTATTACTCACATGACAGCTACTCGATCATTTTTTTTATTAATTTTAATATTTATTTAAATAATAATAATAAAGTATAAATTCTATCATAATTAAGGGATCAATTGTAATTTTTTTTTAAATTTAGAATGATAAGTGTGAATACACCCTAGTTTAGGGGGCTAAGTGCTGTAATTAATTTTTTTATTTTATTTTTAGTTTTTTAAATGGAAGAGAATTATATGTCACTCAAAAAAAAAAAAAAGTTAGAATAGATTTATAAATACTGAATTGTCTAGAAATAGCTATGAGATCCAAGTACTTATGATGACCATGTGTAAATCAAATTGCTTGCTATATAACTATAAAATATTTTATCAACCTAGCAAATAGGTGGCCATGTTGGGCTATCATAACTCTTTTAGAATTAAAAATAAAGAGAGCAATCTCCCTAGCAAAACAAAGGCTACATAGTTTATATAAAGGTCTTCAATGAATGCTTTCTGATGTGGCAATGCATAAAGAGCATGTTTAAAGAGAGTAATAGGATGGTTAGTCATTGTTTGCTTATGTTCTTGGTGTCTAGAAGTTACTTTGCTACGTTGCACTGCTCTTTGAGGATAACTTTATAGAAATGTCGTTTCTAAGAGAGTCACCCCATTTTAGTTACAAGGGAGTTCCAAGAGATGTTATTTGAACTTGGTTCCACCGGCAATATATTAGTTGCTACATATCTAGCTAGTGAATGTGAACCATAACTACAAGGTGACCTTATATCCAACTTTGGGTTTTTAACAATGATCAATGTTTTGGATTCATAACTGCAATCCATGCATGAATCAATGAGATTGGAATTAAAGTGTTTTATTTTATATTTCCAAATATTTATCCTGAGAGGCCCTAGTCATGCATGTCTAATAATGCTTGATGCCGACAATTTGTACCATAATTCAATTACGTTTCGTTTTGCACAATTGGTCTTATTTGATCTTGCCAAGATTAGTTAGTTTAATCTAATATTATGGTGTTATATCCTATAAGGTCGCAATGCATGTGCCATACATAACTCCTACACAACAAAATGCCCAACATATCTAATTATTGGGTGTGAATCACTTAAAATAAAAGAAGAGGATCATCTAAGGTATAAACTTTGTACCGTAAAATGCTATGCATATTTGGATGATTGACACATGTTTCATTTTGGACATAGAATGCTATCTTTCATGTACAATTCATGCTTGTATGGTACCTAATGAATGCTTCTTTATTTCTCGACTATATCACAATTATTCATGTTTAAAATTGGGTACATAACAGTGTCTAAATTTGTACGATAATTTGCAGTGCAAAACTTGTACTGCAGAAGATCCTGTGCCCTAAAATAAACACAGTCCAAGTTAGATGGATTGGGTTCCACAAACTGCTTTCAATCTTGGTCATAGAGCTCTAGGAGCTTCCTCAAAAGGAGCTTTTGGACCAAACCTGGATGGAGGAATGAGAAGGTGGGTTGTCCACATTCTAAAGGTTGCATAGACTCAAACGTTGCATTCAAGGTGGGACCCCTTGGGCTGTTTTCTTCTCCCCATTCGTGCGGTCAGCGCATGGAAATCACAAACCTGAGATTGCTTGTATGACTTTATTCCCAGATTTTCAGCAGGAGAGAATAGATAATTAATTACAGGATGTCACCTTAAATTGAGACAAGGGGACTGTTGGTTATGCCTACATTGGTGGTCCAATAAACAAAGGCTTGGACGGGGTTATAAATGAAAGAGGAGTCAAGAGAAGACTTTGGTGGACCAAGCCAACCTTCCTTTCCCATGGCATGAATTGAATGGAATGCCCTGCCTACCACCTAAAGGCTCAACAATGCCCCCAATTGAAGCCTAACTCTTTAGTCATGGAAAGCTGTGCTCCTTAAAGCGACTTAGTTAACTCCGTGGTAAGCTGGAAAACTACCTGTGGGAAACACAAGGAATGGCTGGATTTAAGTCGCATGCAAGTCAAATTTATAGGTCATAGTCTGACACTAATTGTCTTCAACCTGACAATGCCGGGCCCTCATATTTTTCCTATAAAGTTCCCAACTCTAGTGGTCAAAATAAATGCAGCACAGAAGAGAATGACATGCCAATTCTGCATGTGGTATGGTAAACTTTGAGTTTAAAAGGTCAAAGATCTGAAATAGAATATGAATACAACCACCCTAGCATGGAAGTTAATCACTTAAAATGGCGCATGTTTGTTTAACAAAAAGTAAGGAGATGTCCGAGTTCAGCCCTGGGTTTGAAGAGAGAAGGAGATGTCCAGGTTCAGCCTTGGGTTTGAAGAAAGAGGGCACGCTAACGTGCCCACGTAGTAATTTTGAGGAGGGATCGTGAAGTGCATGAAACCACAACGGTAAAAACATAAAAAGAGCAAATTGATGTAACCAGCCCTTCAGTGAACTGGACGTTCTTGTTGATGAGTCATCACCATTTAGTTCATGACACTAAATCTTTTTAATTTTCAATTCTTCTCACAATAATCTTTATATTACGCACCATTATTTCTTATTATATATAATTATTTTCCTATTACATACTTTTAACTTTTTACTATACACAATAAGCATAAATATACAAATAATTATGCAATGAAAAGGATTAGAAATTAAAAAAAATTGATATAATGAATTAAGTGATGCATTATTGATCAATAGAGATAACTTTATAATCCGCTGAAATGTCAGATATTAATTTTTTAGAAAAAATTAATTTTTTTGGATAGAACTTAGATGCAGTATGTTATTGTGTACCCTTCGGTTTCACCTAACTTTTCTCTTCAGTACCATCTTACCTCCATGTAAGCATTAGGTAATGATAGAGAAAAAAAAGAAAAGAAAAAGATAAATATGAAATTGAAAGGCGTATAAATAATGCATCGTATCTAAGTTCCGTCTTTCTTTCTCCCTCGTGAAGAGCCAACCATTGGGTGTGGATCTAGGGTTGGTGAAGTCAGCTTGCAACCTAAGAGGTGGCATGAGAGTTAACTTCTTAATGGTCAGGCTCACGTTCCTTGAATCTCTTACTAGGTTCAAGCCTCAGGCTGACAACGGTATGATGCCAGCAACAGCTGAGGGGTGACTGTGACTCTTCAACTGCAGCCTCGGACTAAGTGAGGCATTGGCATCTCATCATAAGATACAAGATTAATGGTTCCCAAAGTTTTCTAAAGAAGATAACGCTTAATATTTGTAGGCTATGGTGCTTCCCATATTAAGCCATTGAAACATTCTACGCCACCACCTGCATTGACAGACGTACCTTTGAGTGCAAAGTAGCTATCAAATGTTTTGTTCTGGCAACCTTACAGAGGGAAAGTACTTGAGACTGAAGCATATTCTATGGTCTTTATATAACATGAATTTAAGCAGGCCTGAAGAGTTTGGTTGGTCCCAGTAATAGGAAGACGCGGTTAAAAAATCTCAGCCAACATTCTCCTGATAAAAACAATTTAATCCTAACATCCCCGGCCGATATAAAATCCTAGACTTTGGGCACCATGATGTATGCATACTCACCAATATTTTCCCAATCACTTCATTATCAATAAATTTTTAAAAATCAATCCTTCAACATACTTTTTATGACTATATTTATTATATTGGCTGCGATTTTGTGATCCCAATTTGAAAATGTTGACGGGGAAAAATCTTCACCTTGCTCCATTTCTAATTTAAAGTACCTGTGGTGATTGATTGATTCGAAGATTGATTCGAACACAAAGCCCAGAGATCTAGGAAGATCTACGTTCTCTCTAAATTTTTCTAAGACTAATTATTGAGATAACTGATATAAAGCGATTTTAAAACGTTGGCCAATATTCCAAGGTTGCTCAAAAAGACCAATTATTGAGATGACTGATCTAAAGAATGGGTTGATTTGCATGTTTGAAGACCTGCCATGCGTTACAAGTCAAGCTATGGGGCCCATGCAACTCACGTCCAGCCTGCAGGAGGTTAACCTACGGTCATATTAGGCACAGGACATATGATAGGGACCTAAACCCGTCCAATCCCCACCCGCGGTGCTCACAGCCTCAACTCCAACCTTTCAGGTTTCGCCTCTTTTTTAACTGTAACTCTTTTTTAAAGTTTCGTAAAAGAGTTATAAATCTTCGGTTATTTTTTATTATGAAATTATTTTCAATATATAGGTTGATCTGATCAAACCACTGTGCATCTCCTATGAATTTTTTTCCTTGATGTTTTTCTTTTTTTCTTTTTTTCTTTTTTTTTCTTGATTGACTTTTCCTTTCCTGCTGGGCGCCAGTTGCAACAGTGTCACTGGGAGTGAGGTTGTATTTTGCATGTGGCTCCCGCAAGCACATGGAACATATAATGTCTACCTGCACACACTTGTAAACGCAATAATAATGGGAATGGTATTAGTAACACTGTAATAGCAATGGTAACAATAATTAATACACTAGCAGTAGACTAATGATCAGCACAAGGAATCATAACTTTTTGAGAAGGCAGGATCACTGTAAAATAATACTTTTTTTCTTTTTTGGTCTCTTGAGGGTGTTAGATAATGCTTTGCAATTGAGTTGCCCTACAATGATTCCACATGTAAGTAATAAATTGAAAACTATCAAGGGCCACACATACAGTTAAAATTCATTTGGTTATGAAGGTCAGCATAGTTAGCAAGGCTGATACTGGTATATGCAAGAGTTCTCCGACATCATCTAAAGTGGTTACTCTGCCCACCAAGAAAGAAGGCCCAAACCATCGCCATATATATCTCCCTGATAAAAAAATAAAAAAAATAAAAAAATCAGTAAACACATTTACTCTGCTTCCGCAGAGGGACCAAACCTTCAACCTTCGTAGTTCGTAGTTAAAAGACAAATTGTAACTTTATGATGAAAAAACTGTTTTGCAAACACAGTTCAATATCGTGACATTGTTGGGTTTCTTGCAAAGTAACTCGTATTCATACCAAATCAGAAACTCATTTTATTGCAAAATCTTATCGAATTTCCACTTAATTTAGGTGGAATATGTCAATTATGAAAACAAAATATCATTTTGTCAAAGTGTATGATATTTGACTATTCAATACCACCCAAGTGCGTTTGCCTTCAACAGCATAGAAAATGCCTGCTAGTATCTCATATCTAGTCCGTGTTTCTACAGGTGCATTCCCTCCCACCAATTTTCTTTTTCTTTGAAAAAAAAAAGATAACGATATGTCCATCTATGCTATTAGAAATGGTGTCAATTATGTGAGGCATTGGAACATGTTCAGTTCACCCATAAAGATCCAAGATGAGGACACTTTCATACAATGCAATTATTATTATTAGATACACTGATGCATGTATCACCGAATGCGCCTACCAAGGTCCCATATATTATCCATCTATAGGTGCAATTTGATATGCCAGATTAGCTTCTTTTCACATTGTTAACAAGGGTATTAAGCGTTCAGGCATTACAAAGTAAGGGTGGGCATGGGCCAAACGGCCGTAGGCCAACCTGAGCCCAGCCTAAAAATTTTCAAGGCTGGGCTAAGGTTTTTAGACCATAGAACCGGGCCGTGCCAAATATTTTAAACCCGTTGAAATTTCGGACTGAGCTCGGGCTTAGAAAAAACAAGCCCAGCCCAACGCGATCCATATAATATATATTTTTATATTACATATATTTTATTTAATTTAAGATATAATATATATATTTATATATAAATAAATATTTTATATGTTTTTTAATATAAAAATTATTTGGAAAACATGAAAATGCTAGCAGGTAAGTGGTGGGAATCGAATTTGGGACCTAATGGCCAAAACTTTAACCACCTAGCTATGTTTAGGTAACTTTATAAAATGCACATATATTAAATATATTATGTAACTATTATATATAACTAAGGCCTGAGTTGGACTGGGTCTGAGCCTGAGCCCTTGGATATTGTTACCGGACCGAGCTTAGACCAAACATTTTGCCCTTGGCTTGGCCCGGCCCGAGCCCGGCCCGGCCTGACCCATGCCCACCCCTGTTAGAAAGTGGTCGATGCTTCACCTCTAAAGACCCAAGACATCGATGCTGTCATACAAATGCAATATGTGTGACAGACACAAATAAATCCACAAATGTGTCTGTGCTGAGAGAGAGAGAGAGAGAGAGAGAGAGAGAGAGAGAGAGAGAATACTTCTTAAACTGGTTTACCCTTGACTGCTAATTTGAACTAAATAATTTAAAATGAATCACAATAGCTTGTCAGCTAAAACATATTAAAACCAAGATTCAACTAATTTAGATGCTTCTAAATAAAAGTATGATACACTTGAGCATTAGATAAGCGATAAACCCTCACTTCCAAGAAAGAGGTCAAGGGATCGAGACTTGTAGTGGGGTTATTCCGTAAGACTTTGAGCCCACCCTGTTCAGGAATCTTCCCAGAGCAAGAAAATCCTGGTCCCTAGCAACTAGAAGGGTAGTGAAGGGATGGGTCTGGCCTCCCCAACCTCAAGAAACAAAGGGGGAAAAAAAATCAAAGCACCATATTTTCCAATCAAAATGGTCAAATTTATATCTACTTGATGCATAGGCAAGAGAGCTCCGGCGATGTGATTGTTTTTGTTTGCAGACAATATAAGCATTTTGGATTTTCATTGTGAAAGGGCTGTCATTATATTATTAGATTTATCTAATATTTTGATGAATTAACATTCCAACATAACTTAAAGCACTATCAATGATTGTAAACAATTAAAAAATCGAAAATAAATTGCAGGTTGTAAAAGACTAAACATGACAGATGTGATAAAATTTACCATTGCTGTTTTAAAGCAAGTGGTGGGCATTGCTAAACTTCCTGCATTCTTCATCTTATTGGATGTTGGAGCCAAGTTTTAAAAAAGCATCTATGGTATGCAAGCAGTCAAGGTAATGCATAATGCCTCAGCAGTAAGCAGACACTCAGCGAACACCTGAGCATCTCATATTTAGGAAAAAAAATCATAATTATAAATCAAAGAATAGAAATTTTGGAAAGACCATAGAGGAAGTGGTGGGCCACCTATCCAAGGCTTGGGCTTATATGGGCCACTTGGGCAGCCTATGCCCATTTACTTATAAAGGCAGCCTACACCTTATGTGGTTTGGTTAGGAGGTAGTACATGCATACAATGCCATATATATGACTGCACAAACCATTTGTAAAACAATGGTTGGAGCTTTAGTTTTGAGCAAAATATTTTTTAGAGGTCACTTGTTCAACACAGGCTTACATTAATTTTCTTTTTAACATAATCTATTTTTTCCATGGATATACAGTCATTAGCATCAATGTCTCATTTATGAAAGAAATTACAGAAAATTACATATGTGTGTGTGTGTGTACACACACACATATATATATATGTATGTGTATATGCGTGTGTATGTATATGTATATATATATATATATATATATATATATATACATATATATACACACGCATATACACATACATACATATACATACATATATATATATATATAGACACACACACATATATACATATCTATACATATATACATATATATGTATATACATAAAATATTAGTGAATATATAAAATTACTTGCATATTAGTAAATATATGTAAATTTATGTATGTTTACATGTGAATAGACATATGTATGTACCTATAGATGTGTATATCTGTGACTTCTTATATATAATATATGACTATGAACATATCTTTATATATTTGATATATGTGCACATAGGGGTGGCTATTTCTAACTCGAATCTACAACTACCTAAATTAAAGGATTTTGGTCAGTTTTTGGTATGGGTATGTCTCTCTAACCTTATGGAATGAACAAGACCTTAATATCTACTTCCATACGCTCGGAGTAGCCTTAATGATAATCTAGGCCATGGCCTAGTCAAGGATTATGAGTTGTATAAAATTTTTGACAACAAGCATTTAGAGATATCAAATCACATCCAACAACCTGGGTCATCGAGGGTCCCTAGTCGTTTGGTCAAGACAACCTAGTTTGAGTTGTTATGTGGAAGCCCAAATACCAATTCTCTCCCATGAAATATTCAAAACTACTCTAATTATTGTGGTATTAAACTCATAAGTTATACTATGAAACTTCAGGAGAGAGTAATTAAGCATAAGTTAAAATGCAATGCAAAAATAGCAGAGAATCAAGAAGGTCAACTATAGAGCTATATTTCTCCTTAAGAGGTTAAAGAAAAAGTATAGAAAAAAGAAACAATATCTTTATATAGCTTTTGTTGATTTAGAGAAAGCATGCAATAGAATCCGTAGAAAAGGTTTATCATGAGTGTTAGAAAAGAAAAGAGTACTCATTATATATATTAATATAATAAAAGACATGTATGATGGAACAGTTGGTAGTATAAGAACTACTGATGGTAATACTAGTAAATTTCTAATTACAATAGGTTTGCAACATAGATATGCTCTTAGTATTTATCTTTTTGCATTAGCTATGCATGAATTTACCAGAATATTCAAAATGATATTGCATAGTACATGTTATTTGCATATGATATAGCATTAGCGAATGAAACTAAAGTTAGAGTTAATTGTAAACTAGAATAACGGAGAAATATATAAGAATCTAAAAGTTTGAGGTTAAGGAAGATAAAAACAAAGTACATAGAATTTAATTTTAATACAATTAAAAATAGAAATAAATGTAGAGTAAAAATTAAAGATCATAAAGTTCCTAAAAGTAGTTATTTTGATATTTAGAATTGATTATTCATTAGGAAAATGAGAATGAAGATGATGCTATCCATAGAATTAAAGCAAATTGAATAAAATAGAAAAGTGTAATTAGAATATTATGTGATTGTAAAATACTTGCCAAGTGGAAGGAAAGATTTTGTAAGTTAACTATAAGACCAAATATGCTTTATAGTACAAAATATTGGGTAGTTAGAAAATTAAATGTATATAAGATGAATGTGGCTGAAATGAGAATGTTGAGATGAATGTGTGATAATACAAAAAAAGATAGAATAAGAAATAAAGTCATTCGTAAAAAGATGAAGGTAGCACCAACTGAAAATAAATTGAAAGACAACTTAGATGGTGTGGACATTTACAACGTAGATCTAAGGATGTACTAGTATGAATGAGTGATTTGATATATGTAGAAAAAAAATGAGATAAAGGTAAATCAAAAATTATATGAAAGAAAGTGTTAAAGAAAGATTTAATATCTTTACATCTTATAAAACATATGACTTTAAACCAAGCAGAATGAAGATAAAGGATTCGTGTAGCCAACCCCAACTAATTTCGGATTAAGGCTTTGTTGTTGTTGTTATTGAAGTCAATCATAGAACCTCAGTCTATAGACTTACAACTAAATGTCCAAAGCCTTGACAATTAATCTTTAAAATATATTTATTTCTAGAAAACATAATTCTCTAAGAACCCAATTGTCATATGTTTAAGCAGTCTTTGAATCTCCTGTAAGCATCATCTTGTCATCCAATATTAATTCATAACGGCCATGCATACAAATTAATTTGCAAATGCTTACAATGGAAGTATCTTCCATCAATCAATGCATTAATATCCTGAACAACCAAAAAGGGCATACAAAGACAGCACCCATCATGATCTAACAGCCAGGAATTGGTCAAAATTAATGATATAGTATAAGGTGTGACACAGGAATTATTCCAATAAGGCATGTTAAAAGAAGCATGACTCACAATAATTTCCATGGGAGCAAATGGTTCTTCATCTTCCTTCTGCTCAATTGGAATGGAAGGATACTTGACATCAGCCACTCGAAAGTGGACCTGCAAGATACCTTTTTAGAAGATGAGTAGAAGGGCCAACATTAATTTAACAACTGCTTGTCAAAATATTAAGTTCAACAGTATGAAAGAAAAAACCACCTCTTCATCTAGATCTAGAGTCAATTCTCCGCACTCATGTTGCCATATCCATATGTCACCTGGACCCCTATCATCATGTAAGGAGAAAAGAGATTATGCAGCACACACAAGAAGCAGGTCACTGGCTATACATGCATGCATAGATAGATAGATAGGTAGGTATGTAGATAAAGTTGATGTTGAATTGATTTGAAATTATTTGTCATCACAAAGATAAGGACTTGAAAAGACTTGCTCTGATAGATTATTTCCAATAAGAACAAATGGCATAGAAGGATTCGTGAATAATCTCAAGTAATGCTAGTTAATCATGGGTGTAGTAGGGAAATTCAATTGCAAACATAAAGAACTTACAATTTGCATGGCTGTTGCAGCAGATGAACAGGAACATATATATCATTAAAAAACCCAAGGGACACTGCAACACAGGTTAACCACCAATTATGAGCATGAGCCTATAGAGTAAAAGTTAAGCTGATGTGGCTTTGCGGGCAAGTTTTGGAATGTTAAACATGCAAAATTAATGAAAATAAACAAAATAAATAACCAAATTACATATCTCCATAAAGAGTGATAGGATATTGGCACAGAAAGCACAAACAACTGACCATAAAGGATTACAATAAGTCTGACACACCCATCCAAACTCATAAAGATGAATGAATGATTAAATCTATTCCACACATGGTTAAACTTTAGATTTGAAGAAGTACACATTAGTTCTGTCAGCTGTGCTCCCAATCTGATATAGAAAAGTGGAGGATGACTCATTCACCCATAAAGAAAAATGCAAACATGTAAAACTGATGGAAATAAATAAACAAAAAAAAAAAATTTTCAAAACACTATCTCTCATCTATAATGAGTGGTAGGATACTGGCATAGAAAGCACAGACATGTGACTATAAGCAGGTGGCAATCAGTTGGATACAGCCATCCAGACACAAAAGCTAGAAGAATGAATGAAGTCTTAGTCATCCACATCAATAACCTACGTCAGACATGGCCATACTTCAAGTTCAAGGGAGTACATATCAGTATGCCACTTGCGATCCCATCATGATATGGAGAAGTGGACGATTACTCATTTGCCCATAAAGAAAAATGAAGAAAAAAACTATACTGCCAATCACAAATAGGTAAAAAGACTTGCTTTCCCTTCTCCTTTGTTCTTTCCTTTTTCAGAGAAAGATAAAGGGAGGGAGGACCCATCAAAATTATATAATCAATGTCCAAATACTTGGAAATGTACCATCAAAGGCATGAATCATAACTTGCCCCAGGAAAACAGGGTGTGACTGCTAGGGCACTACCCAGTTAACATCATAGTACTTATTTCCCGTGGTTAGGCAAAGTGTTTCATGCCCATAGATGGTGTATAATCATTCTGCTGAAGTTCAGACAACCCTGAAATCACACACTGATTTGTAGCAGTTGTTAATTGTGACAACATACAAGGGTGGCTTTTCCTTATAGGTGATACCTATTTCGGTTGAGCAACAATATAAATCCAATAACACACAAAATAATCTATACTTTGGGCAAAAACTCAACACTAGAAATAATATGAAAAGTTTATGTCCAAGATGACGTGAAAGGAAAAGACAAGCAAAAGCAAGAATTTGTTTCTTTGTTTCATTTCATAATTCTGTTTTATATTTCAGTCTTGACTGTTAGAATCTGTGACATTTCCTTGATTTTAAAATCATTTTCCCCCTAGACTGGTATCTATTTGCATGTTTAATTAATTTCAGACCCTCAATTGATATTGTGGCTGGTTTGGATATTACAAGGCCCTATCAAAACCTACATTCATTGCTGCTACAGATAATTGCATATATTTTGCTTCGAATCTTGCAAGGTGATAATTAAAAAGACTATCCTAATCTTGTAATATGCAAATTTAACTAACATCACTTTCATGTTTTTTTCCAGAAACTAATTTATCCAAGGAAAACATTTAAATCAAGGTTTCAAAACTCAGCTTTCGTTTTTGATTTTAATCTGCCCAGTGAAGTTTTTAGTTTTATCAATTTCAATAGAGACAGTAGACATGATCCTATTTTCAGAGTTCCCATCAGGAATATAAAAAAAGGAAAAAAATAAATAAGTAAATATAAAAAGGTAAAAGGGGAGTAATAAAACAGACAAAGTTTATCATGCATCATTCTAAAGTATGTTATGTTGTCTCATATCCTCATTTGTATGGTTATGATTTTCTAAGGCTGAAACTAGTACCGTAAGATGCATTGCAAGCCATGAGTTAATATCAAGTACTGACACTGAATGCCAACAAATTAAACACCGACTAACCACAAAAGAATAAGAATTTAAAATCATATTATGTGCTTCTAATTCACCAGCCGAAATGGTGCTTACTGCTCTGCATATCATACCAAAACTTGTCATGAGCAAATATATGTCAATTCAAATAGGGTAGAGCATGGATCAAGTTGGTAAGTTCTAGGCTATAACCTAGAACTGACTCTGTCGGTAGCAGTTCCAAGATTTTGGACTTAAAATCAAACTAACCCTGGCTTGAAATCAAACCAATACGATCGATTCAGTTCTATGTCAATTACAGAGTAGAACCCCCTTGTTTTCACATTAGCTTGGGATCTTTTTTCCTTTTCTTTTCTTTTCTTTTACCATTTTTGATAGAATTACAAGTTCCTATCTTAATTATAGAATTTAGGTAAGAGCCATCATAGAAATGCTCAAGGGATTCACAATATTGATAGAAATCAAGTTATATAAAAGTTATTTGACTTTTTATTTCCTCCTTTCCTTTGGATGAATATTTGACAATTTTTGTAATATGTCCAATAAATTGCATCAGATGGCTACAAAAGCAAATGGGTGTGTGACTTTTTAGTTTTTACTTTTCAACCTAACTTACGTCTGATGATTAATGCCTATTTGTTTATCTTGGTTGTGTCTAATAAAAATACATAATACTATGTTGACTAATCTAACACACCTAAGACCTCTTAATAGATATGGCAGATAACTCACAAGGTATTTTTGATGCCCCAAGTTCAATCTTTGGGAGCACTTTGTTTTTAAAAAAAATCTGATAAATTCAAAAAAGAGGGTCGGCTCAAATTAGAACCATATAAGCTAGTTATCGAGTCAGAATCAAAGAACCAACCCTCAAAATTTAGAACTGAGTTTTGGACACAAAATCAAGCCCATTAACACTTAGAATCAAACCAACCTGATCCTATCAGATCGAGTTGGCATCAATTCTAAGATTACCATAACCCATTACTCACCCCCCAGGTTTAAATGTAAGTGAGCAAAACAAAGAGTTATAGCAAGTGGTATAGCAGCAATATAATGTAGTATATCCTGAAACTAAAGGTTTCAAGATGTTGATTCCTAGTTGGTATGGCATATACTGTCCTATATAGGCACATGCACTTGGCTCCTCAGTCCTTGCATAAGAATATAATTGCGTAACTCCTCAACAACGCAAGCTCTTGCAAGGTAGGCTACCCAAAAACTTGTGGTCACCATTATATTTATCAGCGTTTCAAGTCCCAACGAGACATCTCATGGGACACCGGAACGGGTTGCTGTTCCAAGCATTGGAACAGGACTTTCCTGCTATCATCCCAACATCTCAATCGAAGCATCTGGGGACACCCCCTATTCCAAGTGTCGAGACAGGACAGGATGGAATAGCAACGCCTCCTATTCTATAAAAATGAGTGAAAATATTGAGATGGCTCTACCCCATGAGATTTGAAACCCTATTATTTATCACAAATGAGTGGAAATATCAATCAAAATAAAGATGATAGAAGGAGAATTCAGAACAATATCCAAAATAGGTGTCATCATGCCACCACAAGATGAGTAGTGCTTCTATTGCAAATGACATCCTATATAAGTCCTAGAAGTACTAGGCATGTACCTCCAGTTAGGCCTGATCAAATTAAGCTATCCAAAAACAGCATCAGCTCAACTTGCTGACAACTGTTTGTGACCCTTTGAATACCACCAAATAAGCTAAGCAAAAACATTATAATAGCCTGCTAGGTAGGACTGAAAATGGATTAGATACGAATCGGATATCACTATATTCATAAATTGTATCTTTTTTCATTTGATAAATATGAATATAGATACAGATATCAATCTGATATAAAAATTCATATCCATATTTATTTCTAACAACGATATGGATACAAATCAGATATTGAAAATACTGAGATAAATATAGATATAAGTCAATTAGTTAGATTTTATGACCACCAAATCAAAGATATTACCGAACGAAAGGTAAATTAAATCAATACCATGTTAATAATGGTCTCATATTCTCCTTAAAAAATTATGAATACCATATGAAATTTTATAACCACCAAATTCTCTTGCCATTTTAAAATGCTATCGGTTCCCCTAATATGCCTGCATTATTTTGTCTCTCAACATTACGTTTTCAATACAACAATGGATATACATTTATATGAACAATGCGTTATAGGATTTTTTTTTTTTAAGGCACCAACATTACAGAGCTTGATAATAACTGAAGGGTTAACTCTTCTTTATATGAACAAGGAAAAATAAGCAAAATTATCACTCTGCAAAGATCAAACAGCAAATAGATTTCGTTCCAAACATTAAATGCAGTTACAGGTAGACAACCAGGAATTAATATAATAAATACTGGTGTTATTCCACAAAGAAGATGTTCACCTAGATGACAATGATGGCAAAAAAAAAAAAAATCTAAACCACCAACTCCTAGTTCAAATAGACCAATAAGTGAGCCCACATTCCATTTCAACATCATGCACCCATATTTATTATGAAAAAATGAAGCATGCCGAGTTTGATTTATCATATTTCTCTAGTGTGATAAATCTAAAGATGGTGCAGGCTTCCTAAAGCAAAAAAAAAAAATGACAACACCTTAAAATCAAAGGGTGTGGCTGATGATACCTAGTCTCTCTTCATTTGGTTTCACTAATTAACTCAAGATGAGAATACTATGGACCAATACATGAAAATTTCAAACAGCTAGCTCCTCTAATTGGAGTCAAAGAAGCAAATAACACCTGTACAATAATTATAAAGCTCAAATCCAACCTTTGAGATAATCATATGGACAGTTTTTTGGCCTCTGAATCTGGCTAGACAACTTGAACTTCAAGAGATAAACCCAGACCCCTCAATTCCAATATCTGAACCTCATGCCAAGGATCCAAAATGCCATTGTAAGAACAATTCTAGAATAATTTTTTCCCAGTTTAGGCCTGAAGGGTATCATCATGTGCTGCACTCATATCACCTAATTAAGGAAGGCAGTTGATTACAACACAGAATTTTTGTATTACTAATGCGAAAGGAGTGCTACATATAGGTCATCTGTGATTAACCAGAGTCCAATGATAAAAGTTGATTGAGATGCACTCACCAACATGTGCATCACTGTCAAACATGGTGACTCAATGATATCAGAACACCAAGAGCATAGAACCAGGTGAAGGGGGCACATATACAAATCAGCGCCAGTTAAAAACCAATCCATAGATATTGATTTCAACAAGAAATATATGTGCGACAAGGTGGTAGCTGTATCAATAGTTCATATATTGATTGGGACTAAAATTGTTCATTATAACAAATGAAAACTTACTAATTCAAGCACATGTTTCAAATAAATCTGAAGTTAAAGAAGTGAAACAAGAAGCACATGCAAGTTCAATTGTGGACAAGAGAGAACATGTCATCATACAGACCATCCATGGTCAAAGTTACATAAGTTGAATCTGATGCTCAGGTTTTCCTTCACAAAAAATGTATTTGTAAGAAAAACACTCGTCACTCTATGCATGACATTCCATGTTCCTTTCAACCTTGATTTAGTTTAGGTCCTTAGCAAATTCAATTTTGGATCCTTTTGGATCCTTTCCCAAGTTAGGAAAATTTACAGAGAGAACAAGTTAGAATAAAACTATAGTAAATATTGGTGATATTTTCAATCTGGACTCGCGATCAGATGCAGTCTTCTATATCCTTTCTCTAAGATACCATATGGATGATCTTTGACAGATTTAAAAGCTCTGAATGAGAACTAGTTCTTGCACCTTGTGATTTAAGACCAGGATACAGTTTGCTCTATATCTAGGTCAAAATTGGTTCTAGATGTTCACTTGAAATATTTGGCACATATTTTTCAGGATTTTTTCCCTTGTTTTTTAGCTCCAACAACTCCAACTCTCAACATGGTTATGTTAAATATGTCTTGGGATGTTAATCCATGATAGGGAATTTTGCATAAATGGCCATTCACATTTTCAGCTCTGCAAAAACAGGCACTTTAAATTCTTTTTGCAGGATTGGGAATTTTTCAATTTTCTAACCAAATTGCCCCCTTGATGTAGCAAAGAAGGGCCCAAAATGCTCCAATTGCTTGATCAAGAACATGGAAGGGTATTTTTGGCCCTTATCCTACGACATGGAGAGCTTATGGAATCAATTGCATCCCTTGAATAATGAATTTTCCAAATCTGATCAGAAAATAAGTTTGTATCTGTTTTAGAGTTGTTATATTAGATTATTTGGCCCTTTTACTTAACCTACAAATTGACCTACAAATTGCTTTACTCACATGTCGCAAGCGACATGTTTTCTTAATACATTTGGTTACTTAGTCCTCCAATAACTTAGATTCTAATTTACTTAGCAGCCAAGTTACTTTTTATTTTATTGGATTATTTAGTCCTCAAGGTGTGCTCTATGCAGTAGTTAAAGGATAGGCTTGAGTTGCATTTCACAAGTTCCATCACTGAGGAAGTGATTCTCTCCTCTCCCCCTCTTCATCTAGTATCTTCTTGTCTACTCATCTTCCCTATCTATATCTTTATTTTCTTTTTTCTTTCCTCATTGAATCTCCTCTTCAACTTGCAGAAATCTTATTGTGGCCTGAAGTTTGAACTTAAGTCAAATATTGAAACCACATATTAAACCTTAAATCCCTATGAACCCTCTTCCTAACACCAAAATCTACTCTCTAAACCTTAGGACACACCTAGAAAAATTGTGTATTCTTTAATACACAGAAACTTTCTTTCTGCCTTGTTTTCTGAGGTCAGACAGACAGCACTAAAAAAGGAAAAACTCTGAAATTTCTAAACTGTTAGGTCCTATGTATTAAAGAATTATCAAAATTAGCATAATTAGCATGCATCCAATAATCAAAATTTTGCTCTCTGGAGCATATGTATTATCTACTTAAAAGTGTGTACCCTCAAGGTGCGCATATATTGATCCACATTTTGTGTGTTCAATGAATGGGTGCACTAGTTAGTGTAAATGCATACACACACTTATAATGCATGAATTTGTCTAAGTATAGGTACCATGGATTGTCTAACTGTTTAAGGTGCACTAGGTAGTTTAAATGTCTGCAACTAGTAATTTCAGATACGAACAGCCTGTTAAATCTACTTAACCTAAATATATGCACTACTGTTAATAAAACCTAAGATAACTTTACCTCAACATAAGACTAGACATTTTAATTTTATATCTACTTAGGAATTTTTGATTCCTAAATCTTTTTAATCATGGGTTTCTAAGAACGCACAAACTCCATTCCATTATAAACTTCTTAAAATAATATCAATCCCAAATTCTACCATAAAATGGGTATGCTATAAGTAACCTATTAAATCATCATAGAACTCTAATTTTAGAACAAAAACCATTCCAAAAAATGAGATGGTAGAATGTAGGAGTTCGACAAACTCATGCAAAATATGTGTCCTCTTTATGGAGCTTGTCTTTCTGGTGAAGCACCAAGGCGTAGGAGCGCACGAATTCGGAACAAAGCAGGAGGAAGCACATTGGACCCACTTGATGCTACTAGTTGATCCTTATGATGTCTTTCGTATTAACTTATCTTGTCTTTTGTCATGTTGGTATGGGTCTTTTGTTATGTTTGTATGGTTTTGTTGGGTCATGAGTATTTGGGTCATTGTGGGAGTCCATATAAAAAGGATGTGTGGATGAGCAAGAGGGTTTTATCTTGGATATTTTGGGAGCTCTTGGAGAGTGCTTATGGCGACTAGAGTTTGTCTTCATCGACAAGCTTGAGATCGATAGCGGCGTAGCAATACGGTGTCTACTTGGGCTGGCAAGGGGGTAGGTTTATTCCCGAGCTAAAGAGATCAAACCGCGGGCTGTAGTGGAGAGATCTCTTCTATCTATCATTTTTCTTTACTGCTGTATTTTTCTTTGTTTTGGAGGTTTGTAATAGGTGGAATTTATTGGTTATTGGAGTGGTGTTCTTCATTGTGGTCAAATCTGGTTTGTTCATGTTAGATCTCATTTTGTGCTTGATCTTGATGTGGAAACCCTCTCAAATCTGTGTGAAGTGTGCAAGGAACCAAGGGTGGGACGCCCAAGGTGTGGGGCGGTTTGAGTGAAGGGGGCTTTGGAACAGCGGTTGGAGGCTCTTGGGGTACCTTTTCTTCAAGAAAAAGCTTAGGAAGGTGTGCAAGAACATTTGTAACAGTGGCAAGGATCGAAGGACTGAATCTTCACTCACAAAGGGGACAAATTCTGGGCACACTCCAGGTGTTTGATCAAATTTCTGAACCAGATTTTGTGAGGTTGGAGGTTGTTGAACCCATTGTTATGGAGCCCAAGTGAGGAACCCCAACAATTTTTGGTGCTTTCATTGAGATTACATCGCAGCGGAGGACTCAAGGTACCTCTTTTGGTTGTGGGAAGTCATGGAGCGGGAAGCAATACCGGGCTCTAACCGTGCGAGGTTCGAAGCATTGGAGGAGAACCAAAAAGAAATTATGACAGCATTAGCTGAAATGAAGGCCGTCATTAATCAACTCTCCCTTAACACCACGGAGAGAAGGGAGCACATGGAGCGAAGAAGTATGGAGCATGATGGGAAGAGGATAAGGGATGGACGGTCCAATAATTCCCCGGACCTCTAGGCGACATGCGGATGAAAGGCATGCATCTCGCGGTGACTACGATTCGGAAAGATCAAGGCATGAGGAGGAGCCGGAATGGGAAGAAAGGAGGCGGTAGGCGAGTTGAAGGCGGAGGAATTGCGGTGGAGAGATGGCTTGATAATTCAGCCTATTCACGGGATTCTTACCTTAGGCATGGGCGCGGAGAATGATTGGGACTTCCGGGAAGAGGATAGCGAGGCTTCGATGATGGGCGACCATTGCGTAGGAGGAGGGCCGTTGGTCGCCAGGCATCACTATGGGCCACGAAGGAGACATGGATGGCGTGGGGATAAAGATGGACACGATAGAAGGGAGGGGAGTTACCATGATCAGAAACCAAGAAAACCAAAGATTGATTTTCCTCGCTTTGATGGTGGAGATCCTCATAAGTGGTTGGACAAAGCCCAACACTATTTTCATGTGTATGAGGTGCCCAGAGATGAGAGGGTAGATGTGGCTTGTTTCTTCATGGATGGGAAAGCTAGTAAATGGTGGCGGTGGCTCAAATTCAGATTTGAATAAGAAGGAAGGAGACTTGGTTGGACGGCCTTTGAACATGAATTCATGGAACAATGGGGACCATCCCCGGTGGTAAATCACCATGGGCAATTAGCCAAACTGAAACAAGAAGGGAAGGTGCAAAGTTACATTGAAGAGTTTAGACGGCTCCAAACGTTGGTGAGGGGTTGGTCGGAGGAGGCACTTATGGGGGCTTTTCTTGAAGGACTGAAACCATGGTTGGCTAGGGAACTTAAATTAAAACAACCAAGGCGCCTACAAGAGGCAATGAAGATGGCGAAAATTTTGGAAGATAGCTACTATGCTGAAAAACGTCAAGGCAAGGATGGACAAGTTGGAAAGTCATCCAAAGCACCATAGAAAGGAAAAGAAATTTTGAAAGAACCCATCAAAGGCAAAAAGGAGGTAACAAAACTATACAAAGATGAGGTACAAGAACGTATAAAGAAGGGATTGTGTTTCAAGTGTGAAGAAAAGTGGAGTAAGGAACATAAATGCAAAACGGGCCAAGTGTTCATGATTGTGGATGATAGCGATGATGAAGGTGCTGAAAATTTTAATGGTGAATCTGATGATGAAGTGGGCCATGGAGTGGCATTGGAGGGAGAGGAAGCGGAGTTGTCCCTTCATGCTATGTCGGGGGTAAAAGCACCATCCACTATGCAGCTCATGGCGTGGATTGGAAAACATGAAGTGACTTTGTTGGTGGATAGTGGGTCATCCCATAACTTTGTTAATGCTAACATTATCAAAAGGATTGGACTTCGGGGAGTAGCGGTTGAACCATTTGAGGTAAAGATTGCTAATGGGGAAAAGCTGAAATGTGATGAGGTGGTGCGGGATGTGAAGATCAATGTTCAAGGTGTTAAGATTGTTACAGATCTGCATGTCATCACTATTGTGGGCTTAGATGTAGTACTTGGAAGTGCTTGGTTGAAGAGTGTTGGAAGGGTGTTGACCGACTATGGGTCTATGACAATGGAATTCAAATTTGGTGGCAAAAAAAGGGTTTGGAAAGCACTAATCTCCAAAGAAATTCAGCAATGTGAAGCAAATATGATGAAAAAATTATACCGGAGTGGTGCATGTTGTTTTACCATTGTACTAGCAAATACCAATCAAGCACGGGATGATGGGAAGCAAGGTGAAGAGGGTGAAGCAGAAAAATTGCAGCAACTACCTACTTCAATAAGGCGTGTGATTGAAGAACACAAAAATGTTTTGGAGCTACCAAATGGGTTGCCACCAAGTAGGTCCTTTGATCACCGAATTGTTCTACGGGATGAGGCAAGACCGGTGAATGCTCCCCCTTATCGTTATGCCCATTTTCAAAAAGGAGAAATAGAACGGCAAATGGAAGAAATGCTGAACCAAGGGTTGATTCGACCCAGTACTAGTCCCTTCTCTTCACCGGTGTTGTTGGTAAGGAAGAAGGATGGTTCATGGAGGTTTTGCACCGACTACAGGGCCCTAAATGAAGCTACAGTGAAGGACCATTTTTCCATTCCCACGGTGGATGAGATGTTGGATGAGTTACATGGTGCGGTGGTCTTCACCAAATTGGATTTGAGAGCTGGGTACCATCAAATCAGAATGAAGAAAGATGATGTACACAAAACGGCTTTCAGAACACACTTGGGACACTATGAATACCTTGTCATGTCATTTGGGTTGTGCAACGCCCCCTCCACATTTCAAGCCGCCATGAATGAGGTATTCAAGTCTTTCTTGCGCAAATTTGTGCTAGTATTTTTTGATGACATTCTTATATACTCCAAGTCTATGGAAGAACATGTCGGTCATTTAGAGACGGTGCTTGGGTTGTTGAAGGAGCACCATTTCTTCATCAAGTTGGCAAAATGTGAGTTTGTTCAAGAAGAGAGTATCTTGGACATATCATTTCTGGAAATAGAGTGAAGGTTGATAACAAGAAGATAGAAACTATGGTGGATTGGCCACTACCTTCCAATATCACTGCATTGAGGAGATTTTTGGGACTTACCGGCTACTATAGAAGGTTTATGAAGAACTATGGGCTGATTGCTAAACCTTTAACATCCATGTTGGAAAAAGATAGTTTTGTATGGAGTGATGAGGCGAAACAAACATTTGAAGACTTGAAGCGGGCTATGACTCAAACTCCGATTTTGGCACTATCAAATTTTGAGAAGCCTTTCGAAGTGTATACCGATGCTAGTGGGGAAGGAATTGGAGTGGTGTTAGTGCAAGAAAGAAGACCTTAGCTTTCCTTTCCAAAGCGTTGGGTCCTATGAAGAAAACTTGGAGCACATATGCCCGTGAGATGTTAGCGGTAATACATGCAGTCAAAGTTTGGAGACTATATCTTTTAGGTAGGCGATTCACGGTGTGACGGATCAACAACCTTTGAGGCATCTTTTAGAGTAGAAAATTGTCACACCTGAGCAGAAAAATTCATGGTAAAGTTGTTGGGTTTTGAGTATGACATAGTCTACGTAGGGAAGGAAAACAAGGTGGCCGATGCTTTATCCAGGAAGGAAGGAAGCTCTATGTTGTGGACGGTTTATGCTGAAAATGAAGCAAGTTTGCATGCTCTTAGTGGTGCTGAATGGGAGGTTTGGGATAAGGTGCGTGAAGCGGTGCAACTTGACAAGAGGTCATTGGAGATTTGTGAAAAGCTTGAGAAAAAAGAGATGGGAGTTGAGGGCTATAAAATGAGGAGTGGATTGCTGTACTATGGTGATGTATTTATGTTCCATATGTACCGGGGCTGCGGGAGGAGATATTGACTCATTTCCACCATAGCAAAGAAGGGGGACACTCCGGATGGTTGAGAACATATCTTAAGGTGAAACATTTCTTCTATTGGGAGGGCTTAAAGAAGGAGGTGAAGAAAATGGTGGCCAAATGTGACATATGCCAAAAAGTTAAATATGATCAAAGGGCTCCAATGGGTTTGCTACAACCATTACCAATACCGGCAAGGATTTGGGAAGATCTCTCCATGGACTTTGTGGAAGGACTACCGACGAGTAGAGGACATGAAGCCATCTTGGTTGTTGTGGATAGATTGAGTAAAGGTGCGCATTTTATACCTCTTCGGCATCCTTTCACCGCTAGTAGTATAGCAAAAATTTTTATTAAAAATGTGGTAAAGTTGCATGGAATACCACGGAGTATTATGACGGATCGGGGAGCATTATTCATGAGTTCTTTTTGGCAAGAACTCTTTACTTTGCAAGGTAGTAAGCTAAAAGCTAGTTCATCCTATCACCCCCAAACGGATGGGCAAACGAAGGTGGTGAACCGAACATTAGAGCAATATCTTAGGTGCTATTGTCATGATGAACAATCAAGATGGAAAGAGTACCTGCCATGGGCTGAATATTGGTACAACACCACATATCATGCTTCCATCAACACAAGCCCATTTGAGGTAACATATGGAAGGTCACCTCCCATGTTGAATAGTTATGAAAAGGGAAGAGCCAAGAATGATGAGGTGGAGGAGTTGAGAACAAGAGATGAAGTTCTTACTAATGTGAAGAAGGCACTCATGAAGGCGCAAAATAGAATGAAAAAGTATTATGACCAAGACAGGAGTGATGTAAGTTTTGAACCCGGGGACTATGTGTATCTCAAGTTACAACCATATAGGCAAAAATCACTCAAGAAGAGATTTAATGTCAAGCTTTCACAGCGCTACTATGGGCCTTTTAAGGTGTTGAAGCGCATTGAAGAGGTAGCATATAAGTTAGAATTGCCTGAATCTTCTCTCCTTCATCCTGTGTTTCATGTAACTGCATTGAAGAAAATGATGGGAGAACCGAAGTATGTTGTTGAAGAGCTGCCTTCTTTTGATGAGGAAGGAACAATATTACTAAAGCCCGAAGCGGTTCTTCGTTATCGGAAGCATAAGAAAGGCAAGGGAAGTGATGATGTGTGGCAAGTGTTGATTCATTGGAAAGGGCTACCGGTGGAGGAAGCGACATGGGAAGACTATAAGGATGTGGCCAAACAATTTCTGAACCTCTCCCTTGAGGACAAGGGAATTCTCGAAGGGGGAGGGAATGGTGAAGCACCAAGGCGTAGGAGCGCACGAATTCGGGACAAAACAGAAGGAAGCACATTGGACCCACTTGATGCTACTAGTTGATCCTTATGATGTCTTTCGTATTAACTTATCTTGTCTTTTGTCATATTGGTATGGGTCTTTTGTTATGTTTGTATGGTTTTGTTGGGTCATGGGTATTTGGGTCATTGTGGGAGTCCATATAAAAAGGATGTGTGGATGAGCAAGAGGGTTTTATCTTGGATATTTTGGGAGCTCTTGGAGAGTGCTTATGGCGACTAGAGTTTGTCTTCATCGGCGAAGCTTGAGATCGGTAGCGGCGTAGCAATACGGTGTCTACTTGGGGGCAAGGGGTAGGTTTATTCCCGAGCTAGAGAGATCAAACCACGGGCTGTAGTGGAGAGATCTCTTCTATCTATCATTTTTCTTTACTGCTGTATTTTTCTTTGTTTTGGAGGCTTGTAATAGGTGGGATTTGTTGGTTATTGGAATGGTGTTCTTCATTGTGGTCAAATCTGGTTTGTTCATGTTAGATCTCATTTTGTGCTTGATCTTGATGTGGAAACCCTCTCAAATCTGTGTGAAGTGTGCAAGGAACCAAGGGTGGGACGCCCAAGGTGTGGGGCGGTTTGAGTGAAGGGGGCTTTGGAACAGCGGTTGGAGGCTCTTGGTGTATCTTTTCTTCAGGAAAAAGCTTAGGAAAGTGGGCAAGAACATTTGTAACAGTGGCAAGAATCGAAGGACTGAATCTTCACTCACAAAGGGGACAAATTCTGGGCACACTCCAGGTGTTTGATCAAATTTCTGAACCAGATTTTGAGGTTGGAGGTTGTTGAACCCATTGTTGTGGAGCTCAAGTGAGGGACCCCAACACTTTCATCCTAGTCTCTAAGCACTTGTAAAACTCCAAGACTTAAGTTGGGAAAGAAGTTATAAAGTGATAGAAGAATAAATCCTTATTAAATAATTAAATGCTACATCTAAACTCTTCTGCCACAAATAAATGGGCATCAGCATGAAATATTTGGCGGTTGTCATCCATTTGTCCTCATCAGGATGTGCCTAAAGAAAGTATTGGTCATCACTAAAATGAGGAAAACTATGATGACCATTAAAGATAGCATTCTTTCACCAAAAATTATCAAGGAACTGCAGACTAGTCCTAAAGGCCTTAAACACTTCATAAAATCCCGATTTAGTAAATGATGTCCAAATCCATGGAACAATATGGTAGCTATTGCCTGAGAGACTTGAACCGAGCCTAAAATTAAACAACAATAACAAAGCCTTAATCAGCCTTATTTAGGGCTGACTACAGGAATCCTTTTTCTTCATTCTGCTCAGTTTAGAGTCATACTTTATATGAGATGCAAAGATATTAAATCTTTCTTTTTTACCTCCTCATATATAATTTTTGATTTATCTCCTCATATATATATATATATATATATATATATATGTATCAAATCACTCCTTCGCACTTTATCCTTTTATATGTATCAAATCACTCCTTTTCACCAGTGCATCCCTAGATATATATTACAAATGTCCAAACCATTTAAGTTATCCTTCTCTTTATTTGCCTTCAATTGAAGCTACCTTTACCTTTTCACGAATGACTTCATTTCTTATTCTATCATTTTTTATATTATTATATATCCATCTCAGCATTCTTATTTTAGCTGCATTCATATTGTATACATATAGTTTTTGAACCGTCTAACGTCTCATACCGTAAAGCATAGCCTATCTTATAGCTGTCTTATAAAATTTTTCTTTTAATTTGGCATGTATTCTATAATTATATAATATTTCAGTTGCATTCTCTATTTTATCCAATCTATTTTAACCCTATGGACAACATTATCCTTAATCTCTCTTTTCTTATGAATAAACGATAACAAAACTTAAAATTAAACCTATAAAAAAAGATTTTGCCATAACAAAAATATGCTTTTTTGCAAAAGATTCATTACTTTTAAATAGAAAATAAGGAGACGCAAAAAAAATAAAAATAATGTATTACTTATGTCCATGCTTACAATATCAATACTATGAAAGACAGTATATTAAACAATATTCCATATGATGATTACCACAAAAATATATTACAGCTTAACAAGTAAATTCCTACTTACAGTGCAAGCCATGAGCACTAGATTTTTCAATCCTTCCACTAAGAATCTCCCCAACAAAGGGCCGAAACATGACTAATCTGAATATAACCTATCAAAAGAGGAATAGTTGATTAGTTGCATAACTAGTGGCAAAAAGAAAGTATATAAACCAAGGTCTGCAAAATCAATACAGAGACTCATACTAGTACATTATTGACTAGGTATGGTACGGATCAGTATAGTATGGTATACATCATACCAAGATAGAGTGCCCATTCTTTTCTCAATTTTAACTATAATATCACTAAGTGCAGGATGATTTAGCTTATTCAGACTAGTTCTGTTCATACTAAATTGAACTCGGTGCCGTACTAGCATCTTATCGGTATGGTATAATACGATCGATACAGACTTGAAATAAACCAATGTATATACCTTATTTCAACCAAATGTAACAAATGTTATCATGAAACAAAGGTTGACATTTGTATTTGCAATTTTTTTAAGTTCAAATTCGGCAGCAGTAGCCAATTTATGATTTAAATATCCATTTTAAGGTAGCAAACAAAAAAAAAAAAGAGGAAAAGAAAATTAGGAAAAAAGTTAACAAAACAAATGAAGAAATTGCATGGAAGAAGACAATGAAGAGAATAAAGGAAAGTGGAAAGGAAAAAGACTTGTAAGAAAAGTAAGGAAGAGCAAGAAGAAGAAAATAACACTGGTCCAGAAAAGTTTAAAAGTGAAAATGGAAGAAGACAACAAGGACAATAGAATAGAGGAAAGTAATAATAGGGTAAGGATGGACAAGACCAGATTAAGAGAGAGAGAGAGAGAGAGAAGCTAACATAACAAAGAGGGAACAGAATGACCTATTGAAGGATGGTGGTTGACAGGAAGATCATCCACAATATATGACATGTAGGTAGACCAACTTAACTTCCTCTCATGAACAAAGAAAACCACTATTTTACAGAAACATATAGCAAGGGAGTTTATAAGTGTATTGCTTATTGATGTCTATAAATAATTTATTAGTTATTACGATCTAAAAGTTATAACTCATTATATAGTGAATATTGAACATGCAGCATAATTTATAGTAAATAAGACTTTTTAGGCATGCACATATTAACAGTATAAGCTATATTATCCAAACCATTTTTGTTTGGTGGGCTAAGCAGCCACCTAGGGTTTCAGCAATACCAAGGCAGAATCTTAAAAATCTAGGCAGCCACTTTGCATTGGAGATCATCATCTAGGAAGCAGAACCAAAATAAGTGCTGAAGCGGCGGCCTATCAATAATATCTTTAAGCAGACTTTCAAAATTTATGCAATTGAAACTCCATAAGTCAAATATATATATATATATATATATATATATATGTGTGTGTGTGTGTGTGTGTGTGTGTGTGTGTGTGTGTGTGTGTGTGTGTGTGCACCTTGTACGTCGAAGAGCCATCCCCTGGAAAGATGAAACCACCTTCTATGGATTGGATGTCATAGACAGAGATGCAAAGCCCCAAATTTGAGATGACCTAGTAGACACCGATATAAACATGAATAAACGGAAAAGACTTATATAAAATAAACATTAGACTATTACTAGTCACACCTTGTCCAAGAACAGCCTCTCAAGTTCTTCATTGACCGCATCAAGGAGGGGACGGTTAAGTAAGTGAGGAGGCACAGGCAAATTATGCTCAACTAGGCTAAGAAAAAACATGGTATCTACAAAATGAAACATCATAAACAACTAGTTAGCTTTGCAAGCAAGATCAAAATATTGCAAAATATATAGGGTCATTCAATATGTGTTCTCAAAAAATATTACTTTTGCACATTTGATCTCTCACGTTACATATATCATAAATATCCTCCTATGTTTATTTTATAGCCTATTGCACCCTTTAGGTTTCATTGTCATAATTGAACGTTGCTTGTCAAAGTCTACATAAAGAATTAACGATACAAGACCAATTAAGAATGGCTTAATTATACATTTCTGGACCTAGAGAGCTAGAGAGTCCTATATGTGGATGTTAACTCTATAGAAAGTCACAATCGAGGTCCACAAAATTGATACCGAGAACTATACCAATACATTAATGGTTCAATATGATATAAGATGGTATGGTATGTACCTAATATCGATACAAGGTGCCAATTTTCTCATTCTGAACCATAATACCATTTGAAACAGAACGATACAGGTTGGTACAAGATGGTTCTGCTTGGTTTGGATTGATTTGGTTTACACCGAATCGAACCTTAGTATCATACCGGTAGTATGATACAGGTCGGTACAACAGACCTTGGTCACACTACAAAACATTAAATTATATATTCATAAATTGATATTGATTCTATATAGAGTTAGCAATTCAAGAGCCAACCTTATGTAGAGGATGCATATGCTAAAATTTAATACATAAATGATAAACAAATAATGGCCTAAGATGAAAAGTTGGCATAATGAATAAGTGAATTGTGTTTATTAATTGAAACTAAACATAATAACTGCAATAACTACATGGTTCGAAAACAATAGCTTAGCTTGCTTTTACCTCTTTTATAAATGTTGAAGCTTTTTGCATACATGACTTATAGTACTACATTTCTTTGAAGCCATTATGATGCATGAATTCAAACATAACTCATTAACAAATACATGTCCATGAGCTCCGAAGAATGTATTTTAAGCAAAATTAAAATTATTATATTGAATTGTTCCTCAAAAAAATTTATTATATTGAAATTGGCCCATAATATAAATTATAATATTTCAAAACTTAATCTAAAAATGAACCAACCTATCTTGAAAATATATTGATACTATTGGAATAGGTCTTATAATTTAACCATAGCAAGATTATAAACCTACATCTATCTCTTTTTCCTCTTTTCTCTCTTTCTTGATCTTATGTTGATATATTGTCTCTATCCCAATGCTTAACACTCAACCCTAGTATTCCATTCTAAACTCCAAGCATTTGCACTCCATCTCATATTATGATAGCATTCTTCAATTATCAAACAAACAAGATAACAATTAGAACTTAATGACTATGTTTGAAATCTAGAAGTTACCATCTATGGATGAGTTTTGACAAGTGGAAGCAACCTCTCTAAAGCCCACAAAAGAAAGAAGTTGGAGAGGGAATTGGCCAAATTTCAAATCTGCTCTTACTTCTGATTGTTCCATAAAAAATCAGGATTGTGGATCTACCTTCAAGGTGATTTATAATGTTCCATAAAAAATCAGGATTGTGGATCCCCAGGCTGTCCTACATCTCCTTCTTCCCCTCACCTCTATGCATCATATATCCAACCAATTACAAGTCGCCACAAATAGTGGCTTTGACCATCCAAAGACATATCTTATCAGATAACTATTGTGGCCTGTTCCTTTCTCCAACTTATTCCCCGGATACTAAGGCCTCTAAATATAAGGATTTAGAAGGCTTTTGAGCAAAGGATTTCTCTTTTGCCAGATAAATGATGGAGTACAGACTTCGGTAGGCAATAATCATTCTAATAGTTACACACCTGGAGCCACTTGAACCAGGTATTCATTTGTGAAGAATCAGAGACAAGCTTTCATGAAGCAGAAAAACAAAAGAATTCGCCCCAAAGCCAACTAACAATTATGTATCTCCAGTAATAGACAAAAGATACAGCTAGACTAAGTCAAGTTCTGTATGATTGATCAGAGAAGCATGTTTCATGCCTTAATTTATTGACCACAGAAGTGAGATAGCTAGCCTAATCTTTTTTTCCTCCAAATGATTGACCAAAAGTTCAGAAAACAAACTACCAGAAGTTCCTGATGACTTGAAATCCGTAAGTGGGGAAGAAATGAAAGTGTAGATGCTGCCAAATTTCCAAGAAAGCTGAGCACCTGAAAACTAGGAGGTTTCGTAGCCTTGGCAAGATGGACAGGGTGGTTGTAGTTCGCAACTGAAAGAAATGGGATGAAAGGTAGAATGAGGGTTTGGGCTTGAGAGATGACAGTTAAAAGCAGGCTAGGACTGAGGGACTGAGGGACTGAGGGATGGGTGAGTGCCAAGCCAAGAGAAAAAGGGGCAAGTTCGACAGATCAAGAAAGAAGGGTAGTGAGACTAGGTTTGTCAATGGGTCCACTCCTGACCCAACATAAAAACCAAATGTCAAAGGTTGACCCAACCTGACCTGAGTCTCCAGTTTGAACTATTTTTGTCCTATCTAAGTGAAATTCTGAGCTGGTATGTTATCTAGCCATAATGTAATCGGACATAGGTCTACGCAAGCATTACTAAGAATGGCAACATTACTTCCACATGGGTAATAGATTGAAATTTGAAGTGCTTTTAGTTCTACTAACTTGTTTTGTCTTTTCTATTTGGACAATGATTTTCCAAGTGATTAGTCCCATTCCTACTTCCTCCACTAAAACACTTCATGCACAATTTACATTTGGCTACCTACCTTCTATCCCAGTAAAACACTTCATGCACAATTTGCATTTGGCTACCTACCTTCTATCAGACCATAAAAACTTCTCAAGCACCTAGCCTTTGGAGATCTACTTTCTTCTTCACTCATCTCCACAAAATCACCTCATTTTTGACTAGGTTCAAACATTTCATTCTAATGAAACAAAACAATGTAAAAAAGTTATGACAATATTCAAAATGTCATATTGGTAAAGATGGAATGACAATATAATAAAGAGAACTCATGAGCTCAAACTAATATTATCACATTGAAATTTATTAATTTAAAGCTACTTCATGCAAAATTCCCTAAAAATGAGCAACAAAGATACTTAGTAAGACCAAATGTCTTATTCACATCTAACATGATGGCATGCTTCCTCTATCTCCAACTCTCTAGAAGGTGATGGTCTTCCTATCCCATTTACAAAAGCAGAACCCAAATTGTTAGTAGACCAACTTCTTGATTTCATTTCAAGAAAATTATGGCAGCATCTCCCTATGGTTCTCGGAGAACACAAATAGGACAAGTTGGAAAATACCATCAGTAAGCTTTATTAGCTATCAATAACATGTCCCCTCATTCAGGTATGTACCCAGAGAACAACAAGAATACCCAACAAGGAATTTTCTTGAAATGGCTAAAGCAGTTAAGACACCAATATAATCCATTAGAGGACCAAGTATTCCTAAATTGTCCACTTGGATAATTCAAGAATCATCTACCATAGTTATGGCCTTCAACAGTTAAGGCACATAACTGTTAAGCAGCAATTCTAGAATGGGAAATCTAAGATTTGAGATATGTGCACGCCAATTAGTGAACATAATCAAAAATAAATTCAATACCAATATAAACTAATAACTTTAAGAGCAGAAATACATAACCTACATTATTTTTTGTTATGGTTGACAATGCATGCAAGTAGTTGTAACATATATCCTCATCCAAAATGTGTAGAAAAGTTTCATTACCCATTAAACAATTAGATCTAGAAGCATGATTATGCATTAGGAAATCAAATTTAGTAACAACTCTCACAAAAAAGTCTGTATTTAACCTACCATGTTGGTTACGCAGTTTAAGCTCATGTAACTAGCTCTCCAAGATCCATGATATTTAAGCCTTACATAGACTAAATATCATGTAAAGAGATAATTCCAAAAAAATAGATTGTATTTCAACACCATTGTTGTGGAAATAAGAATAACAATGCTGATGACACTCACCAAAGAAATGCTAACCAAACGCACGGGTACCCGCTCGCCTCCGCTTTATTTGAGAAGGGTATGGACGTCAAAAAAATGGGTACGGGAATGGATACAAGGCCATGTGGCAATACCCATCATAGGTATGAACGTAAAGATATTCCCACCCTAACCTACCCCGCCTTGCCCTATCCCACCTCATACCCATTATACCCATTTGTAAATTTAGTTAATTACCTTTATTTATTAACATAATTATAAATTTTTAATAGAAAATTTTATAGACAGCTATAGACTACAATTTTTCTAGGCCTGGTCCATTTGTCCAGCCTGAAATTGAAGGAAAAAGAAAAAGCAGCCCACAATTACTTTAGGCCTGGGCCTAAAATTGAAATTTGAAAGAAAAAAAATATGAAATGAATGAAATAGAGTTCAAAATAGGTGGCAGGTATGGAGCGGGTTTGGATGATGGGATGGGTATAGATATTACATAATCTCTGCGATACAGATACGGGTGTAAAATTTTAATACTCGTATGGAGTATAGAATGGGTACAGATATAAATTTTTTCTGATGGGTATGAATATGAAAGTACCTTCCCTGTACTCCCTTCGCTCCATTGCCATCCCTACTAAGATTTCTACTAATACACTACAAAGTAAAGGCAATAAATTCACAATTTATACAATTTACTCCTTTTAAGGACATTTCATTGTGGTTCTTCAGACCAGCAAGCTCCCTGTAGCTAGAAATATAGAACATTGACTCTCTTTACATGCTACTAACAATTAATTATTCTAAAGTCCAGCATCTCATGCCATCAAGTTCACTAAAATCCAAGAATAAGCCAACATCTCCTCTACACACTTCATTCTAGATATTTAACCTACTAGCACACACATGCACACAGATCCACAAACGCAATCCTGCAGTGTATAATAGAGACCCCAAAACAAGCATTCCTTGGAGTAACGAGAACTTGATAATGAAGACAATGATTCACATGGTTCTATGAGTTCATATATTTCTTAAAGTACTTGTTGGAAGACTTATTTAAAATGGAAGAGTACCAGTGCTAATGGAAATGCACAGAGAGAAGAGATAAGAAAGATGAGAGACAGAAAGCAGGATAGGAAGAATAATTGAACATCCCGAGATCCTTTTTCTTTTTCACGTACATTGCACATTCCAGCAAATGTTGCAATTAAATTATATTACAGTAATACATCTCAATAGAGTAAAAGTAGGTCCATCCATGTCGATGCAAAAGGCCGCTTTATCACACTAAAGGGACCAAAGGTGATGAGCCTTTACAAATCAGAAGGATGTCCCCAGGTCTACTTTGGGGCTGTTGGATACAATATTTTACACTTTCCAGTGCAATCGACGATAGTACAATCAAGAAGGTTTCCAGTCTAAGTCTATAATGAACTACAAGCTCATCCACCTGCCTGAAACCATATTGTAAGTAGAGCTAGACATGCTAAACTACAGGACCGGGCTTAAAATAGGATAAGCCTGTTAAAACATTGACAACTTCATCCAGAAAATTAACAGCTCTACCAATCTGAAACTTGTTTATGCCTCATAACAACATTATACAGCATACCCTGCATCCTTCTGGAAGCAATACAAGTTTCTTGGACAAGCTGAATGCCTATGTTGAATCTAGCCACGGCAATCAGTACAATTCATATTATAGATTTCCTTTTACAAATTTGACCTATATGGCATTCTTCTCAAAACATCGAGAGCAAACTAATTAAATCACCAACCTAATTAAACATCGTCAGAAAGGCATACTAATCACAAAAATCACAACGCATGTGAGAAGAAGAAGAAGAACAAAAGGAGGACGAGGAGGACGAGTAGGAGGAAGTGTAGGCCGGGATACCGAAGGAGGAGCTCGACGAAGCCGGTGGAGGTGGTTGCTCGCGGTGGGGATGGGTGGATGAGCCGCCAGGCTGTAGTAGCCGGAGGAGCGGGAGATCGAAAAGAGGGTAGGAGAGTCGACTGCGGAGGAGGTTACCGCCGGCGATGGACGGTGGTTTCCGGAAGAGCTGGGAGGCGGAGGCGGAGGCGGGAGATTAGTGAGATCAGGCAAGAGAGGAGAGTTTCCGCTCAAAACCCTGGGGCGGGACATAATAACCCAAAGGGCGAACGCTGGGTCGAAATGGGATCGGGTCCCGCGGTTGAATTTGATGTGAGAGATTAGACTGGCCGATGGAACTTGAAGGGGCCCAGATCGAGCCAGGCCATCATGGGAAGGCGGAGGAGTCTACCATAGAGGTTTAGGTCGCTCAGGCCGAATCAAAGGCCCAAATAATTTCCTAGGGTTTGGCTCGTAATGGAATTACCATATTATATTTCCAATCAGAAAAATCCTTTTGTGCCTTATTTCCATACTTTGTGTCTCTTACCGACATGATTTTTTTAGAGGTAGAAAACCTATGAAACCAGTGAAGGCCAATTCACCAATCTATTCATTAATGTTTGGATCAAGTATTTCCTTATAGGATCCAAACCTCGAAGATTTATAGATGGAATATTTATATAACACAAAAATGTTGATATTAATTCAAAAAGATTTAAATGCTAATGCATTTTCTCTGGCCTATGTTGTAGTGGATACAGGGATAGATAATAATTGGGGATGGTTTTATTAGTTGTTGAAAGCAATGCTAGGTAATTGCAATTATTATCATGCACAATAACTTATATTATGATAGATAAATACTAAAGAATTATTAAAGCAATGTCGAAGTACTTTCTTACTAGTTACCATCCTTATTATAATTGCCATGTAAAGGATAACTTAAAAAAATCAAGTTTGCAATATACTATTAAAAATTTTATATGACAACATTTATCTTGTTTATCTAATGCTTGTATATTGTCCATGCAAGTATATGTCTACAATCTAACAAATGATAGGAAGAGGCTATTGGAGCTATTAACTGTTGTTGCATGTAAGGCTATTGTTTTTAAGAAGCTAATCAACAAACTAATAAGGGATGTCTCACAAACAATTAAATTTTTCAAGCATGTAAAGCCATAATGATATACAAATAGAGACTTTCAAAGTCTCCACTGAGGGATCATAGAGTCCTTCAACTGTATCATCATAGAGGCATAGCATCTCCCTCCGTCTCTAATGATTGATCATATAAGAATTTAAATAATACAAATGATGCATAATCAACGGATTTAAAGGTATGATATTCAAAACTATTGGTACAGGCACTATTAGTTTTTATATCAAATATTATAATATATAATGTTAAGGATATGAACTTCTTATATGAGACCAACCTTTGGGATACACCCACTCTCATAGTGAATGACATGTATTTCATATGCCATGTAAACATGCATATGCATACATTGAGAAGATTGATCGAATGTTATGCCACTTCATTAATGATTGCTTTTAATCTAACGTGTATAAAATAGCATAAGTTAAAGTTATAAATCCCATCCGTAATATTAAGAACCCCTAAGTCATACAAAAAATATCTATATTCGGCTTTTCATGAAAAAATTTTATCCAAGCGGGCCTAGAAAAAAGAGCTTAAGACCTTTGTAAGCCAAGTCACTATGATTAATGATATACAGGCAACATAGAAAGTAAGAAAAGCACAATAGACAGAGATTTAATAAGGTCATTTACGATTTGAGTAGATACTTGAAACTTATGAAGTGATTCATTTTTTGTTACCTAAACTATTAGATGAATATTTGTATGTCTTGAAAATTTGCTATTGTAGTAAATAAATATTTTAGATTGGTATTTTATTGAGTATTTATATTTGTAATCACAAAAATAGGCATCATTATCTCAACAAACAATTCATTGCTTTCTTTGAATTATCAATATTGTTTATATTTTCTTCTGTAATAACAAAAATCTTTCATTGTTATGCAAGATCCTCACCCTACTGAGTGGTAATTATAGTTACTAAATGGGTATAGTGTAGTGGCTTCTTTCATAATACTTATAAATGTTGCAATGCTAATGATATTTTTTTCTAGTCAAATATTATAAAATATTTGGCTTTGTGTAGAGTCAATGGATATAAATAATGTTTTGTTCATATGCATTGTAAAATATTTTTTTATTGTTAATTCATTTTGGAAACAAGTGAATGAATATCTAGTTAATGTCATAACAAATACACTTACTATTTATTTATGTATAGCTAGCATAGAGTTGAACATAATCTACGTAACTTCACATGGTCAATATATTCTTATACATAATTAATTCAAATTTAATATTTATCAACATGCTCAAATTTCTTTTGGTTTCTTCTAATATAGAGGTCATTTAATACTTTGGATGTTCACTTTTGAAATGAACTTGCCTCATATGATGGGGTTAAGTCTCAAATTTGACCGTTGAAAATCAAGAATGCCTTGGTTTCTATACTATCTTTTTCAGATAAGGGGCTTTCAACATGCTTAAATATCTCTTGGTGCCTTTTGATATGGAGGCCCTTTAATACTTCAGATGCTTACTTTAGAAATGATCTTGCTTTTTATGATGAAGTTATGTTTCAAATTAGATTACCAAAGAACTAAATTTACTTTGGTTTCAATACTACCTTTCCCGTATAGAAAGCCATTGGCATGCTTAAATTTCTTTAGGTACCTTTCAATATAAAGGCCTTTCAATGCTCCAAGTGTTCACTTTGAAAGATAAGCCTACCTCTCATGCCTAAATTATGGCTCAAATTTGACCATCGAAGAACTAAAGCTAGTTTAATTTCAATGCCACCTTTCTCAAATAGGGGTATTGGTACACTTATGTTTCTGCTTGTACTATCCAATATAAAGGTATATTTCCTCATTGAGTGTTTATTTTGCAAATAAACCTACCACCCATGGTGGGGTTATGGCTCGATTTCACTGTCAAAGAATAAAAATTATCTCGATTTTATTAGTATCTTTCCTTGATAAGGTATTGGTATGCTCATGTTTCTCCTTGTACCATCCAATATAAACGCATTTTTCTAATTGAGTGTTTGTTTTGCAAGCAAATTTACCACCCATGGTGGGATAATGGCTTATATTTCACTATCAAAGAATAAAAATTGCATCGATTTCATTATTAGCTTTCCTTAACAAGGAGCCACCAACATGCTCGTATTTCTCTACATACCTTTCGATATAAAAGCTTTGCTTCATCTTGAGCGTTATTCTAAAAATAAGCTTGTCTCTTGTGATAGGGTTATGCCTCAAATTTCACCATTGAAGAAACTAAAATTACTTTAGTTTCAATATGGGGAAAGGGACCGCTAACATGTTCATATTTTTTCCTATATCTTCTAATATTGAGGTATTTCTTCACCTTAAATGTTTGTTTTAAGAATGCCATAGTAAGGTTATAACTTAGGTTCCACCACTAGAGAACCAAAATTACCTTAGTTTCGGTACTACTTTTTCTCAATAAAAGACCACCGATACATTTATATTTCTTATGCATTCCTACGTGGAGCTATTTCTTGACCTTAAGTATTCCTTTTGAAAATTACCTTTTGGGGTATAGTTATGGCTAAGACTTCACTATCAAAAGCCAAAATTATCTTGGTTTCAGTTTGTATTAATGGTATAAAACTCTCTAATTTTCTTTGATGTATTTGACACTTGCTATTTTGTAAGATTTGTTTGCAACATCTGACAAGATCATATTTAAGTGAATTTCAATGAATAAAGATTTTTTTTTTACATATCTTTTTATTTATCTTTATACCATAAGCGGTTGTCTTTCATTTGGTTTGACAAAAGACTTATTTTTTTATGCATTGTGTTAGCACGATTTTACTTAATGTTGGTCATAGATTTGTTTGAAAGTATTGTAAAGATGTTGTTGCTTTTTGGTTGTGATAAAATGGGTTGCCTATATACTATTTAGCAAACTTATGACTTACTTTTCTTGATTCTGATAATTGTCAGACATTTGCATTGCTATAACATCCCAAGCCCATCTACTGGTTCAATTAATTTGTTAGTGGATCAAAACCATATAGTTCTAAAAACTTAAGGATGTCACACGCCTTAAGCTAACCAGAATCTATAACCAGAATCTACACCCCGAGTCGGAGTCATCGATGCTATAAGAGTGGCTCCATATCATGGCAGGACTCAACTACCATCTCATGAGTAATCCTTTACCATCTCACGGGTAATCCTTTCCTCCTGTTCTAACTTCTGCACATTCAAATTGGCTCTGATATCATTTGTAATGTCCTAAATCTACTTGTTAGTTAAATTAACTTGTTAATGGGCCGAAACAACGTGCCTTTAAAAACTCAAGTGGAAGTTAATTGATAACATGGGACTTGAGTTATAAGTACTTCAACTTTTCTTTCCTATCAAATATGGGACTATACTTAGGGTATTACAATTGCTATTTATACCATAAGTAAGCTTAGCACATAACATTAGTCCAACATTGTGTGATCTATATTAGAGGTATATGCACCATTAGATTTTCCACATATGGCAATGCTTAGCACTTAGAGGTATAATTCTTATGGCATAAATATAATAAGACGTCAAAGCTCTTTTAAGTCCACCTTAATAGCTATTAATCAAAAATTACACTTTCAATTTTCACAATCACATGTATATTAGTACCACAACTTTGCAGATATCTTATAATAATAAATAGTTAGTGTTATTAAAGTAATTTGATTTACTTGTATGTAAGATATCTTGTTGAAGAGGGTAAGATTGCAAAATTCTAATTCCATTGAGGTAAATTAAATACTTGTAGGCCTTTACATTTCATTTAATTTATGAACAAATTTAAATATACCTACAATTTGTTAGGTTATACTTTTATATTTGATTTATTTATTTTCTATGTAAATATTATAGGTTAGAAGTGTGGTTATCTTTAAAAGTTATAAATTGCATTATAAACCTATTGCACTAGGAATTCTTATGGGTAAAGATCTATTGATCATGATAGGAAAAGATGTACTTGGAGATCAGTTTTGAAAAATATAGGTTAATATGATAGGTGCACCTCCTGAGCCTCGATAAGTTCTTAGGATCGAGTAAAAAGGATTGTAAATACTGTGGGATATTTAATTACCTAGCTTTTAACGTATATATCACACTAAACACAAGTTAGATACATTTTTGTTATAAATTTATTTTTCTTCAGTATAAAAATATTTTGGATCATAAGCTAATTGAATTAAAGGAAGACCATTTATTTTGCAATTATTTTGAATGTTGAGAGCACAAATATTTTGATTTCATGTACTTTTTGTTTTGATTATGAAGTTCTTAGTATCATTGTTATAAGAATGGATTCTGTCTTTGGATTCTATGTCTTTAAATATTATTTGATATATCGAGTATTGTAAATATACTTATTTTTATTTGCTTTATAAAATTTAACTTTTACTGTACCTTTAATTTGTGGATACCAAATAAGTGATAAAAAAAATACGTGGGATATAGATAAAACATTTATACGTATTTAAATATGTTATTATCTCACTAAAAAAAGGTTCGCAATTTATACATATCCCAATATCATGCTAATATATAAGTCCAAATATTATGGCATTATAGAGGTTTAATATATATAACAGTTACACTAAGCAAAATCTTGATTTAAAATGCCACCATAAATATTATAAATGTAATGACAAGCTCTATTAGTAATTTGCTCTCTCAACACTTATAAATGCCGACAATAATTTTAATATTCAAAAATACTAACAAATTTCAATAATTTACAAATTTATATTGTGCCACCAAAAGTACTCAATCTCTCACATTTCTAAATGCTGACTAAAAATTCAAAAAATGCCGATAAATATCCATGTAAAATGCCACTTAAAAAAACTCTACATTTCTAAATGCGGCAAAATAGTTAATATTTATATAGAATTGTTTTATATATGAAATTTTTGATATTTATAAATGTTGGTCAAATATCATGATATTTAAGAAATATCAAAAAAGATCCATCTAAAATGCCATCTAAAGAAGTAAATCTCTAGCATTTAATACATATAGGAAAAGATTTATTTAAAATGCCACCTAAAGAAAGAAATCTTAATATTTAATAAATGTGGGGGACATAATTCCTTACATTGGATTGGCTAACATTTATTCGATATTTTTTAAAAATGTAGGATATAAAAGGCAACATATTTTCAACTTTTCCTAACATTTTGCAATTGTGGATATACTATCATTTATTGTAGAGCTTTTACATAATCCAAAAGCACCTAAAAGCACTTTTGATAGAAAAAAAAGAGAGGATATTTGGTAAAATTTTTAAAAGCTCTTTTATGCTTCCTCAATTTGGGAAAGCTTTAATTTAAAGTAGTTTCCAAAAGCTCTACTTATTAATTTTTGGGAAGCTCTTTTATATCTAAGTGGCCCCTATTATTTCACTAAAATTTTAACTTTCTACTTTATCATTATTATATTTTTATCATATAATTTATTATTATAATAAAATTATGATAATAGTATGATATCATATTACTATTAAAATAATTTATAGTATTAATATAATATAATGGTGTTATTTTATTATAATAATGGCATCATGAAATAATATTACAATAACATTATCATATCATGCTAATATTATATTACAATTAGTATAATATTATCATCATTACTATATTATAATCCATCATTATTATATTATTACTATAATATAATTTATTATTGTAATGAAATAATGATAAATATTATAATAAATTTTGATAATAATATAATATTATAATAATGATACCATAAAATAATATATAAGAATATTATAATATTACATAATAATAGTAAAATATTATCATATTGTTATAATAATATGGTATTATTATAATAATAACTATATATAGTATAATATAAACTAATAATAACTATATTAAATTATATATAATATTATCATCATCATTATATTATAACAATCACGATATTATTACTGTAATATAATTTATTAAAATAAATAATAATAATAATATGACATATTTTATAATATTATAGTACTATATTATAATAAGAGATTAACTTGGCTACATTTGAATGTAGCCAACTTTAGATTCAGTCATCTCTTCTATCTTTAAATTTAAATAGTTTACAAATCACAAAGATGAAAAGGATGAAAAAGATAGGATAACTTTGAGATTTATGTAGACTTAAGGATGAAAGAGGTAAACAGATCCTGGCTACATTTAAATGTAGACAAGTCTATCTCTTATAATAATGATATATTATTATATTTATTACAATAATAAATTATATTATTATATTACTACAATAATATAATTTATTATTCTAATCTAATAATAAATATATTATATTAATTATTATAATATTATTATATGAATTATATTGTAATAATTATAAAATGATTATAAATTTATTATGTTGTAATATTATTATGATAATTTATGAATTATGATATTTTATTACTATAGTTTTTAATAATAGAACAAATGGTTGGATGTAATATAGAATTGGTTAATTGTTGTTCATTCCGTTTTTTTGTTGTTAAATTGAGAATATTATATAGGTTTTGTTTTTGTAATTATATATTGTTGGAATTATAGGTGTCCATCCAATAGCTCACAAGACGCTCCGACTCAGATGCCCTCCGGGCCCACAGCACGAGCCGGCCCCCAGGTCGGAGAGACCACTGGCTGGTTTCCTCGCTTTCTCCACCGCCACGTTTGCTTCTTAAACTCTGTCCATCCGCTTCGCGTTACACGCACAAAACCAGTGCCATATTTTATATACACCCAACAGGAGGAGGCGGAGGGAGATCAAGCGGACAGACGGGGGAGAGAGACTGCGAGGTTTGAAGGTGAGATGCCGAAATCATCATCACCGTCACCCACAATCACCCCCATGAACCCCGTCGTCAAAACCCATCCTCAAACCCTAACCCTAATCCCTTCCCCTCCCCACCCCACTCCCCAAGACGACGACGACGACGACGACGATCTCCTCCAGTCGTACCCCGAGGCCCTCCTCATGGTCGCGGAGGACGACCCCGACCCCAGCCTAACCCTCAATCCACCCCGGCCCTCCAACCCTAACCCTAACCCTAATTCTGAGCAATCCCCCTTCGCCTCCCTGCTCTCTCGCGACCCCGAGGAGGAGGAGGAGGACGACGACGAGGAGGAGAGCGAGGGCGACGGCGACCAGAAGCCCGCAGCCCCCGCCGCCGAACCCCCGGCCGCCGCCGATGGCGGCGGGTGGGCCCCATCCCCCTCCCCGGCCCCCGCGGGCCCCCACATCGACCCCTCCCCCCACGTCTCCGCCCAGTTCTACACCTTCAACCGCGACTCTCACGCTCTGATGGTCCACTGCATCCTGGAGCGCCGCCTTGCGACGCCCGACGAGATCCGCGGCGCCAACCCCACCCCCGTCCTCAAGTCGTGGCGCTCCGTGTGGAAGGACCGCAACGAGGACACCGCCTACCTCACGGCTTGGAAGCGCATCCAGGACAAGCTCGCCGCCCACCTCGACCCCGCCCCCGGCTCCCTCCCCGCCCTCTTCTTCAAGAACAACCCCGCCCAGCGCGTCTCCCATGTCGACCAGTGGCAGGACATCGTCGCCGCCGCGCATGCCGATCCGGGCCTCCTCCGCCACCTCGGACTCAAGGAGACCATCGACCGCGTCAAGAAGTCTTGGACTGTCGGCGCCAAGTTCTACGGTATTCCTGAGTCGTTCATTCGGGTATGTGTCGCCTCCTGTCCTGTCTGCACCTCTGTATCCTCCGCCGTGTCCACGGGTGGTGCTTCTGCTGCTGCCCGTTCCAAGCGCCGGCGCTTTGAGTACACAGAGTCCTTTGAGGTGCCTGCCAAGGATGTGCCCCGCCGACTTCAGCAGCTCGCGGCCAAGCACAAGGTGGTCCTTTGCATCCGCCAGAAGTATATTCGCTACAAGCCCTTCATGGCTGAGGTGAAGGACTACGCCTGCCACCGAGCTGGGGAGCCATCCTCAGCCTCTGCTTCCTCGAAGAAGGCCAGGGTCTTGAAGAGGGAGCCTTACCAGTCCAAGCGGTGCGGGTGTGGGTTCCGAATCCGGGCCATTGTTCCCATCGCCAACTACAACGAGAAAGACAAGACCTTTGTGTATCAGGAGGAGGGCACTGCTGTGTTCAAACTGTATGCGGTGCACTCTGGGCACGAGCCTGGCCCACTTGATGGGAATGCCAGGATCATCCACCGGGTGGTCGGGCACAAGGGGGGTTTTGATCTTGACCCAGTGGACTATGGGGTCAGGGAGGAAGCTGATCCAGAGTCATTTGTTAACCTTTTGGGGAAGGAAGACAGTGGGGATCTCCACCACATGGTACTGCAGCAGGTCCAAGAGCTCAGGATGGAGACTGGGTTGCTGGAGGCAAAGATTTCTAAAATGCTGCCGGAGATGCTGGGTTCTTTGTCACGTGAGCTGTCGGATATTCTTCACAGGCTGAGGAGTGTGGCTGGAACTCAGAACTCGGACGAGGCTTTGGTAGTGGGTGATGGGGAGGTTGGGCAGTGGGGTCATGATAGCAACCACCAACTTGACAGGCATGATAGGATATTTGTGAAGGATGCAGAGATGATCGATGAGGAGGAGAATGATTTTGATTCAACTCTTGGGGCCATTGTTCCATGGGAGGGGTTGTCAGCAGAGTGCCAGGATAGGAAACTGCTTTTGAGGGAGAGCTTGAAGCCTGACAAGTGGATGATGAAGGAGGACTGTGGGGACTTTGACGAGAAGAGCATTCTGAATTGTGGTGAAGTCGAGGACTCCAAGCTGATGAAGCCCATGAGGCATGTTGAGACCATGGTGCCGGACTCAAATCTGGTAGGGATGCAGGTGGATGGCTTCTATCCTGATGCTTCCAAGTGGTATGATTCGCCAAGCAGCTTGGATCCTGGTGCTGATTCTGGGGATGGTGGGTTTAGGCATGGAGGAATTGTGTGAGGTAGTGTTTAGGAGTTGCATGGTTTGCCTTATTTACTGTTGGTAGGAATTTGTAAATTCTGTACAGTGAAGTGGGGACCCACCTCTTTACATTGTTAGGTGGAGCTTCTCTGCAGTATCCCTGTTGGTTGTTTTATACCGAGGTTGCCGTTATCAATTAAACCATGTTTTAGTAGGTTTACTTATGGTGCTTGCGGTCACGAGCTCCCTGCTTCTTGTGACCCTTTTTGCCTACAATTTGCCTTTTCTGGCACATTCTTTGGTTGATCATATTCATGAGTTGAAATCCGTGTATGACTCTGTCATGTTTTCTTGCAGCCACATGGTCATAAGAATTGAATACTTGTTTCTGTGAAATAGTATGGCTGGCCATCAATTTGTATTCTGAGTTGGTGCATTATAGCATTTGTAGCAGTACTTTTATATATTTTCTGTAAATAAATATTGGCATGAACCGAAGAAGTCTTTTGACCATGCATTAGTTTGTATGACTCTTGCAGCCATACAAATGTTCACAGGTAGTTTAAATGTATGAATCAAAAAGCCTATGTCTTTACTTCGTCTTATGAATTATCATGGACACATATGGATCACCATATTTAAGCATTATCAGAAGCAGTGATAGTAGTTGCTATAAAATGCAATGTTAGTGCTATCGTTTGTTTTGTTCTCTGATAAGTTCTCTGCTAATGGTTAGCTGTCACTAAGTGTCAGCCTCCTCTACTAGTCAGGCCAATGGCTTGGTATTTGCTCTATATGATTTTCCTTTTGCCCTTTTTGTTGCATACTGTTTTATGCGACTATTTCTTTAAACCATTCAATATTGAAGTGCTTCTTCTTATCAGGCTGTAGTATGTTATTATCATGAGTTGACTTATCCAACATTCTCTCTTTCTTTGTCATGTAATCTATTAGCATACATTTGACTTATGATATATGACAATATTTTAGTCATTTTATCAGATAAGCTGCATTAAATTTGGCTGCATGTTTGCAATCAATATTCCAACCCAACTTAGCTTGATGCCGCTGTCATGTTGCTCGAGTGTTTTAATGTCTGTCTTTGCTTTTTGCTACTTTGTCGCCTTAAAAACACATGCCATTTAATGACCATTGTTATAATGCAGTATACTGGTAAGAATTTCAAGGTGAGAATGTATTTGGTGATCTTTGATCTATGTGCCTGCTCTATTATTATCACTTTCTTGTGGACTTATTTTTCGTTTTGTGTCTTTTTGAGATAGATAGGTGTTCCAAATCATGTCTTGCCATCTTCTGTGTCTATCTAATTAATATATGGTCATGTCTTAGCTGTTTTAACCTGTTGACCTATCTTTAGTAATTTTGTAATTTATATATCCGAGAATCATCTTTGGCTAAACTTATCAACCTTGCATTGCATAAATTAATTCAGCATGAATCGACCTTCCATTCACCCTATCTTATGACTGCTAGTCTCATTTTTGCTACTCATTTCAGACCAAGTTTCTCCCAAGTTCACTGTGCATAGCTTATTAACATTTTTGCCTTTGCCATTTTCACATTATTTGCAAAGCTGCTCCTTACTGCCCAACATTTTCATATGTATAGAATCTTCAACTTATGATGTAATTGTTGAAGAAGGGGAGACTGACTTGGTTCCAATTCTCGCAGCATCATGCTGTGGAAAGTTGTGGTGGTAGACTGCTTGAAAAGAAAAGTTTTGTGAAGGAGCCTGCACGTTTGATGATGTACTATGACTGGGACTTTGGATGAGAAGAGCATTCCTGATGGACTCCTAGACCATAAGACATGATGCAGTGATAGTGGCAGAACTGAATTTGGTCAATCGAGTATGCTCCTAATGCTTGATTTTTTTATTTTTCTTAGATGTTTGTTTAAAACAATTTTGTGTTCTTAATGCTTGTTTTTTTTATGTTGTTTGTTTAAATTGTTTTGACCATAGATTTGTATATTGTCACAATTTGTAGTACCAATCACTAAGTTTCATTCTTTTAGCTGTATGGACATGCAATAAATTTGTGGTTGCTGGTACTAGCATGCCAGGTTTTTTATACTCTGAACTTTCAGTTACAGAGGCAGTGAGAGAACTACTGTTGTGATGAAAAAAGATGAATGATATTTCACTTCATTATTTGGTGCTGTTTGACTGCTTTTTAGTTAGAGGGTCTGGATGCCACATTTTCTGAACAATTTACAGATCTCTTTGGAGTTTTTCTTGTAGAGTGGTCTTCATTATCTAGTATTTTATTTCGCTATGGCAACTGACTAGTTCTTTCTGGCTCTTGTATTGGAGTTTGTGTATAACTGTGAATTCTAAATTCAATCTTACAGGTTTGTGCGGTGCTTAGTTCTTTCTTTAATTAGCTTTCAGATTTATATACAGAAGTGATTTAATTATGAAAACAATCTGACTGGTTTATGTAGTGTTTAATGGTTTCTTCTATTTGACTGATTTAATGCCTTCTTTAATTAGCTTTTAGATTTATGTATCTCTTTCTTCAATTTTTTACAAAAACAATTTGACTGGTTTTTATGTACTGTGTACTGTTTTCTTTGATTAGCTTAACTTTCAGGGCTTTTTTTGATCTATGATTTTGTTGTAGTTGCGAGGAAACATGCCAAAAAGGGAAAAGAATAAAGGGTTTCTACTTTCTTCATTGTAAAGGAGAACTTCGATTTTCAGATTTTTATTAGGTGTTGCTGCTTGAAGTACTGGCAAAGAAAAGGAAAGCAGAAAAGGAAAACCTAATTATAATTTTTCTAGAGGCCCAGCCCCAAACCCCCAAAAACATCCACACACCCACACCACAAAATGAAAGGGTTTGGATTTATTTCTAGTTGCAATTTGAGTATTAGCAACCTTTCTTGAAGAGAAATAACTTGTGTTTTTTCTTTTTTTTTGTGTGATTGTTTTTTCTTAATTTAACTGTTTACTTGCTTTCCACACATCATATGGAATGCAATTTTATTGATAAAGGAGAGATGGGGTTCTAGTTAAGATTAATAGGCAAGAGATGCTACAAGGTGATAGATTTTGTTATTTGAGATCTATGATGCAAAAATAATGGAGTGTGTACTGGTTGGATAAAGTTGTGAGGTGTTCTTAGCAATGTTGTTGGGGCATTTGGCATGGGTGCCAAGTGTCCAAGTGCCCTCAGTTGTCGGACATGAGAATATCCAAAAACCTAGTCACCGCGACACGAGACATGTGCGTGATTTATTCTTGAGGTTCATTTGAGATGTGTGTGCGTGGGGAGTTGGTTGGATGAAGTGGTGAGGTGCTTTTGGCAATGTTACCCAGGCATTTGACTTAGGTGCCAAGTGTCCAATTGCCTTCAATTGTCGGATATAACAGCATCCAAAAATCTAGGCACAAGGACACGGTGCATATATGTGTGTATATAGGTTATGTGATTTATTCTAGGCTCATTTGAGATGTGTGTGTGCGTGTGTTGGATGAAGTGGTGAGGTGTTTTTGGCAATGTTACCCAGGCATTTGACTTAGGTGCCAAGTGTCCAATTGCCTTCAATTGTCGGACATAACAGCATCCAAAAATCTAGGCACAAGGACACGGCGCATATATGTGTGTATATAGGTTATGTGATTTATTCTAGGCTCATTTGAGATGTGTATATGTGTGTGTGTGTGTGTGTGTGTTTCCTCTTTTGGCAGGGGTGGGGAGGATGAATTGGTGAGGTACCTTTGGCAATGTTACCAAGGCGTTTGGCATGGGTGCCAAGTGCCCTCAATTGTCAGACATGACAATATCCAAAAACCTACGCATAGGGACATGACACATGTGTGCATATAAGTTATGTGATTTATTCTTGAGGCTCATTTGAGATGTGTTGATATACTTAAATGATAACTATGATATATTCATATTTAAAGCATGAAGACATTTTACTTAGTGTTAAACTGTTAATATAATTACAATGACTTTATATTCAAAATATAATGATAATTTGCTTAATATGTCCATATAATCGTGATAGCTTTATATTAGAAACACAAGGGCATTTCCCTTGAAGTATCCAACCTCACAAGAAGCATCTAGGACTTAAAACTAAGAGTTCCCTTCATGAGACCAAAAAAAGTGCCAAGTGTTGACACTTTTTGCTGATGTCAGCAGGACACTGATGTTAGTAGGACACATCAAAGTGGAGTGTCTAGCTGTGTTGTGTCATGTCTTACAGCATCTGAGTCTCTAGAAGGGTTGACACTTCCATTTAGCTTAAAAAAATGGAGTGTCCATGTAATATATTTGGGATATTATGTGATCAAACCATACAATGGTGACTCAAATGGAAATTTTAAAGGATAACAATAATGCTTGCAATATTATATGGATCTGAACAATATTTTAGAAGGTTACTATGGTGTACAGGCAGTCAAGGGACTGCATAGCGAGCGTGGTATGCGAACCCCATAGCAGTTGCATATACTATTACCATTTTTTCGCTATTTAAAAATAATATGATGCATTAAATATAATAATAATGTTTGTAATATTTTTTTTGCATGGATTATGACAATATTAATAAAAATAACAACTAACAATTAGCAATTATTGCTTGGTACCTAATACCCAGTAATAATAAAAATAACATAATTAATATTTTAATGTTACTATGACCTATATTGGGCTCACTTGGAACTCATACATGCTTGTCTATTAGCTTAAGGGTATGTTTGGATTGGCTGCTAGAATGCTTTTAAGTGACTGATTTTCAATAGCTATGTGAGGTAATTATTGGCCAACAACTATCCCAAATAGGCCATAAAATGAGCGATTCAAGTCTTGACGGGATGGAAACCATTTCGGTTGTCCCATCCTATCCCACAGAGATTTTGGGACCGGTCTCGATCGTTTCGATTTATTCCATCTTGACCATAATATATTATAGTGTTAATTTCAAATATATTTAATTTATTATTAAAATATAACTTTTGAAGTTCATAAGTATCGAGTTGCCTAACCGTTTCAGGGATTGGGATAGGATAGGATGGGACACAGGGTGTTTCGTTTCATGGAGAAATCAGGATGCCTCTGTCTCATGAGATTTGAAACCTTGCCTAAAACCGCTTCACCTGTAAAGGTCCACAATATTGAGAAATAAATGTGGCACCAAAATGTTGAGCAACCTCACATGTGTAGTCGGATAATTCTAAGTAGGATGTATATGCAGCTATGTGATGCTAAGTGAATAACCTTTTTGGTCCATATGCAATATGACCACATATAGTGATCACATATATGGAAGGTGGTGCAGTTAAGAGACCTCATCTGCATATGCGGTCACATATGCAGCAATGTGAACGCATTTTAAAACACCGGCTCCAAGTTTTGGGCAAAAAAGAGCGTTCAAGAAATAAATTTAGTAGAAATGAGGATGTGAAGATGGATGCTTGGTAAATTAGAAAAAATAGATTGATAAATGTGTATATTAGTGGAGGCGTTGGAGTTGTATGGGTTAAGGACAAAATGGTGGAGTATTAATTAAGATGGTATATAATCCAAAATGGTGGAGTATTAATTAAGATGGTATAAACATGTAAACAAAAATTTGAGGGGGCTCTAGTAAGAAGAGCTACTTCAATTTCCATTGAAGGATGTAGGAGGCATAAACTTAAGGTGACTATGGGTGCAAAATGAGCTGAGTAACAGGCTGCTTGATCTTGTCTTTTTTATATATGAGCTAATCAAACTTGACTCGAGCTTGAGCCAAGATTAACAAGTAGAGTTTTTATTGACCAGAGCCAAGCTTATCCATTATTTCTGCAATGGGCTCCATGATCAAGCTCAGCTCATTTGTGAGCTATGCTCCAAAAACTATTTGATCTTGGCTCATTTTCGGGTGAGTGAGCTTGAAATGAACTTTGGCTGAACCAAGCTTGAATTGCTCATGAGGTAGCTTGGATCATTTGTAGTTTTGAAGGTGTCAGATGAATGTCATAAGAAAAGATACAGAAAAATTTGAAATTATATTAGAGGTGGCCCTCAATAGAAATTCTTTGCAAATGAGGATAGATTTGTGCAGGCCTAAATAGTTGGGATGAGGCTTGATAGTTATGTTTATAATTATTAAGAATATTATCAACTGTTTTAAAATGTCATGCATGAGGCCACGAATGCGAATGCAGTCCCTTGATTGCATCACATTACCTATATGTATCTAGTGTATACAGTCATACCACATGTTAAAAAAGCAGTTCACTTAGCATTGTATGGCAACATATATGGTCCGCTTACCATTTTGCAGTTGCATATATGACATGCTTATTATGGAGCCATATATATAACCTACTCTTATAAGGGCTGGTGCAAGTGGAGCAGGTTCAAGCTCATGTTCAGGTTGAATATGGGCAATGTTTTAAAAGGATAAAAGCGGAGGTGAGGTAGCTCAGCCTAAAAGTACAAGGTGTAAGCCTCAAGACAGTTTAAAGAATAAGCCTCGGAGTTTTTTAATTTAATTAATTATAAATAACATAATGACAATAAGAATATCACATGTGGGTTCCTCCAAACCATTGGTTGTCCTCTATTAAGGACCATGGAGCTTAAGGTGCCCAGCATAGGCTAGAATCTTAAAATTTTATAGAGGATGGAGACAAGGAAATGAAGTAAATGAGTTTACATCTTTCCTGAGGGCATATGTCATTTTAACAGTTGATGAAGTTATGAACTAATTTTTTATATTTTTAGTATTAAAAGTGTAATATATGAGGAAATAAAGAGCTGTATGCCTTTTCTTTGCCTTAAAAATCATTGTAAGAGGCAATGTTCTAGTTCATAATATTGGGCCTAGTGCTTTAAGGTGAAACCCATGAGGCTATTTTTTATCTCCTTGCCTTGAGGCATGAGCTTTTTGAGCCTCAAGGCTAGCTTTTTTAAAACCATGGATGTTTCAAAGGCTGTTATAACATAATATAAGCTCTTCTCCATCGGAAGGAAAAAAAAAACCTATGGATGTGGGTTTTGGGTATGGGTGTTGATAAAGATAATCTGCTATTAGGTATTAAGTATGAAGCAAGATTTTAAGTCCTGATGGAATGAGGGGCGTTCTAGCTGTCCTATAGGAAGGGGATGGGACTTCGAAACCAATCTAGGAAAAGAAGAGGAAAATGGAAAGAAAGAAAAGAATGAAGGAGAAGAAAAGAGGAAAGAAAAGAAAAAGAAAGAGGAAGGAAGGAAAGGAAGGGATAAGAAAAAGAAATAAAGAGTTAAAAAAAAAAGGAAAGAAAGAAAGGAAGGAAGAAAAGGAGGAAGGGAAATAAAGAAAAAAAGGAAAAGGAATAAAGAAAAGAAGGGAGAGAGATGGGAATATCTATTGAGACATGTTGGGACAATGGAGCATCCCATTCATAGAGAAACCGAGAAACCCGTATCCTATGCGATTTAAAACCTTGGTATGAAGCACTTAGTGATAGATATTGTTTTTAATATTATAATTTTTTGTCCAAAAATTATTAATGTCATTTTTTATTGTTTCTATTGTACTTAATATATTATGTTATAAGAAGGTTCAAAAATACAATCTACATAAGCACTCGCATATGGGGCCTGCATGCTGCCTATGACCTATGCAGTCTTTTGATTAACTACATACTGTGGCTGCCTTTTAGAACAACAATATTATCTTTACTACATTACTTATTTGACAACTAAATATATTTCTTGGATTGAATTCGCTACTAAAGATTGTAGACCATCTTGATGTCTATCAGCAAAAGAAACATAAATTTTGATTCTTGAATAAGAGTCAAAGTCCATGATTAATATATTTGGCCATGACTTAGCAATGCTGATAGGCCTTCTATGCTTTGAAACCTTCTTTCTTGTTGTTTGACTTGTGACTCAGCAGTTCCCTTCCCCTTTTCTACTTACTATCTCACAAGAAGCTGACGTCAAATATTTGGATCAAAGCTGGATTTTCATGGAATTATGGTTATTAGCTCATCAAGATCCTTTCTATAGATGATTCATATGTTGAGCCTGAACTTAATTATGTTATTCCTGGATGGTTCGGTACTCCTTCCACTGACATTCGATAAAATCCTACCATTTGTACCAATTTGGAGGTGTAGGAGGGCTTCAATTCTCTGTACAAGCAGAGTTTGTGCAACTGTACAAAAAGGCTGCATCGTAGGAATGTGACTACACTGAAGCCAAGGTTTCAGATCACTTTCTCAGGTCTGGGACTTGGTCATGGATCAGGCCTGTTTGAAAGCAGGATGCTATTGTACCAGCACTTGTGATGGTCTGCTGTCTTGGCAATTCACAAGCACATCTTTATATATATATATATATATATATATTTATATATATGTTTTCCCACTTGTTTGTTGTTTTAATGGTTATTAAGAGGCTTTTTAGTGTTTGTTTAGATAATAATTTGGGACTAAGTAAGAACTTTGTGCCCATGATTGGGTTCATGGTGCAGGTGCCAGTATTGGTGCCAATTTGAGCAATTGAAGCCAGATGTGAGCTCCCTCTCTTCTATCCTTCTTCCTTTCTTTCTCCCGACTCTCTTTTGTCCTGCGTGCAAAGCAAACAGTGAAAATAAAGGGGTTCAGACAACCCCTTTTGGCACTTCTTGCTTGATACCGATGGGTATTGGTCCATTACAGTCACTATTCTGGTTCAATGCTGCTGGTACCGACTGGGCCGGTTTGGTTTGTCATGTTTTGGTTGTGGACTTAATCTCAAGACTGGACATCTCACCAATCCGATCCCGGATGGACCAGTACAAACTGTGATTTGAATCTTTGATTGAAGCCTAAATTATGTAATTAACCTGCATATCATTCACTTTTCTGTTTAGATCCATTAAAGGACACCTAGTCTTAACAATAAACAGCGATGACATGTAAATTACATGGCTATGTTCTTTACATCACATACTTTAGTGTTCTTAAGCAGTCATTCTAATTATTCATATACTGTTCTTCTTATGAATTTGAAATATTAGTAATGTCAAACCTAACTTGTTAGTACACGTTAACTCTCTGATAATTGTCCATTTGTTTTTTTTAATTCCTTGTATTAAGGATTGCAGTTTGCGTAATTCAACATACGTGCCTCTGCCTAAGTTCTATTTTTCCCCTTAACGAGCTTTTCATGTGTAATAACTTATTCATCTTGGTATCTTGCTAATGATGCAGGCTATATATTATTTGGATGATGATTCTTTTTTGTAGCTGCTGATGCTTTGACCGGTAAAAATTTTCTAGATACTAAATTTTATTCTTGTTTAGGTATTGTAGAACATTTATGGAATATGTTTCTTGGATTCTTTGGAATTTATTGTTTCTGACCATGGACTGTTGGTTTGTCAATTAAAATCGAATCAGCTCATGAATATGCTGTAGTGAATGCTTGAATTTTCTGATCTAGATTGTAAGCTATCTTCTATTGACAAAAATATTTACATTTTGACATTTTTAGTTATTTCATTTGCCAGCATTTTTTTGTTACAGTTGTACCTTGTGATTCTATTAAGATTTTCAAGGTGGCTAGGTAGACCTAGCAGGTAGGGACCTCTGACCGCCTGAATGGACCCCCTAGTGCTTAAGCAGTCCATCTCAAAAGAAGGCAAAAGAAAAGTCATAAAAGGTCAGAAAGGATATTACACTGATTTTTTTTCTTTTTTTAAATAAAAGTTATCAAAATACGAATTTGAATAACCAAATAATTCATTATAGCATTATAGGAGTTAATATTAATCAAAACTAGAAACCTTTTCGTCACACACCAATCTTCTGAGTTAATGATAAGAATGACCAGTGATAACAAAGGCAAATTATTAAAAGTTGAACCATTTAACAAGCTAGAACTAAATGACAATAACTTATTTTTGGGCAACAACTTAGTTACTGGCAACAGCAATTGCGATTGTAATGGGATGAGAACGATTAAAAGAGAAAAACAAAAAGAACAAAGAAAAAAAGTGCAACATGTGGGAACAAAGAAACGACAGAGAACAAAAATAAAAATAATGGATAAAGAAATCAAAAACAGGGAGGATAGAGTTGAAGATTAGAAGAAAAGGAAGGATCTGTCAAAACAAAAGGGGATGGAGAAAAATAAGAAGAGGAGAAAATAGATCATGTGTGAGAGAAGGGTAAAAGGAAGTATAAGAGGAGAAGAAAAGCGGAAGGGAAGGAAAAAATGGGAAGAAGATAAAGTATGGGGGAAAAAGAAAAAGGAAAAAAAAATGTACATATGCACAAAACATACCTTTTTGACACTTTAGGCAGTCAGGCAACTGCTGGTGGGTTAATCAAAGTGACCACATAACTTATGGTATTTCTATTCTGATTTATTTATTTCACTCACAATAGCAAAGATTCAGTCGGACGTGGAACCACAAATAAGAAAATTTGGAGTGCACATTTATTTGGATAAACAGTATCTTCTCTGTGACTGCCTAGGCAGCCAGACCTCTTTAGGTGCCTAGCCAGTCTGTCTTGGCACTGATTTTGACAGCACTGGAGACTGTTCATTGTTTCTGATGCTTGTGCTGGTTTCTTATTTTTAATAAGTATGAGCTTGAAGCCTGAGTGATTAAAAATAAACTGTTGACTCAGGCTGTTATTACAATTATAAATGTGTTGAGCCCAACAAACAACAGCCAGTCATGCAATGGATGTGGCACAAAAGCAATGCTTTGTGCTGCAAACTGTTAAGCAGCTGATGCACATAGAAATTCGAAGTTGAAAGCAATGGACATGAAGGTTTGCAACCCCCAACACCCCCCCCCCCCCCTCTTCTCTCTCTCTCTCTCTCTCTCTCTCTCTCTCTCTCTCTCTCGGTATCATGGGAGGTGTAGAGGAATTTAACTACACTTGAATGGTTGCATGCATAGCAGCTTTCCATCTTTGATAGCGTAGCAATGCTTTGTTATCTTAGATGCATCTAGTTCTACAAATCTGGTTTCAGTTATTCTGGCTTTTCAGCTGCCCAAAAATAGAAAAATTTATACTCTAGGTTCCGTCATCAGGTAGCCCTGTAATAGAGTCAAACTTTGCTTTGTGTGTATTCATTTATTAAAAGTTATCATTTCTCAATATTTTATAGGGATCTTTGTGGTAAAATATGCTGTACAGGTGAAGCATGGTCTTTTGTGACCTACCTGGTAGACCTGAGGCCTAATCTTTATCCAATCTAATGTAGTGCAAGAACAAAGGCGCAAAAGAGTATAAGCATACATCCTACTTCAAGGACAATCAGCGATATGATGCAAAAAAGAATGAGAGCTGAGACCTAAGGGTTAACGAACTAAACTCTTTGACCTGACATGTATATTTATGAAATATATAATTAAAAACTCTGGTAGTTCAAGAAGATTCTAAGTTTGTATGCTGTCTCTTATTCTGATGCTTTCCTCTGGACACCTAGTAGGCCACTCCATAGCCAAATATGTGCAGCTGTGATCCATAGCCAAATCATGAATTTCCCCTGCTGCTTTGGGTTGCACCAGAGAGGGCTATTGCAATGGAATGGGAAGGCAGGAGGCAAAGGTTTGATTTCTTTTTTCCTTTTTCTTTTTTTCTTTCTTTTCTTTTGAGTAGGTGATTGAATGAATATAGAATATCATGCATCCCTTGCAAATCAAGGGAAAGTTGGAAACAGTAAAATTACTATAAGGAGGTGTTTGAAGTCAGAGAGGTCAAATTTCCATGGTAATCCTTTATTTCTGAGAAAAAAAAGATTCTTGGGAAACAAAGATTAATACCCCTTCTTTTGTTAATCTTATATTCCCAAAATTAGATGCAAACGAGATTCCTGGGGATAAGTTGTTACACTTCAAACGTAGTAATTTTAGATACTGGCTAATTTATCTAGGAATTTGCATGAGAATGCCTACTCCAAACAGCCCCTAAGAGTATTGTTTGGTGTATTTCCTGTTTATTAGAAGATTATATATAACGTTTTGGTGTTCTAAAGGCATTATCTTTTTTAGGATTCTGGTTAATCAAAGACTGTAATTACATAATCTGGTGGTCTCATTAGTCTTTCTTACTTAGTGCACCTTTTGAGTTCACAATGTGTCAGCATGCCAGAGCTTGCTCCTAAATAAAGGAGTTTAAGTAGGCTGGCCGATGTTGAAAAACAGAAAGTCTATTCATGGCCAACTATTACAAGTGGAGACCTGCTAGCGCAAGATGGGGCATCCAAGTACTGGGCATGGGGGTTAGGTGGTTGGGCTGGTGGCTGCTTGTGGCAGACCAAAGTTGCCTCTAGTTGGTTGACATGAAACTCTCTCCTTTGACTTTGGGCCTCATGTTTTCCCCCTTCTCTTTCTTCCTGTCACTCTTTCTCCCTCAATCTATGGTGGACATGACAGGATGGATCCCTAGTTTTAGAATCCAACTTTAGAAAGAGAAGGGGGAATATTTATGATTCAAAAAGAAGTAATGCTGATATAATTTTGATCGTGTCTCTTTTTTCCCCCTTTCTCTTTGGGGTTTTATTTTAAGATTGGGCTGTGGATTTGCTGATTGGTTGTTGTTTCGGCGTTTATTGTAGAATGAAAGAGAGAAAAAAAGAAGATTGTTAAAATTACTGGTTTATTTGATAGAATTTTTAAAAGAAGCTTGCTTGGAATCAATTGTTCTAAAGTAGGTATTTGAGTGCAGTAATCAGCTGCCAGAGATCTTAATAAACATCAGATGAAGTTGATTAATATGAAAGGTTATAATGACATAAAGATATGTTGGAATGTTCAATTGAATATTTGAAGATTTGCAACAATGGAGGAGCACCAAGTGAAGGATGACTTGGAGATCCGTTAGGATTTGACAGCAAGATTTAGTAATTTGATTTATTGTGTGAGGCAAATAAAAAAACGGTAAATCAGAAAAAATTGACTGTTGTATTAGTTGTTTAAGGTGCATGGAGAATAGTAAATCGGGAATCCCCTTGTATTTACTCATTATTAAAGAAAACATAGATCTGCAATCCCCTGTTAGGCAACAAATATCTGTTAGTCTGTCCTTAAAATGTTTGGGACAGCTGCAAACTAGTTCCTCAACTTGTAGAAAACATGTTGATGCTGAAGGGTGCCAGTGACAGCATCCTGCTGTTCTCCAGATTAATGAGTCACAATTTGTTGGTTTTTCAGTCCAAGTGCAGCAACATGTCGAAAGTTATGCCATGAATGGCATGTTGGTGAGACCAATGACAAGGAGCACTTTTGGGGGGATTTAACCATCATGGATGGAAAAATGATGGGTTCAAAATATGGAGATAGCAGACTGCATGCCTTTGGAATTTGGCATACTAATCATGTGTTTGAAAATCTTGTTTCTAATAACTTCTTTCATAATCTCGAAGAGGTAGCATGGGTCACCAATCCCCTTGGTGGGCATTGAGATCTTCCACTGCAACTGAAAAAGGGTGTAAAATTGGATGTTTCGGACTTCTGTGAAGAATATACCTTGAAGTATTTTTGGATTGACTTCAGATTGTTGAAAATTTCTTCATTGGTCATCAGTTATTGAAGGATGGAAGGTGCCTTATGCAATAGCAAAATTAAAGTGAGTTGCAAAGTGATAGCCCATCATATACTTAGAGAGATGCTTGTGCATTTATTTGTAAGGCTAGAATGTAAACCGTTAAGTTGATGTATCAAGTTCTGTATGGCATTATATTAGATGAAATATCTTGGACTTTCAAGTTTTAACAATAATTGTGGATAATAACGTATTAAAATTCATGAGCCTTTAAGATATGAGAAATACTTTAGCATGCCAAACTTATGATTTTGACCCAATTCTAAAAAATAGAAATTTGTAATAAAGTTGGTGGATCAACTTTTTATTCTCTTGAAGTTGAATTTTTTAAATATTCTTATTACATTCAATTGTGAGGCAATTTCTGGCTTACATGTAATTATTAAGATTAATGATTCAAGTCTCGGTGAGATAGGAGTTGAGACAACCGTCCTGTCTCATCCCAGAAAGATTTCGAGAATGATTTCGGCTATCCCATTCCGTCCTGTCTCGATCATAATACATTATAGTGTTAATTTTAAATAAATCTAATTTATCATAAAAATATAACTTTTGAAGTTCAAACATGTTTAAAAATTGAATATAACTCTAAAGCTTCACAAATATTTTTTTTTTAAAGAAAAAAAGTATCCCAAGAAAGTACTGGGATGTCTAAGCAGCTTGAGGATTTGAACGGGATGGGACGGGATATGGAGCGTCTCGTTTCATGAAAAAACTGGGACACCTCTGTCCTATGAGATTTAAAACCTTGATTAAGATATTTGCTTGAATGATATTCACGTAAATGAATTTTCAAGTCTGCCTGTCTTTTGTATTCTGTCTGCTGAAGTGTGTTTCTTGCATGTGGAGTCACTAAGTTGGACCCTACTTAGGCTTCTGATTTAAGTAGGTTGACCGATCATTCTTGCCTACAAATAGAGGTAAGGAGGGGAAGCTAGCTGAGGAAGGAAGGGTTGCCAGGCTAGAGAGAGGAGCTGTGTTGTCATCTTCAAGCTCATGCATCTTGATGGCAAATGTTTTGGTCTTTTCCAAAATTTTTGGATTCCTTTGTAGGCCACTCTTTCATGCATTTAGGATCTGAGATATTCAGATTTCCTTTCTGTTATTATTTCCTAACCATGTTCAACTGTCATTTGAAATTTTAAACCTTATTATTCTTTTGACAATATATGGTTTCCTTTGCAAGCAATTTTTCAATGTGTTTGATAATTAAGTTTTGCTTGTGTTTTACAACTTGTAGTTGATATCAAGTGTGCATGCTATTTTGAAGTTCTAAACCTTATGATCATTTTCAAAGCTTGTCTTCTCTACAATAGGTATTTGTTTTAAAGTTCTGGAATTTATAATTAATTGTCAAACCCTTAACTGTTTTATATGGGAATTTATATTTGTGTTGGTTTCCAAGTTATTTCAGATATCTATTTGAAAATCATAAAATATGTGAGTTTTTGAATTGCTGTTTTAAACTGACTTGAAATCATATCTTTATTGGGCTCTTCTAAATTTAAGTCTTGAAATGATGTGTGTTTCTGTTGAAGTTTTTTAATAGTTCTTTTGTATTTAGTTTATGAGAACCTGTTATATCTGAAAAAAATGGCAAAATTATAAATTACAAGCAGACCCATATCTAGGTGGTGTTGAATGGCTTCATTTGAATTATTAATTAGGATATATGTGGACTTCTATCTAGGTGGTATATGTGGCCCCATTTGAGTTATTAATGAGGATTTACTTGGACCCCTAGCCAAGCGGTTTGATTGGATCTCAAGAATGAGTGGCCTCAGTTGCATTACCAACAAGGATAATGAGTGGCCTTATCCAAATTATCGGTAAGGTTGTAAATGACCTTTGTAATGAGGATCTGAGTGGCCTTAATGCTGTAAATGATCCTTTGTAAGAAGATGTGAAATTATATGCAATATCATAGCTTTTATAAAGTATAAAATATTCTTTGGTCATTTTATAATGCTTGATTCTTCATTAGAAGATTCAAATTTTGGTATTAAAAATATTGAGTAGTTTTAGTGAAGTTTCACTTGAACTTTCAAATGAACTCTCTCTAGGAGACTAAGAATAAGATTATGTACTCGGTCCTTCCATAATATCTTGTTCTATGTTGAAAATTTGGATTTTGTTTTAGTGAATCCACACTTGAAAAGTCCCTTCTTTTTTTCAATAGAAACATCAATTCTTTTGTCTATGGTAGAAAGTTACTTGCCAAGCTGCGTGGCTCAGTTCATCTATCATGTAAATGCCTTCAGAGTACTTGTTGTGGGATATAGGGGACCATTTTTATGAAAGAGGATGCTGTTTTAAAGTTGTTGGACCTAGTGATTTTTTAATCAACATCATCAAAATAGTAGTTTGCATCTTGTCTGTATTTTTGAATGCATAGTTTATGTGAATTAGGATATGTTCATAATTTTGTAACAGAATTCTATGTAAGGCCCACGGTTTTAAATGTACCTTTACTTATGTTTTATTCAATCATTCTTCTAGGATGGTTTAATGTTATCGTTACTTTTGATTGATTAGATAGTAACACAATGTGAAAATCTCTGTGTGTAATGAGTGAACATGTGTAGTCGGGATTAAGAAGTGAATTGGGATGTGCAATGTGCATCTAGGATGAGGTTAAACCTCTCTTGAAAGGAAGATTTTCCCATGGACTACAAAAGAGGCCTGATTGTCAAGTTCTACTGGCTTCATCAAAAGGGAGTAATGAACAAATGGAGAAATTCTTGGAATTGTCAGCATGAACAAGAGTTAATGAAGTTGAATAAGTGTAAGAACAAAGTATAAAGCATGGCTTAGGACCATGATTTGAGATTCAGGATGATATGTCAATTTTCAGTCTTTGGAAGATAGTGCCTGTGGTCTTGCAGATTCAAAATAAGCTGAGGACAAAAGTCTAAAATGTGCTGATCTATTCTTTTGATGTTTGTGGCACCAGTTAAATTGATAGGATAACCAACATGTTGACATGTTTAAATGTGGAGAGGTGGGAAACACTGGTATTGATTATCCTACTTTCTGTTTTAGGGGAATGTGAGTGAGAGTGAGGAAGAAAATGATATTGTTCTTGGGGAATTAGACGTCATAAGGGACATTGATACTGTAGGTGAAGCTCTTTTTATTCAAAGTTCTAAGCATGAAACATCAGATCAACCTTAACCCCTTTTCACCTGCACAGCGCGCGCGCGCAGAGAGAGAGAGAGAGAGAGAGAGAGAGAGAGAGAGAGAGAGATTATCAATGTAGTTCTACCTACTACATAGATCTCTAGGCTTGTTGTTTTGGGCTTTACTACTACATATAAGTTGATGACAGTAGTTTCTTAAACTTTGTCTTGAATGACCTTGTGCACACTTAATTCACACTTCTGAAGACCCTCTAGATGTGTCCAGATAATTATATTTGTGGGGAAGCATCTATAATTGAGTTTTAATAGAGCTCTGACCTGTCTGACAAGCTTCATCTTCAACCAACCTGGAAGTTGCTTGCTATTTCACATGAGGCTGATGGCATAGACCACGAGAGAAGGTAGTTTTTCCAGTATTATTGCAAGATTACAAGCTTTGATGCTGTAGATTGGTCTTCAATTACTTCCAATTGCTCATTCTTGTGCAAATTTTGTTTTATATCTTCTTGTTTTACTCTCACAGTTGCTGGTACCATATTACCTTGACCCATGCAACGCCAAATTCTTGTGTTACAAGTAAGTCCTATCATAATATATCTCCTTCCTCAAACATGGAAATGTAGATGAGTCTCAGTTTCAAAATATGTATCATGTGATACATGCCCATGCATGTAGCTATATGGTTTGTTTTCTTATCTTATGGCTGTGCACCTGCGCATGTGTGTGTGTGTGTGTGTGGGTGGGCCACATGCATGTTGGCATGTGTGCATGATTATGTAATAAGGAATAAGAGATATAGATGTTAGAGTTGGTACCAAGTGGATCAGGGATCTGGCTGTGTGATGTCAAGGTGCTCACTGCAGAAGCAAAAAAGGTTAACCTAATTGGGAATGGTGGAAGCGATAGATTGTGGATCTTGGTGAATAAGACAAGTCGGGGTGCAAATTGCTAGGATAAATCTGGCAGGACCCAATTAAGTCCTCTTCTACCCTGAAAGGGAATTAGATTTTCTAATAAGGCGAGAAATATAAACTAATATGTTTTTCTTGAATTGTTATGGTAATTATGGAAACAAGGAAAGTGGGGTAGAAACTAATTCAGATTAGGATAGTTTGAGTCACACTGACCTCCTTTGATCCGACTAGAATCGTACTTGTCGCTTGGGCTTCCCACATCTCTATAAAAATTGCACCAGCTTCATGTAGGGCCTTTAAGAATTGCACAAGGAATCCTTGGAGTTGCACCAAGGTTGCTATGAAGTCATATCACAATGAAGGTAGAGTCACACCATCAAGAAGACTCACAAAAAGCACTAAAAAACTTCAAATTTTAATAACCATGTTGCAGAAAGGGGAGTATGAAGAGTATTTATGATGTTCTAGGGCTCCTTACATTGTTAAGCCTTGTAGTTGCCCTTACATTAGGATTAAGACTGAAAATATGTAAAGATAAAACTTCTAGAAACTATTTCTCACATGTTAAGAGCTTATTGGACATGAAAACCTATTTGACCGTAGCCTGTGTACCATTATATCAAACTGATGCTAGAATAACGGAATGCTTGCACAACTATGGATGTGTTGGAAGTGGTTTCATACCAAAATTATGTCTATGCTATTTTTGGTGAATTTGTTAGAGTAATTTTGTAAAATAGCATTTTTCTAAAATTTTCAAGCTAATTGGAAAGTTTGGATGAGAAACATACATATTTGATGATATGTTTATCTATCTCCATATTTCCTTCTTTTCTCTTTCAGAATCAGACAGCTGGACATGTTAGAATCCAATTCTTGTGCCTATGTTCATGCATCACTGACCCACAAAAAAAGGGGCATGGTTGGCTTGTGATCTTCTAGGTGATTTTTTTTTTTTCCCTAATATCTGTATCATCTTGATAAACAGATGTCCGCTTTCTATTAATGCATTTTCTCTGTTTTTGTGAAATTCCCCATAATTGAAGGGCAAGAGAAGGGTATAACTGTTCCAAATTTTGAGTTGATAGAGTGGAGAAACCATTCAGCTTTTCCAAGCCTATTAAAAAAAGGCATAAAAATTAATAGAGATGGATATTACTTGGGTGTAATTTTTTTTCCTTTTATTTGTTTAGACTTCATCAGTGATTGGTTGGATCCCATATTTCTTTATTTGAGCTCTCAATGACATCTTAGGACCGACCCTAGTTTTCTTCTCAAGTGATAACATGAGACGTATGAATCCATTGAATGCCCGATCAACAGAAGACATCCCAGGAGAGTTTTCTTGGTACATGCATCGTATTACATAGTGGCTTTTCAAAGAATTTGAAATTTTAAGACTGTTGTACTTGTATCTGATTGAGTAGCAAATTTCATGAATTATGGAAATTATAGTGAATTTCATCAATGGTGGAAGTTATTGAGCAGCAAGATTTAGCTTTCTAGTTCTCATCACCCTCGCACAAACATCTAGATTGAAGGGTTGAATATTGTGGGGATTCCCAAATTAGGGCTTGGGGGAAGTGGGGTTCACTGGGTGGAGTTGGAGTCTTTGGCCTGATATATTTTGGAATATTTTCTGAGCTTCCACCAGATTTTAGAAATATCCTGTATTGGGTTTTACTCCAATACTTTCTCATCCAAAACCCTATCTAGATGACTTCTTGTAAGTAGTCATAATTGAGCTTCAAAATACCTCAGCATTCCCAAGCACCAGGGTATTTTGGGGTATCCAAACACCCTCTTATTGGATAGGTTGATTTCCTGGTGAACTATAGGCCTGCAACTCACTCATTCTGCCTATTCCTTTGTTAAAGTTTCCCCTTCACTTCCTTTCCTCAAGCTCAACTTTGATGGAGCACTTGATCTGATGGTGAGTTGTTTTATAGGTGATTTATTTGTAATGATGTGGCAAGATTTTGGCAGTAGGGTCTCCTTTAACTCCATTGCAACTGTTAAGCTGTGGCCAACTTAGTGATGCTTATCAATTGCTGTGACCTTGGTGCTACAGCCACTCATGTTTGGGTGGAGGGTGACTGTAACATGGCTGTGCAGGATGGAGCCTTGTAATTCCACTGACTTGAGGATGCAGTTCCCTTTCTTCTTATGTTTGACTTTGTGATGAACCATGTTTCTAGGAATCCAACTGGCCCACACATTGGCTCTCCAAGCACAAAATGGCAGACCTCAATAAGCTTAATAGGATGGACTGTAGTTCTATATACTATAGCATCTTTTGGATGTACCTGGTAGTTTCCACCACCTTAATCACCACACTGCAAGAAAAAGGAAGAAAAAGAAAAGAAGGGAAAAAAGTGTTTATTCCTGCTGATTTTTTGTCAAATGTTTTTTTTTTACTGGATACAGCTAGATCTGCTTATTGTTTGCACATTTGCAGTGCAACAATCTCCAGTAGTAAATAATAAACCATGAGGCCTAATTCGAAGGGTGGATGGTCCACACAGTTTCCATGTATGAAATCTAAACAAGAAACATCAAGAAAAATTAAAACTGCAACACTAGTAGGGTAAATAAACTGCAACACTAGTAGAGTAAATAAAGAAAAGGTTCAAAATTCTTGAAACAAGAAAACAAATAAACAAGACAAAAAGACTGAAAAAGTAACTGATTTGTGGCCTCCTCAGCTTCCCTGCCTCTAACATGTAAATAAAGAAAAAGTAACCTCTACAGATAGCCAGGAAACACAGAAAGCAGTTTGAAACCTCTTCGTACCACCACGTTCACTTCTTGAACAGCAAAGATGGAGTCTAATAGTCAGCAACAAACTTGCAGTGGATTTGACTTCTTTAAGAAAATTTTTGCATTTCTTTCCTTTCAAAGCACCCACATGATAGCTGTATGCCTATGATTCTTGCATTTCTTTCCTTTCAAAGCACCCACATGATAGCTGTATGCCTGTGCCTAACATTCTGCAACTAATCGATCCTTTTCTGGGTTTCTTGAGCTTTCAGAGTTGTTCACCAAGAGTGAATAGAAACATGCTTTCCCCAATTTGTTCATATCCTTGAACGAAATGCATATCATCCTAGCAAAGCGACAATGAAGAGACAAGTTAGCAACTGGTTCATTTTGAGAAAAGCAAACATTGCCGACTTTCTCATGTGCAGAACATTCTACTATCATAATCCTTGTTAGGGCTCTTTAATTTCTTCAATCCTAGGCTTCTCAATGTCATCTGCTACTTGTTTGAGATCCTGATGATTAAAGTAGGCATCATTTTGTTCCTTTCTTTTGTATTTTTTTCGCTTTGTTTTGGATGTTGTTGTTTTATCCCTTTATTTCCTTCCCTCTTCTCTATCTTGGCTTTTGTACTCTTTTCTATATGAAAAAAGGAAGTGATTAGACCATTCCTACTCTTTTCTATATAAAAAAAAGAAAAATGGTGGAGATCTGATAGTTGTAGTGTTGTCAAAGGCGCAAGGTGCCAAGGGTTAGATGCTTCTTATATTCTATGTGAGGCATCTTCATTTAGGCATATGTGAGGTAAAAAAAATGCATGCTTTTAATCTGATTTGAAGTGTAAGAAAAACGTGCCTTTTTTAGTAGACTATATTTATTTTTTTAAAAAATTTATCATATTTATTAAACTGTGTTGACTTTATGACGCACCATCCCGTACATAATTATTTTTCTTATCCTAAAAAAAGCTAAAAATTGAATGACAAAGAAATGAAATACCGAAAATTATGCTATGAGAAGGGAGAACATCAAGGGACTACAAAATTCAACTAAGAAAGCAGAGGCTTTTCATTGAACTAACAGGATAAATATATTACTATTATAATTTTTTTATTTTTTTCTATTATGTGTTATAAATCTTGCTTATATAAATTATTTTATCATTTATTTCAAAAATATGTGCCTCACTTCGTTCAGGCACGTGTACCTACATTTTGTGTCTTATGTTTAGGTTTTAAGAGCCCTTTGCACTTAAGTGCACATAATGCTTTTAGCAGCACTCTATGGTTGGCCAACTTGTGAGATAATAAGGTAGTAAAGTGAAATAAAGCATAGGTTCAATTACATCTATTAGACCTTGAGCTGGTTATATATAAAAGGAGTGGTTACAACCAATGATATTGTGATCTCATTATTACAACTACGCAACAATTTAGCAAGCATGGTTACAATCACATAACAAAAACTAGTTACAAAGGCTACAACAACTTATCTAACACCATCTTGCAAGCTCAACCAAGTGTCATGAATTGTGAGTCTCTCTAAGGTTGCGAAAGTGAGAATGGTGAGGACCTTTCATCATAACATGAGCCAAGGTTTTAATTCTCATGGAATGAGAATATATCTGTTTCTCCATAGAATGGGATGATCTGCTATCTCATTGCGTCTCGATGGTTGTCCTATTATAGTGTTCCGGTGGTTATCCCCATTTCTCTTTCTTTGTTTTCTTTATCTTTCTTAATATATTTGTTTCCTTTTCTTTTCTTTTTTTTTTCTTCTTTGTTTCCCTTCTTTGTTCTTTCCTTCCTATTTTTTCTTCTTCCTTTCTTTCATTCTTTCCTTTTTTTACCTCTTTCTCCTTTATTTTGTTTCTCTTCTTTTCTTTTTTTTTTCTTTCCTTCTTTTCTTTTTTTTTTTTCCTTTCTTTCTATCCTTTCTTCTTTCTCTGCATGGATGGATTTTAGTGTCTTGCCCATCTCAATCTTATTTTTCCATAGGAATGGTATGAGATGGTTGGGACACCCTCCACACCACCAGGACTTAAAACCTTGATATCAGCAACCTGGTCAACTGTAGAGATATAGCAAATGTCCAATCACTAGAGAGGAACTCTATCTTAAAAAAAATAGAAATCAACTTCCACATGCTTAGTCCTTCCATGGAAGATAGGGTTAGCAGCTAGATAAATTGCTTTGATATTATCACACTTCAAAATTGGAGGTTGATGAAAATGAACACACAAGTTACAAAGAAGTAACACAAGCTACAAAGAAGTAACACAAGCTACATTAGTTTTGCAATAGTGTTTGCTAGGCTTTTATATTCAGCCTTAGTAGAGGAGCGGGCAACAACAGCTTGCTTTTTGGAGTTCCGTTAGTAAATGCATTAGTAAATGCATGAATGGTAAATGACAAAGAGGGCTTGAAGTAAGCTCTAATGAGTAGTAGCAGCCAAATATCAAAGTACTCTTTACAATGCTATCTAGTGTTTATTTGTGGGTGATTTTATGGACTAAGAAGCCATATTAATCACAATTAGGTCAACTTAATGTTTTAAATACCATATTGAATCTTGTATTATTTCATCATTGGAATGGTGTGGTATTGGTATTAATGGTATGTTCCAAAATTGTTATTCGATAGATTCAAGAAAATGAAAACTACCGGCACATACTAGCACAGTACCATTGGTATGTATCGATCGACATCGGTCCAGACTTGTATAGTCATTTATAATGGTACACAAGATTTTGATGTTCTAGCTTCTATACTAGAGTCAATTTCATACTAACATGGTACAATACTGATCACACTATACTATTCTGGCAATTTTTGAAACCGTGGGCCAAGTTGATGTAAGGTATTGAAGTGCACCAACCATTTGATGATATTGTGTAGCATTAGCAAGTTGTGTGCCAACATATTTAGAGAGAGAGGTGCCAGGAGAAATAGGAGTAAGGCAAGAATTTGCATCTGCCATTTTTACAGCAATAGCAGCAGCAAAGCCTTAATCCTAAACTAGTTGGGGTCAGCTCAATGTATCCTTTTCTCCATTCAGCTCGGTTTTGATTCATATTTTTTTGTAAGATGTAAAGATACCTTTTCTTATCACTTCCTTCTGTGTAATTTTTGATTTATCTCTATCTTTTTTTTCTTTTTACATGTATCAAGTCATTCTTTTAGATAAGTGCATCTTTAGGTTTATGTTGTACATGCCCAGACCATCTAAGTCATCTTTCCATTAATTTATCCTCGATTGGAGTTACCTCTACCTTTTTACGAATGGTTTTATTTCTTATTCTGTCTTTTTTTGTATTACCACACATTCATTTTAATATTCTCATTTCCACCACATTCATTTTTTGTATGTATATTTTTCTAATTGCCTAACATTTTGTACCATAAAGTATAACTGGCCTTATGACTGTCCTATAAAATTTTCTTCAATTTGGCAAGTACTCTATAATTACATAATATTTCAGTTATACTTCTTTTCTTCGTTCAATTTGCTTTAACCTTATCGATAACATCATCCTCAATCTCTCCTTATGAATAATCGATTTTAAATATCGAAAATGATCATTTTTAGGAATTTCATGGTTTTTAATTTTTACTCTCCATCTCTATTTTCAATTGCACTGAAATTACATTCCACGTATTCTGTGTTTGTTCAAGTTAATCTAAAATCTTTAGATTCTAATGCATTTCTCCATAGTTCTAACTTACGATTAATCCTAGCCTTAGTTTCATCTATCAGTATCATATCATTTGCAAGTAACATGCACCATGAAATATCATCCTAAATATATCTACTAAGCTCATTCATAACTAATGCAAAGAGATAGGAACTAAGAGTAGATCTTTCATATGAACATACTGTAATAAGGAATTCACTAGTGTTACTGTCATTAGTTCTTACACTAGTAATTGCTCTATCATACATATTTTTTATTATGTTAATATATCTAATGGATACTCTTTTCTTTTCTAACACCCATCATAAGATTTTTTAAGGACTCTATCATATGCTTTCTCTAAATCAATAAAAACCATGTGAAGATCTTGTCTTTTTTCTCTATACTTCTTCATTAACCTTCTAAAGAGAAAAATAGCTTTTATAATTAACCTTTCGGATATAAAATCAAATTGATTTTTAGATATTTTTGTAGTACATTTCAACCTATGCTCAATTACTTGCTCCCAAAGTTTCATAGTATGACTCATGGATCAATACTGTGATGGTTAGAATAATTTTGAATATCTCCTTTATTTTTATAAATTAGTATTATAGTCCTTTTCCTTCAATCACTAGGCATCTTCTTAGTTTTTAAAATCTTATTAAATAAATTTGTTACCCAAGTTGCACCAGCATCACCTAAACAGTTCCAAACCTTTATAGGAATCTTATCAGGTCCCATAGTTTAGATGTCCTAATTTTATGAGTACAAGCCATAATTTTATTTTCAATGGAACTAGTAAGGTATCCAAAATTATCTACATCATGAAATTATCTTCATACAAATTATCCTTTTCTTCATCATGAAATTTTAAAAAAGGATTTGTGATATGTTATGAAGAGTATTTGAGCCTTGTATGTGACAATTGTGACATTCAATTTAAAAACTTGTAAAGCAGAATGGAGAAAAAAATGATTCATTTAGTTGATGCCGGCTACTTTGGGATTAGGGCTTTGTTGTTGTTTTGTTAGGTTTGGGACATGTTATAAAGTATACTTGAAACTTGTAGGTGATAGTCGTGACATTTAATTTAGTAGGTCATGGTTCCCTTCGTCATATTTACAAACTGAGTGGCGTGAAAACTCATGAAGCTAGGAATGCAGCTTGTTAACATCGTGATATTTGTGCACAATGTGTAACCTGATCTAAGAGTCATACTACAGATTTCCACAATGTAACCAGTCATCAGACCTTTCTTTTTGACGCTAATAAGAGGGGAATCATATTTTGAATTGGTAGCCAATAACCTCTTATGAATCATCTTATTAAAAGTAAAAAATTACTCAAAATCATTATTCCTTATTTCTAGAGGAAGAAAACTGGTTACCTTTCAAAAGAGTTTTCAGGCACCTCATATCAAGCATCTTACACAGGCCACTGATGTCACCTGCAGACGCACAGCATCTGACGTGAGTATAAAATGGACCTGTTTCACTATTATACTGGTGAGTTCACTGGTTCTGTTAGTTTTTGTTTTCTCTAAAGGAACTTTAGATTTTAGTGTGGTATAAAAAACGCTGGTGGTCCATCCAGGATAGCGATTTAGTGTTGATTGTTGCAGGACCATAACAAAATTATGATATAGTGGTCTGACTGTGGTTTGAATTGACTTGTCAAAGTATTAAAGGGAAGAATTACAATTTTCTGCCAGAAGGAAAGAATTTTCCTGCTAGAGGACCAGAGCTATAAAATGTGGATTGTAAAGATGATAAAAATTTAACTGATTGCAGCTGTTGCTAGTCATTTTCTATCATGGTTTTAGTAAAGAATTGTTGACTTAAAGTTTTTAATGGGAACCTAAATTTGTTGCCATAAAAAATGGTGTTTCATGAAATCGACTTAAGTTGAGACCAAGGTTCGTCATACGGGGAACAGGTACCATTTTGGTAGCTGACTGGTACTTCAGGTTTTTTTCTTTTTTATTTTTTTGATATTTTTTTTCTTATTTAATATGGTATACTCAATTTTAACAATTTTTCTTTAAATTTATAGTGTTTTTCATTGGTGTTTCTAATTACTTTATTATGTCAAATAAAATTAAAGCATATCAATGTATTACTAATGCAAATGTAAGTTATAGACAATTGGAAGAAAATATTTTTGAATTGCATATAAATAAGAATTTCAAATATATAGCATGTATGTAATAGATAATATGCATCGACAGCTAATATCTAATGAAGTGTCTATGCCACTTATAGACATCGGGATCCTACTTGTAGTCTGAGCCTGAAGGGTCAACCCAGTTATCATGAGCATCATGGGTCCACTCCATTGGATCACCATATCCATCTCTCCTCTATGCATTATCATCTGGTATTGGAATGTGGTAGTTGCTCGAAGTCTTGTATGTAGGATATCTTTAGGATGACGTATCAAATGAAGCATATCCATATTCATGAGGATGCATATTAAAACTAGTTGGTGTGGAATAAGATTCGATGTGGGATTATGATTTAAATATGTCCGAATATCCTACTGTCAAATTATCTGCATCAACTTTTGTCATTGTGGAGATCATCTTTATGTTCACAATATAGCATGAAATCAAGACACATGAGAAAAAATTGGTATGATTTCTCCATGTTTTTTCATTTTTGGCTTACTTAAAGTGAAAAAAAAGAGGATGGCTGAAGGAGAATGGGAGGATCCATCCTTGATTTTGGCTAAAATCTACCTCTTTAGACTCAAATCAAATGCAAAATGGAGGAAAATCGAAGTTTTTTTTAAGGGAAAAGAGAGAGAGAGAGAGAAGATTGAGAGCTCATGAGAGGCTCTTGGCTTCCCTCTCTCTTTCATTTTCCACACCACGCACTTGTGACCCACCTAGGCCACAAAACCGAGCCGAATTGGGTGGTTTGGCATGGATGGTAGGGGGGTGGTTTGGGCCTTGTATTGGGCCGAAACAGCGAACCATCTTAGTTCGCTGCTAGTTTGGTTCGATATGTTCTAAACCAGGCAATTCAGGATGGTTTGACCTTCCTTGGTTGAGACATTAGTGAAAAGGTCAACCTCATCTCCCCTTAGCAGTTTATTCAGCTTGCACGGGAAAGGTAGTTGCAATCCATTGGGGAAGAGTAGCTAAATTTACTAGATATTCTATAACCTAAATGGAATAAAAGTCTAGCCCCAGTCACATTTGTGCATTTAAAGCTTGAATTCATAGGAAATAATGGAATGAAACATGTCAAGGTTGGATGCCTCTGAGTCACTGGTGATACCTAGTTGGAAAGTCATTCCAAAATTCTCAGTGTCTTGTAGGTCATCTTTAACATCTTTCAGGACAATTGGCGACAAGGTTCATCACACGTCATGTTAATAGGTAAAATCTCCTTCATAATACCATGTCAGGCCTGCTTCATTTGAGAGAGCTGCCCTATGCTAGTTTATATTTGTTCTTCTTCTCATGTGCAGAATACTAAGTCCGATTGCATATTCTTCAGACCAAATCATGTTACTGAAGAGACACCGTAAACATCTGATGTTGCCATGCCATGCCATGCATTCCATCTGAAGTAGTGTATAGGTGACACCAGTTTTCTTCTAAATCTTACTTTTTCTATGCTTGGGGCTTCCTTTCAAGTTTGATCTCCTGATCTTGTTTTGGCTGTGTACGTGGAACCAGAGTGATCACTATTTCTAGTTGTAAAAAGCACTAAATTTTCATCTGAAAGATTGAACTAAGGTCATTGATAAATTAAGAGATTGACTAAGTTGTTCATATCTGTATTGTGTTAGAGTGTGGCGCAATAGTTGATGGATGTAATTTAAGTGACATCAGAGAATTAGATGCTCTGCAAACTATGTTAATCTTGTGGATTGAGATTATCACGTTAGAGTTCTGCTTGAAAATGGAACAGACAAATGCATGTTCTGCTGGCAATGTAAATGGTTAAAGCATTTGCTGCTGTTTGTGTCCTTTTAATACATGGATGGTTACCTCCTTTTTTAGGCACCAATTCTGGGAAAGAGTAATATAAGGTTCTAATTTCATGATAAATAAGGAACTTGAGAAAAACAACCAGTCAGAAAGCCACCTGATATTCCTGGCTTGGTGCGGATCTATGTCTGGACATGATTAAAATGCTTATGGCTTGCAGATCTGACTGGTAGGAAAGAGACTAGAACAAACTACAATAACAAAAGGATTTTGAGCCATATAATGAAGTGTGAGTGTTATATAGGTTTGAATTTAAGGGAGAAAATGTATGGAGAACACCAAGAAATCGGTGGCAGAGCCAGCATTTTTCTCAAAGGAGGGGGGGTGGGGGCAATTAAAAAAATGAATTATTACACATGCTCAAGTAGATTCAAATACTATTTAAAATAAACAAATTTTAAGCCTTCTAGTAAAACATAAGATATATGAAAATAAAGACTTGATGATTGAAAAAAACAGAGAAAAAATAATACATGCCTTCTAGATGGACATTAGGTGGAATATAAATCTTCCTGATGCTCTTTTTCTTTTTCTTTAATTTTTTCCACTTCCAACCCCCATCAGCTGAGCATATATGGTAATAGATGTGGGTATTGTGAACTTGGAAGATTAATTTGCTGGTATGATTTAATAAACAGTTTTTTTTTTTTTTTTGCGGTCCCACCTATGTGCTAAACAAATAGGAAATTATCTTGGGATCTTTTGTTTATAGACATTTATCCATGTTTCTATAGATAGCTATTATTAAATGAGTCTGCAATTCATCTACTAGAATAAAGTCTGCAGCTCATAATTAACATAAATTCAGAAGATTTCAATTTCAAATATATGATAAAGAATCAATCCAAAGGACAAGAAGATAATCTGTAACAACCCATTTAATTATTATTTCCATTATTAAAAGGATAAACTTAGTTATGATTCTAGTGTAAATCCACAAAACCTGTTCTTTCCCAGTAACTAACTACACAATTTTAGGGGGGCAATGCTATCATGGGTAACTAAACCGAGCTACTCTTAGTTGGAGCCTAAACTCCAAGATGGCAAATGGTTCCCCCACTACAAGGAAAGATGATGAAGAACACAAGGTTTAAGGTGTTAGCTTACCAATTTAGTAAAACTTTGGTAGCTATATCAAATGACTAGGACCAAATCTTGCCTTCTCTAAAATTTTGACATTTAGGGGTATTTGGGGAAGGGCTATCCTGTGTTCTTTAGTCCATTGCCTATGGGCCTCTACGACCTTCAATAGAAAAGAAAAGAAAAGAAAAGAAAAATTAACACAAGGTTTAATAGTGGCAAAGAAAACCACATATAATGCTCTAAGAAGCAATCTTTTCTTTTTTCCTTTTCTGAGAAAGGAAAGATTTAAATCTTAATGAGGGCTAAAAATACCATGAAACTAGTTGTGAATCAACTTATTGGGTAAGAAGGAAGGTTTGAAGATGTAGAAAGAATCTAAGGATATTAAAATCTGAACAAGAGATTCGATAATTCTTAGGAAGCAAGGGAACTATATATGATCAGCTCCAAATTTTTGCAGCTTGGGTAGGATCTGAATAGACAGAAGTGTTGACATCTTGGTTCTAAAAAGAGAGAAAGAAAGGGGTTGACTTCTTGATTATGCAATTGGCCAAGATAAGTTGATTAAAAATTCTTTGGTTGAACATGATCTAGTTGTAGATATGAAAAATTTTGGGTATCTGCACCCAAAGGCAACCATCAAATGTTGAACTGTTGAGCTTAGTTCGAGAAACCTCCAAATCGTAGCAGTAGGGTGGTGTCCTATTGAAGCGATAGACAAAAGCCTTATGTTTTGGTAGAATATTGGTGAACTTACTGACAATTGATGTATGAAAAGCATCCATGTATAGTGCTTCAACAAAAAAGGTTCAATGAGTTTCGTGACTGATGTATAACAATCCAATCCAATTGGAGAGATTGTCAATTGATGTGCAAATTCATGCCTTATGTCTTCAAAGTTTTTAAGAAATGCTTGGATCAATGACTTGCTTTTAATACTATAGATAAGGAGCAAGTGTTGTATTGATTATAATAATGCCATAATTTACATACCAGGGAGAAGGATTATAGTATAGTGTGATGAATTCAATATGTTAACCATGATGACCCATATACATTACAAAAGCATAATTCGTAATAAAACTTACATGAAACTAATATATGTTGAGATCATGTTCCCAAAACTAGAAGAGAATTAGGATATAATACAAGTTAGTATTGCTATATTGGATAAAATTGATGCGAGGTAAAAATTATAGAGGAAGCTCTTAGAAGATAAAGACGCGATGTTGACAATCATTTGATTTAAAAGGAGTATTTGAATTTCAACTTCAGTGGAAATGAAAATGAAAATCAGCCCCAAATTGGTGTTTTATTAGTATTTTAGTGTGATTAATTTCGATTTATCCAGATCATTTAATGAAATTATTGAAATATAACGAAAATACTTTTAATAGAATTAAAGCTATCAGCTAGGGCTTGCCTCTTTGATTATACCTATTAATGAAAGGTTTTAGGTTTGAATCTTGGGTGGTGCATCCTCAAGTATTGGGACATAGGTAATTCTAGCAGTCATGGCTCTCCCCCTCTATCCATAAAAGGGAGAGAAAAAAAAAAAAAAGAAAAACAAAAAACGGAAAGGAAAGAAAGGAAAAGAAAATAAAGTGTGATCAAAGCTAGTTGAATGAAGTCAAAAGTTGCCTAAGGGGTGTCTTCTGTCTGATATATACTTTGGTAATAAGGGAAAGTTCATATAACAAAAACTCAATGTGAAGGTCCCCATTGTTGAATAGCTTTGAATGTTAAGCACAAAAGAAGGCCCAAAGAAATGGGATGAATGTGGTAAAATTGAAATTTGAGATATATGAATAGAATTGAGGATAGAATGAAAAAACTTCTATATTAGAGAAGGCATAGAAGTGCATGATTTAAGCATGGATAATGAAATTAAGATGGTATAGACATGTGTAATAAGATTTGCAAAGGACCCAACAAGGAGAGGTGTCTGGATGTGCTGCAAAGGACCCAACAAGGACAGGTGTCCGGATCTGTGTCTAACTTCTGGGGTTGATGTTAAGTAACAAGAGCAGATCTGGAAATGCTTGCAAAAACACTAGAGGTAGCACTTGGATAAAAATGATTGGCAAATAAGTATATACAAACCTGCTTATCAAACTTCTCAAGGCCTGACAGTTATGTTTCCAAGTTCTAACTGTTATTGTACCGTTGAAGTGGACAATTGGATAGTGTGTACTAGTTGTTATCAAGATTATGTATAGAGGTAACTTATGTGGTTCAAGTTTTGTTACGCCTAACCTATGTGGTTTGAATCAGTTTTACGTTATTGCCTTTATGACTTTCCCCATTTAACAATTGAGTTCATCATAGTATTACTGTGCCATAATTTGTAACTTGTGTTTACAAATATGAAGTATTGCAGGTGGATGAGGTTGTATGCCATCCATAAGGTTTTAAATTTAGCTTTAGGTCTAAATTTCAAATTGTCTCGAGTCTTGACACAATTAGTTACCTAATTTGGTGTAGGTGCATGCTGAATTGAATTGGTTGGTTTTGAACTTCCTATGTTGAGACAAGCGAGATCTAGATTTATTAGATGGATCCAACATCTGGTCATTTTCAGTCCTGGTATGTACCAACATACTTGACGGCATACTTTCAGGTGAATGGAGTCAGCTCACCTTGACTTTCTTATGAACCTTCCTCTTGTTTGGCTCTTTTATATTTAGTGACTACATATGAGAAGAGCTTGGCATGGTTATTTCAAATTATGACAAATCTTCAAATCCCATGACCTGATATGCTATTTCAAAGTGATTCAATTGGAGTGAAGGATTTGCTCAAACTGCTTGACTTGATTCTCTCAAATAAATAATGAGAATTTTATATAGCAGGGTTGTCAGGGTTGTAAGCCCTTTACTTTCATTATTTTTACTAATCCACAATTATGGTATTATCACCGGTAGAAAGTAGAGTCCATACTCTTTTCTTTCACTCGTACTATTAGAATTCTTACAAATAGAAAATGGGATCTATGCTCTATTTATGTTAGTGATGTCCACCTTGTTTGCATAGAATTCTTCTTCTAGCTATAAGAGAAGGTACAAATTCCCTGTCATGTTCTAGAGATTCACTCTTTATTTAAGTTGGATTCCTAACCTATTTAGAAGAAGATGAAACTTCTCTTTTTTATGCTAGTAAAATCAATCCTAGTTTGGATTGAATTTCTTTCCTAATTAAAAGAGGATACTGATTTACAGAAATAATAAAAAATATTTAAAGTTTTCAAATTTCAGTAGAGGTTAGATCTTTACTTCTACATGAATTTTGTCTTAGTCGCATCATCAAATTCTTTTTGGATTAGAAGTTACGACTTTCTGAAGTTTTGATATTCGATTGAGTCCTAAATGTGGCAAATCTTGCTCTTGAAGCTTGTCCAACCTATTCGAATAGCCAAATTGGTCCATGGTAGGCCTGATGGTCGTTCTGGATCAGAGCTCCTATTTGGAGAATTTAACTCTTGCTAAATTAAAACTGAAGTTAAAGAAACTGCTGCTTTTCTATCTCATAATCGAACCCTTTGGATTTATCATTTAAATTCATCCTCTGCTGTGACTATCTACCTCTTTCAACTTCTTGACATACCCAGATGTTGAAGAGAATTTTATGATGGGAATTGCATGCAATAAAGGCAATGATATTGGTTGAGACATGAGCTTGCAAGGTTGACAATCTTCTCTGTCAATTGAGCAAAATGTCCCTTCATCTCATCATCAATTAGAGTAAAAGTAATAGCTGTGATCTCCTTTGTCCTTTGATGAACTTCTAGCATGAATAGCCTCTCCTATTTGCTTGTATTGTACACTTGCTGGGACTGTAAACCAAGGCCCTATAGATGTGGTACTCTTAATTGAGTGGAACTCTTCTTCTAGCTAAAAAAGGAAAGTATTAAATTCTCTACAATACTATAGAGGTCCATATTTTATTTGAGTTGGATTTTTTGCCTAGTCAAAATAAGATGAAACTTTCTTCTTCTTATGCCAGTGAAGTCCATCCTAAATTGGATTTGATTCCTCTCTTAATTAAAATAAGATATGAATTTGCAAAAATAATAAAAAATATTTAATTTTTTTTTGAATTTTAGTCGAAGCTAGATCTTGACTCTTACATCAATTTTATCTCAGTTGCATTTCTAAATTCTTTTTGGATTAGAAGTTATGGCTTTATGAGAATCTTGAAGCTTGTCCAGATGTATTCGAATAGTCAGATTGGTTCACAATAGGTTAGTTGAACCTTTTAAATCACAAAAAGACTAAAGGGCAAAAGGAGAAGACTTATATCTGATTGTATGAGCAGCATCAACCAAAAAAGTGAAGATAATATATATATATATATATATATAGTGAGCAGCTTCAACTTAGTTGAAATGTGGTTGGGAGGACTACACGTGTGAATGAAAGGGATGGTCAACAATGTAAAAAATAAAAAGAAAATTTTCCTGTTCTTGAGAATGTATGGCTCTTATAAAAAAAATCATGAGCATCATCTATAAAGCTGGATAATAAGAAAGGAACAAGTCACACGATGCTGATAGAGACATATCTAGCATAAGTTGTCAGTGGTCCTTTTTTTTTTTCAGGCTCATGAAACAATGAATTAAATGAGAACCGAGAGATAAACTAACTTTTTTTGAGGTAAAGAAACCTATGCATGCTACGGAAAATTTAGTTACATTATTGGGATTGCATGACCTAAAGAGCTATTTAAGCTGGCATGTCTCTCTTTTAGGCGTTCTCAACAAAAAAGAGAGAAAAAAGGCCTCTCTTTTTATCAGTGCTTGGGTCCTTCATCTGCAGGGTAGCAGTCAACCTTTGTGAAAGACTAACCAAAGTTGGCAGTCTATGCAGTCATAGCAGATGAGCTTCAAGGGGGGTACAAAATGCTGTAATTGTGACATTTTCAGAGTATTGATTCTCTTGTGATTCATTCCATGACTCTCCATGTATTTTCTACCCAGGAGACAACTAATTTCTATGATTTTCTTTTCAGTAATCACCATCAATACATAATTCCATGTAATTGTGATTATTTTAATTCCATAATTCTTCCTCTCACAAGGACTCTCTGTACAATGTTGATAATGTGAGAGGAAGAAGAGGGAGGGGGTGTTAAAATTGGACATGGTGAGAGTTTTAGTAAATTTTAAATGAAGAAAGTGGAAGTTAGCTTGAGAATATGTGGCTGTAGATGGATATATTTTCAAGATGTCTGATAAAGCTGACCCTAAACAGACGGGACGAATCTTAGCTGTTTCTATTGTCATGTTATGCTGGTAGTGATGGACAAGCACATTCAATTTTTGCTGTTTACAAACCATTTTGGAACTTGGCATGCAGCACTTGTTCTAACTTCTAAAGATTCTGAGGGGCAAAAAAAAATCACATTCCATTGTTTAAAAAAAAAAATGACTTTGATGCTTGAAGCAGTCGTGAAACATGATGCATCTGGATTTTTGAGCATACATTTTAAGGCAGTGGTGATGCTGGCAAGTATTCTAGCACCATAGCTAGCTCTATTCATACACTCATGCCATATATGTCCTTTTGTCATTGTATTTTGAGGGGAACAAGGGTCACTTCTTTGTCCTAACATAAATGTTTGAGGTTCTGTGTATCTCTCCTGTATTTCTTTTCTATCAAGTGTTATTTCTTGTTCTTCAGTTGAACCAAAGATATACTGATGGCATGTGATACTACCATTGCACTTACTACGACTTCATAGAATCCATCTTACTGTCATCCTCTCAGGAGCTTTTAAAACCTGAGATTGGAGACAATTCAACCATCTTTATTGCATGTTGTAATTTGTACCCAATTGCAAGGTAGCATTTAAGTTTTTTGTTGGCATTCAAAACTAGGTGAGTGACTAGTGTCTTAGTTGAAGAACTGTAACTGAATACTGTACAATGGCCTACAGCTGTAGTTCCAGAAGCATTGGTGAATTAGTTGGTGCACTGTTATAAAGGTCTGAGATTTAAGGCTGTTAGATTTGGTGGGCTCTGTTATCTCCTGTCCTTACAGTGCCAGAGGCTTGGGCATGCTGCTGCTGATGCTTTTTACTTTTCTTTTTTTTTTAACCAAACTAGCAGAAGAAAGGTGTTTAGGCATGAGAATTGCTGCTTGATGTATAGTTTATAAAATGATATCGGTTTGCCAGCTCTTTCATGCCCCTTTGCTTGCTTGAATTCATAACCGGTCAGAGCTCCACAGCTGTCTTTGGTCATCTTTATTTTCATTTTGTGGGTCTTCTGCCAAGTCCTGGCTTGTGGACCCATGGAGGACTACTGTAATAGGTGATCTCTCCATCATCTAAGTTTGATAACAGTAATGGAATCATTAATTTAAAATATAGTCCATGTTGGAAGATTTCGTTTAGATGCTTACTGCAAAAGAAAATTATATATTTTTTCTTTCTTCCATCGTTGTATTTTTCTCGAGGATCAGAGGTCTATTCCATTACAAAGGAGAAAATGGCTGACAACCCAGAAGCATAGCCATTATTGTGAATCTTTGAGGCAGGTTGACAGCATTAATCTATCAGTCTGGAAGGAGCTATCAATCCCATTCCAGCTATATTTGTGGAGACCTTGTGGTTATTGCTGCAGTACAGATATATCCCATTTGTGCTTGATATGAGAGTGTATGTTATGATGGACCCACAGTCACTGGAGCAGTTGCCTGAATACTGTTGAGAAAGAATTGATGGACGAATTCTCACTTCTCAGTGTCTACATCTCTTCCAGCTGAAGTGGAGCTGTCAAAGTGATCTGCATGATCCCTAATCAATCTCTGGCAACAAAGAGAGAGCAATCAACAAGTTAGGGGAAATTTTAGGAATTGTACCTGGAAAAGAATGGCACAATAGCATCAAAGTGGACTTGTTGAGGATAAACCCGATATATATTGTCGATCCTTTTTCTATTAGTTTCAGCTTTCGGAATTAAATATTATCAACAGTTCAAAATCCTCTCCATGCTAATTATTTATATAGGGATCTGAGTTATTGTCCTGACTTATTCCAATTATTATAGTCTTCGTGTGCGTGGTTTGGTTGTAACATTGTTGACTCTTTTCTTCATGGGTTTTAAGAGTCAAGTGGTAGAGGGTTTGAAAGGTTGTCAAGCTTCCAGTAGTTGTGTGGATGTTCCTCTGAGGACCCACACAAACAGTGGCAAAATCAGGTCACGTACTGGGAATATATGTTGGAGGTGCCACCTTCCTTCTATCAATTGGATCGAATCAACTTGGATTTAAGCTCGAGCAAGTTTATCGTCTGGATTGGAGCTGCTGATCTTTGGAATTCTTATTATTCCACCGAAATAGATTGCACTTGTGGTATACTCTGTCCAATTTAGTCTCTTCTTGAATCCTTTTTGGTACATCACATGATGAATTATTTGTGCCATTTTTGGTTATGCATTGGACTCCAAAGGGAGTACAGCACAAGGTCCCATTATCAGCTCCTGTCGTGTTTGACTTTGATGGAAAAACTTGGAGCTAAATTCCAAAGGAAGCCCAGTATATCATGTGGCTAGAACTATTCAGACCAGAACCTCACATGGTGGATGTCTGAGATGGAATCATTGGTGGAATTCATCTGATATGTGTGATCTATATTGGATGGCGGCATAGCAGTTATAATCGTTTTGAAGGGACGGTCCACAAAGCCATGAAGGCATTTATCCTGCTGGTATAACTTTGAATTTTGGATGGAGTATAATGATACGAAGTCTCTTTCTCTTTCACGTGAGAAAAGGGAACAAGGCTCTCTCTGTTTTAACCAAAATATTTTATTATTCTAACGCCCAACGTTCTGGAAGGAATAAAAGTATGCGGAGCTTCGGAGCTGTGCATCGTGTGAAATGGTTTTCGGTTTTCCTGCAAGTAAAAAACGTTGACGAAGAAAACGAGGATATTGGTGAGAGAGACAAAAGCTTCTCGCCAACCATCTTAATTAGGAGAGAAGTTTTAACTCTACAAGGAATGTGGGTAGAAGCAGTCAATAATCGGTAGCTCCATGTAAAAAATGTTGGGGAAATGACCTATTCAAATCCAAAATATAAGAACAAGAGTGGAGTTTGGATAGAATGCAAATGAGCCAAGTGTCAAGCTATTTAGGCTAAGCTTTGCATATAGTAAAGTTTTTTTTTTTTTTTTGCTAAAATATACTTTTGATCCTCAAACTTTCACTAAAATTTCATTTTGATCCTTAAATTTTTAGTTGTCACAGTTTAGTTCCTCATGTTTTAAGAATGTTGCATTCCTGATATTCAGTCATACGAAATCAATTAAAATCGATGAAATAATCGAACATGTGAATTGATTGATAGGGACACATCAGCTATTTTATCTGGTATCATGCGATGGGATATTAGGAATGTAACATTCTTAAAACATAAAGAACTAAATGAATTTTAAGTGAAAGTTTAAGGACCAAAAGTATATTTTCACTTTTCTTTCTTTTTTTTTTTTTTTGATCTTTCTTTTTTTTTTTTTCTTTATTTTTTTTGATCTTTCTTTTCTTTCAAGAGAAACCTATAATCTTTAAGCCAAGCTTTTATCAAGCTAAGGTGAGCTTCTCTTTAAATTTCAAATCTGCCTACTTGCTTATGAGTCAAGATTTATAAACTATTCGGGCTTTGTTTTTCAATTGAGCGAAGTGTAGATGAGCCATTGTTGATCATTCGCAGCCCTAATATTCCATGACTCCAAGTGGAACAACCTTGGTCCAATATATAGAGTTTTAGAAGGAATCAACCTAATTCAATTCAATTAACCTGGTTTGGATTAAGTTTGTATTATTGCTTGCATAATAAGTTCAAACCTAATCATTGGCTTTTAGGTATAGAGAGTATATTTATACCAATCCATCGCTTTCGGTCCAAGGACACCTTTGAAAGAGTTAAAATTTTTAGAGCATGAAGTAACCTTTCTCATCCTTTTTTTTTTTTTTTTTTAATGTTTGCTCAAAGAAAAATTTCCATAAAATGCTCTACATTAGAGTTACTTGTTGAGATGAATGATTAGTTTAGATATCTAAGAGTATTGTTTATGCTTAGGTTTGATACAGACTATGGAGAGAGCTACTTGATAGCTCTCACCAATGAGGAGGATTAGGTTTCATTTTGGTTTATTTTAGCTTGTAATAGAGGTGACTGAAAGGGCACGCCACACGTGCATGACGACGAGGTCCAACTCGCGCTCGTTTGTGAAATCGGCGAGGCGCGGCCGAAACTCAAATTACAAGAGTTTGGCGCGAAGTTTTAGATCATGATTATTTTAGTAGGTGGCTGATGGTGAGATGAATAGTAGTTTTGGTTCATGTCAGACAAAATAGAAGGGAAGAAACATGGCATATTAAAAAAAATAGAAAATAGGGCATGATGTTTTAATCTTAAGACCTTGATTTTAATAATACTACTAAGCTGGTATCATGATATTAAAAAAAAAAAAAAACATGGCATAAAAAGAGTATGCATGAGATGTGTGATCTTTCTATTTGCCCTTGTTACTTTTACCTTTATCACACCAACTACTTCTATTAGTGGAGAAGTTAAAAGGTTACATGATGTCGGCCAACATAGAATGGAAGAAATTTGGAATTAGATAATTTGGGATGTGTGTAAATAGAAACATAGGGGGTTGATATTGCGACCCACGTAGAAAAGCTATGAAGACCTTGATTTTAATAATACTTGCAGGTTGATGTCACACATAAAAATATCGCATGAAAAGAGTATGCATGGGATGCGTAATCTCTCCATTTGCCCTTGCTACTTTAGCTACATCACATCGGCTACTTTTAGAGGTGAATAAATTAAAAAGTTAACATGGTAATCTTCTTCATCAACCAATTTCCAAGTGGATGTACCTCTCAAATCGATCAAGATTGCCTGCAAATACTATAATTAGTTTACTCCATTCAATATCAATCCCTCCTATCTGAATAGAAATAGTTCTGTACATGTGCATCATTCTATTAATTATATATATATAAAGAGAGAGAGAGAGAGTACGTGCATGTACTAGATTTGGCTATAATTAAATGTAGCCAACTTTTAATCTGATTATTTTTTTTTTTATCCTTAAATCTATACAGTTCGTAGGTTTTAAAGATAAAAAAAGTGAAAAAAAATGGTAGCTTCAAAATTCATGTAGATTTAAGAATGTAAAAGATGATTAAATTTTAAATTTTATTATATTCGAATATAGGCAAAATTTAGCTCTCTTTATATATATATATATATTGAGGGGAGCGGGTACAAAATGAGTTGAACTTGGCATATTCATGTATGGCCAAAGTTCAAATCTAGCCGGCACTTTTATCATTAGATTTACATAAATCATAACGTCAGAATATTTTACTCGTTAGTTATTGTTAGTTGCTTTGAAAAAATAAATCCAATGGAATAAATAGAAACTAGTAGGATAGGATATGGAGAGGTTGGACACATGGTGCGTAGTCATTGATAGTCCAATCCGTTAATATTGTCTCCATAAATGCATGTCATTTCTCAGGATGCGTTATATATACAATAGCTTTTATTTATTTTTATGGTATAAGAAAGAAGATATAATATTATAATATTATATAATGAATATAAAAATATTGAGATGAATGTATAATAATATAAAAAAAGATAGAATAAAAAAATAAAATTATTCATAAAAAAAATAAAAATAGCTTCAATCGAGAATAAATTATAGAAAGAATAATTTAAATGCTTTAAACATATGCAACTATAAACTTAGAGATGCATATATGCGAATGAGTGATTTAATACATGTAAAAAAAAAAGAGAAATAGATGAAAATGAAAAATTATATGTAAAAAAATGATAAAAGAGAATCACTAATTTTTAAATTAAAAAAAAATAATTTAAAATCAAGTTGAATGAAATAGATATATATATATATATAATCAATCGTAATTAATTTAAAATTAAAATATTATTGTTATTATATTAATATTTATTTTATAAGATAAATATTTATTATTATTATTATTATTTAAAATAACTTACGGTTATCTTCATTATATTTATATTTATTTGTTATTTATTTTATTTTGCTAAGAGGCGTGGGCGTGAGGCGCAAGAAAGCGTTCTGATGGTGATGACGTGCGACCAGCTTTCCGCGTTTCGCTTCCACGAGTCCGTCCCACCACCTCCCGTGCCATCCTTTCCCTTCTTCCATCAATTAACGCGCCCTTTACTCTCTCCAAAGGACCCAAATCCCTCCCTCCCTCCCTCCCTCCTTTTCCCTTTACCTGCTGCCATCCCATGTATCCCCACGTCAGCAACTTTCTCGCAACCCGATGTGGATACACGCCGCCCCACCCCTCCCCTCCCCTCCGCTGATGTGGATACAACGACCCACGCCCTTAGGCGGCAAACCGGCCCCTTTCCCGCCATCTTTTCTTTCTTTCTCTTTTATTTTATTTTATTTTATTTTATTTTATTTTTCTTCTTCTCCTCCATCTTCTTCACTCGCCGTTCAACCCCTGAAAAAAGGTCGCGATCGCGCCGTTTCCTCGCTTCTCTCTCTCTCTCTCTCTCTCCCTCTCCGCTCGTTTCCGCTGACCGTTTCCCCCCTCATCACGGAAGACCCCCCTCCACGTGTCAAGATCACGAGCGAACACGCGAGACCGTGCGGTTCGTCAGCCCATTTAATATCCACCGATGTAAATAACCGGTTTAATTCGGCCGGGGGGGGGGGTAAAACAATTCTGTAGGAGGTCGGGAGGACGACTCTGCGGTCCGACGCAGCACGTGGTGTCTCTGACACGGGTGATCACATGACATCCCCGCGGCCGACGCGTGTCGCCCTGGTTTTAATGGCGGCACATGCTCCGGCGCGTGCCTCCACGCGCCTCCCCCTGCCAATCCGGACCCGACACGTCTCCCCGTACGTGCGCGTCACCAGCCACTCTTGGCAACCTATCAAACGTCCGGCCCAGTCCATTCCGGTCCGGTCCAGGACAAGACTAGGACGGAGACCGTTTTATCCATAGAGAAATCACCGATTGCCCTCACGTGGTGAGCCCCACCCGACCACGAAGGTTTCCAGACCGCTCGCGGAGCCCAATCGCTAATCTATGGCCAACTCTCCTCCTAAAACACGCTAAACTACTGCTTATTTCTGGAGCATTCTAGATCCGATTCGAGAGGCAACCATTCTTGAAGGCAGGGCTTGAATAATACTTCGTGGCGGTGACAGGAGCTGGCTGACACTTAAGACCAGCTGATTAGTTAGGCGGCAGGGTTAGGCCGGTAGGAAAAAGACCGATTCCGTTGTTTGTTGGGAAACTGGCGGGCAGAGCGGAACACCAGAGACCGCAACGGTGGTAACGACACGGGCGGTGGGAAACCATAAATCCGGCCGGGGCCTTCCACGCTCGCGAAACGAGAGAGACATCCTATGCCACGTGGAGCCACGGGAATCGGTTGGTGGTAATTTTCTAGATACAACGGATGGTAATTAGTTGGTGGTGGTAATTAGTATAGCTTGGAGTGGAGGGTAGCTTGGGGAAGAAGAAAAGGGGTGGGTGTGCTGCCTACGTGGCAGGATGGGAGGGGTCAGGAGCTGCCCGGGGTCGTCGGGGGGAATAGGTGGCGGGTAGGTCAGCCCGTTGCCCAGGCCATGTGACGGTCCGTTTTGGCGTGGAGACGTGGGTTTGAAGTTTAAAAGTGAAGGCCACCTCCTCCTCCTCCTCCTCCCCCTTTCAGGGTTTGAGGGCGCGGGTCGCGACCGCTGGGAAACGCGTGTTTTACCGCCCGAGCGGAAGGGAGATTGGAACATTCGTTCGATTTTTGCTATCTCGTGCCGTTCTGTTAGGCTGATATATATTAAAAAAAAAAGAAAAAAAAGAGGAGGAGAAGGAAAGAGAAGAGAGGGAGAGAGTTTAAATTAGAGGCGAGGAATGAAAGGAGAGGAGCCTCAGCAAGCGAAGGAATCGTGGTTGGAAAAGGAGATGGAATGGCCGGCGTGTTTGGATGAGTTTCTCAGTCGGATGAATACTCCCAGGTCAGTACCCTTGCTTCCTTTCTCTCTCGGACTCCTCTCTTATGGCCTCCTTCAAATCTATTATTATCTCCGTACTGATCTCTGGTTTCCTCGTTTCAGAACTCTCTCTCTCTCTCTCTCTCTCTCTCTCTCTCTCTCTCTCTCTCTATGGACGTATATTCTTAAATTATGTTTTTATGGTCTCTGCTTTTTAATGTGCTTTTCTTGCTCTGCTAAGTTTGCTTCAGCCCCTGAAATTTTTGCTTATTTGAGAATTATTCGATTTTAATTTATTTCAAAATTCTCTGTTCTCTTCTCTTCTCTTATCTTTGATTCATTCCTTCTTCACTCTCTCCACGTTTTGGTCTTTAGTAACTTTTCTCCATCAAATTTCAGACTTCCTCCAGCTTTTCAGTATACGCTTGTCCTCGATATCGTTTATTTCCACCTCTGGTTCCCTTCTAGATCTGCGACTTCCCTTCTCCTCTTTTGATTCGTTCGTCCCTTGATTGCTTGCTTGCAGAGTCGTCATCGACAATGCCGTGTGCCCCACTGCAACGCTGGTCAAGGTGGACAGCGCCCGCAAGCACAGCGTCCTCGTCGAGGCGGTCCAAGTCCTCGCCGACCTCGACCTCTCCATCAACAAGGGGTACATCTCCTCCGACGGCCGGTGGTTCATGGACGTCTTCCACGTCACCGACCTCCTCGGCCGAAAGCTCGCCGATGACTCCGTCATCTCCTACATCGAGCACTCCCTCTCCCCCGGCGCAGCCCCCCGCTCCGCCGCCCTCGACGGCCTCACCGCCCTCGAGCTCGTCGGCACCGACCGCCCCGGCCTCCTCTCAGAGGTCTTCGCCGTCCTCGCTGACCTCCGCTGCTCCGTCGTCGAGGCCAAGGTCTGGACCCACAACGGCCGGATCGCCGCCGTCATCTTCGTCCGGGACGAGGATTCCGGCTCCCCGATCGACGACCCCCATCGGATCCGCCGCGTCGAGGCCCGCCTCCGCCACGTCCTCAAGGGCGACCGCGACGACGTCCGCGGCGCCAAGACCACCGCCGTGCCCTCGCCGTCGCTCACCCACTCCGACCGCCGCCTCCACCAGCTCATGTTCGCCGACCGCGACTACGAGCGCATCTCCTCCGCCCAGGCCACCTCGTCCTCATCCTCATCGTCGTCATCGCGGCCGTCCGTTTCGGTCCAGAACTGGATGGAGCGCGGGTACTCGGTCGTCAACATTCAGTGCCGGGATCGCCCCAAACTCCTCTTCGACATCGTCTGCACCCTCACCGACATGGAGTATGTCGTGTTCCACGGCACCATCGGCACCGGTGGCGATCGAGCCCACCTGGTAAATTCCTCGTTTCTACGTTAGATTCCGAATTTATCGGGCGATTTTTAGAGTTTTTTTTTTTTGGAAAGGGCGGGGGGGGGGGAGGAATTCAATTCGAATTTTGAGTTTATTTTTGATTTTTCTGGTTTTCTTTCAGGAATTTTACATCAGGCATTCAGATGGGAGCCCCATCAGTTCGGAAGCCGAGCGGCAGCGTGTGATCCAATGCTTGCAAGCCGCCATCGAACGCAGAGCATCCGAGGTACCTTCATCGCTATTCTTGGCATCTAATTATCTTCGATTCCTCCCCCAAAGATCGCCTGATAGGCATCCGATTCCCTAATTCCAGACAACCATGTAATCTGATTTGGTTCCTCGATCTCAGGGATTGAGATTGGAGCTGTGCACGGTGGACCGGCGAGGCCTGCTCGCCGATGTGACCCGGACATTCCGCGAGAACGGCCTCTCAGTGACGAGGGCCGAGGTCTCGACCAAAGGCCAAACGGCATCGAACGTGTTCTACGTCACCGACGCCGCCGGCCACCCGGCCGACCCCAAGATGATCGCCGCGGTGATCGAGAAGATCGGCGTCGAGAGCCTGAAGGTGAACGAGGATCGGCAGCCGCGGCCGTGCCAGAATCCGCCCCCCGGCCCCGACGCCGCGGCCGGTGGTGGGGCTGGGCTGTACTACCTCGGGAGCTTAGTGAAGAGGAATCTCTACAATCTGGGCCTCATCAGATCCTGTTCTTAGGAACAAAAAGAGGGCAACAACAACCGCGTGTTATCCCAGTTCACATATCTTCCCTCCTATTGGGTTTTTGGTCTTCTTCTTGTGAGCTTATTGGGTTGGTGGTAGTGGAATTGTTGGGCAGTGGCCTCCAAATTGTTCCTCTCTTCCTTTTACGACATACATACACATGTATCACAGGCTCTGTACATAAAGAATTTTAGTGTTGGATTGTATAAAATTGGGGTGCCAGTCTGTGGCTTCTAGGATTCTTTCTTCTGGTCTACCGTCTAATTTAACCCACTGCTGATTAAAGCCTGTTCGAAATATATTATTAGCTGGAGCAGTAGATCAACGGTGAAAATGACTGCTGGCCTCGTTTCAATGGTGGAAATATAGAGCGGGAGAAAGGGACTGGAATGGATTGTTGTACCCAAAGGGAACACGATGTGTGATTGATTTCTCCGTCCATCAAGCGGCCACGGCTGGAATTATGGATGATGGGAGGGATGTTGGATAAGATCGGTGCTGCTACCCTGGTCCCTTCCTTCCTTGATGGAGATGGTGGGCATGAGGAATGGCAGTTCAGCTGAATTTGAGACCGGATGGGATTTGGAAGAACCTTGGGGATGGCCGTTCGTCTGAATGGAGACGCTTGGACGCATTCCACGGAGACTTGTCAGATAAAGTTGGGAATACATTCAAAACGCATTCCACGGAGACTTGTCAGATAAGGTGGGAATACATTCAAAACAATAGCTCGTCTTTTTTTCAACAATTAAAAAAAAGCATAAGAAATTTTGTTTATATCTTAATTGTATTTTGAATTGGACTTGTAAGCTTTGAGCATAAGGTGGCAAGAGACATGCTTAACTATGTTTCATTACCAGCCCAGAGCAATCTTACTTGATTCTAGATATGAGGTGATAGCAAGAGTCAAGCTGGATGGCTGCCGTTCCACTTGGGTTTGGATTTTTGGGGAAGAGAAGTCAAAGCCCGCATGTTGGACCATGTGAGCTGGAGAAATTTCTTCTAGCTGGCCAGTTATATTTGGAACTTCTGGAACTCAATTGACATCAATTTAATACTGATATTGCCCTGCCAATTGTGTAGGTCACCATATTCACACAAAATGGTAGAAAATAAAATATGTATCCATCTTGAATTGTTTCTGCATCCCTTGATGAAGCATGATTCCCCAATAGCCTTATGATTCCTTGAGCATCTAGTTTAGGGCCGTTAAAATGTTGTCGATTGATCAACCAACGAGGTTTCTAGCAGCCATTATTTATGTTGTAAGGCATGTTAAACAAATTTAGCCAAACAAATGCCATGGTAAAAGCCTTTGTATTATTTAACATATCCAGTTCAGGCCAAACCTATGATTTCCCATCAACAGCTTTATCTTATCACCAAGTATATGGTTTGTCACGGATAATCATGGACTATAATTGAGATCTTATTTTATTCAGCCCAGATCCAATCCAGACAAAAGGCTATGGACAGCTATGGATCTAGAGAGATAGACTCATGAAATTCTTGAATCCAGGTATTGGTCTACTAAAAGTCTGCTTGACTCTAGCCTAACCTGACTTGATCATATATTATATTAGGGTATAGGTTTGATTTTTATAAACCCAATTTGGCCCGGATACAATAAGTTTCCTTTATGATTTATAGCTAAATAGCTAAATGGTAATTTTGAAGCATCAATGATGTAAGAATTGTGCTTGCCAGACCACAGTTTTTGCTTAAGATTCAGATCTGGTCTTCATGCATACGTAACTCAATCTAGAGTTGGGTCCAACTCATACTTGATCTAGCGCAATCAATATCCAATCTAGTCTATTGGATCCTATCTAGACTTAATCAGCAATATGATGTTTAGGTGTCCGTATTATCGGTGCAATTGATAAGTCTTGGAATGTCTAAAAATATGAAGATCAATTTATGATGTTTGGGTGTCCGCATTAGATAAATTATATAATGCTTTTGGCTTTTTTGTGGATGGTATTGTAAATAATGTAAACTTCGAGGACATATAGGCATTGCATAAGAGAATGATGATGTTATATAGTAGAAATGAATGGTTAGAATTAGGGCTTTGTTTCTTCAAAAAAAAAAAAAAGAAAAAAGAAAATTTATGGTAGTTTAACCCATCCATATTATTTTCACAATGGATAAGTCTTAGAATGTCTTAAAAATACGAAGATAGATTGAATAATTATAGGAAACTTTCGACCCATCTAAGTCGAAGCATATGGGAATACTATATTTGCTACAAAAGATGATAATTTTTGAAATTATGTATACACATGGTGCAAGCTAGGCTAACCTTTTGATAGTATGATGTGGCTGAACTAGAAGATGACATGATATAGTAAAACTAATTACAACACATGCCCTCTCAAAGAGGCAAGTCTCAATCAAGAAAGAAATGCATCAAAGCTATTGGTCAATCTAAGATAAGTCCTGCCAAAAGGCACTGATGAATTTGAATAGAAGTTTATTATTTATTTGTGATGGATTCTACGGTCCTATATAGAAAAGTCTCCACCAAATATGTCACTATATACAAGGATTCAAGCTTTTCTAAGCCATCCACCAATAAGTGGACTAATCTAAAAGAAATTCATCTAAAATGCTTATAAAAGCAGCTTCAAACCTTTTAGATAAATTGAATTCAACCCTAGGCATTAAAGTCTTGGAGAGCTAATTAAAGAATCTTCAGCTCGTCTTCTTCCTTTTCTTAAGCTGATTCGAGTATCGAAGGATGGAGAGAATCTCTGAACCGCTTTTGCTTTTGCCTTCTCTTTCTCTTGTAGGAGTGTACATATATAGATTTGTTAGAGAGTGTTTTATAGTATGAGTTATCACTTTTCTTGCTAGTTGGCAAGTTTTGGATGATGTGATTTCTAGCCTTCGGTTGAACGAATGTTGGATAAGATCGATGTTACTTTGATCCCTTGCATATCAAATGATGGAGGCAATGGGACTAGGAATCTACGCGTTTGACCTGGCGAAAGGCTATTTGGTTGAATAGAGACGGTTAGAGACGGGAAGAGCCGTGAATATATTTAGTGGAGACTGATGCGTGAAATAAGGTAGAGTTCTACTGATGCGTGAAATAAGATAGAGTTCTACTGACGGCTAGATAGCATTGGTCCGCAACTAAAATATATAGATAGCCAATTTTTAATAATAAATTTGCCCATTGCTGATAAGAAATTGATTGATTGAATATCAATTCTTAGATATTAGGTTCAAATTGAACGCCTATGATGAGTCAACCCAATTTAACCCATGTCACCCAAATCTGAGGTTTTTTTTTTTTTTTCTTTTGGGAGTTTTTATGAAGAGTTTGTTTCTCTCTCAAACTCAGATGGAGCACGAATGATCTCTTGTACCCACCTAGGAAGAGGACTGTAGATCTGAAGACTTAAGAAGGTATTCGAGCCATGAAATACAAGCCTTGGTTCGATATGTAATCAAGAGTCAGATCGTGAGAAAGTGATGGAACTTCCGACTTACTTCATGTTAACTTCAACATCAGGTCTGAAGAGGTATGTGTTGTTTAACCTTCGTTAGTTTCTCTGAACACAATCTAACAATCAAAAATTTGTTCCTTTAAACTATCATATCTTAATTTTCTTGATTGATTGATTTTAGAAGAGTTCGTCTACGATGCTTTTTTAATATTTTTAGAAATGAAGCTTCAATTCCATCTATCTAAAGCTATCATTGTAGGCTTTTAGCTCTTAACCCATGTCATTATGCCTCTAAACTTCTTATTATTTATGGCACCACAAACACACACACATATATATATATATAGTCAGAAGCATAGTAAGCAAAAGTATTGAATCTATAATGCGGCAAGAGACACACTTTGGATATATTTCATCACTAACCACTTATCCTACTTGTTTACAAATACAAATTTTAACGAGTGTCTTAATCCTAAATGACGTGATAACAAGACTCAACTTGGATTGTTGCCGTTCCAGTTGGGTTTGTCTTATTGACAGAACTCTTCCATCCAAATTCAAGTGATGCTTTCAAGGTCTAAATGCCAACCATGTCAGCCAGCCCAAGAAATTTCTTCCGGCCACTGGAACCCAACTGATATCAGCTAGATACTGATACTGGCCGCCTGGTAGATGGCAAGTTACCATATTCAAAAGGTAGAAAATGTCTCCATCTCAAATTGTGCCTGCAACCATTGTTGAAGCATTATTCCCCCTTCTTTCCACGCCAATAACCCAATAATTCTTTGAGCATCTAGTTTAGAGTAGTTGAAGTTGTCTGCATCAACCAATTATTTTTTTGGATTCCCAACGCCAGCTTCACCTTTCTAGCAGCCATTACTTAGCAGTGATGCTAACAAATTTAGCCAAACAGCAGTACAGCACTAGTGAAGATGGTACAAGTAACAAAAATGCTACATTGAAAGCCTTTCTATTATTTAACAGATCCAATTCAGGCATAAGCTTTCAAACCTATGATTGCCCATCAATAGCTTTGACATGAATAACCATGGACTATAATTAGGATCCAAGTCAGACTCAATCTTGTGGGCAGCTATGGATCTAAAAGATTAACCCATGAAATTCTTGAATCCAGTGCTATTGCTCTACTAAAAAATCTGCTTGATTCTAATCTAACTTGGCTCTATCATATATTATATTATGATATAGGTTTGATTTTTATTAATCCAATTTGGCGGAGACACAGTAATTTACCTTTATAATATATATAGCATCACTCATGAACTATCAACATTTCTTATAAGATTTATTAATTGTTCGATAAGGCTAAACAGTACTTTTGAAGCATCAATGATGTAAGAAGTGTGCTTGCTTAATAATAATTTTTGCTTAAGATCTAAAACTAGTCTTCATCCATACCTAACTCAGCTTAGGGTTGAGGCTGCAGATGAATCAGATCGACTCGTGACCTGACTCATTTTTGACTCGATTAGATCTGATCCGATTCACATTTAAAGGACCATGAATTGGATCGGATTTAAAAATTACACCCAAATTTGATTTGTCCCTTAATTATGTAAATCTTATTTTCTTTCGCTTCAATTATCTTTGCAAATTCATTAAATGAACTCTAATTTAAAACTATTTCTCCTTTTAATCTTAACAACTAGTTCTCCTCCGATCTTTTTTTCTGTAATTATATGTAAATATTATAATATCTCTATTTAATCAAGATTTTAAATATCATAACTTATAAATTTAAGGATAATCATATACTTGGATAAAATTAAAATATTTTGAATAAAAATTTAAGTTTAACTTGATTCTTTTTAATCTCATTTAAATTTTTTAATAGATTTATATTTGATTATTAATTACAAGTTTTTAGTTATAAAATAATAATTAAAATATTTGTCTCAAATCTAATATTTTGGGTTGGACTCAAATAGATCCGAATGATCTATTAGGTCTAAAATTTTTTCTATAAACCTGATCCTATCAACAAATAAGTTGGGATAAGGTTCAAAATCAAGATCTAAATATAAAATTGGATTGAATTGGGAGTCAGCATTACCCGACCCTACCCATTTGCAGCCCTACCTAGAGTTATTTCCAACTCATACTTGATCTGGCCAAAGCATACTCAATCAATATCCTACCTAGACTCAATCAACATTATTAAAGATCTAAATTTATGTTTGGGTGTCCATGTTATTTGTGCAATGGATAAGTATTGGAATGTCCAAAAATTTGAAGACAGATTGAATAATTCTAGTGATTGATAGGGAAACTTGCCGGTCCCTGATAATTTATCCCCTCCATGGACCAAGGATATTTAGTCAATTTAGTCAATGAGATGTGAATACTTTCTGCACACAATTGGCGTCCAAGTCTGCACGCTTGCTCCATATGTTTGACGTTGGTCCATATTTACATAGTATCTGTTAGGGTTATCAGAACTAAATCAGACTCATGGATCCAACTAGTAGATCAATAATCCGAATGATATAAATAATTAAAATAAAATTTAAATTTAAATTTAAGAAACATGATCTATAGTAATAAATAAAGATAATTTTTTTGTAAAATTTAACTAATTTGATAGCTTTAAAATTAAGTTATTTAAATTACGACAAAAAAATAACATCTACATCAATGCTTAAAATTAATCTCATTTTTTTTAAAAAAATATTTGAAATGTTTTATATCGGCTAGAGAGAGAGAGAGAGAGAGAGAGAGAGAGAGAGAGGTTAGTAAGGCCAAAAAAAAAAAAAAAAAGGCTTCTAAAAAACTAACACTAATATTGAAGTTATATTAGTTAAAAAGTAAATTTAAAAGACATGAAAAAAAAGTCTTCACATTAGATCAATTGGTTAATAAAAGAAATAGATTGAATTATTCGGTTGAGTTAATTATACAAGTGATGCAATTAAAAAATTAGATTGATTGGAGACCCAGTTCATCAGTTCAACGATTGGATTGATCATTCTGATCCGGTCCTTGCCTCCTATCGACCGTGTTCACTTGTTGACTGTGGATTGTGTTTATAAATCGAAAAATAAAAAGTTGTGCTTTATGGCTGCTGGCTACGATCCCTCTGCCGACATGATCAAATGGTCAAATAAAATTTATTCTAACAGAGCGACTCAACCTGTTCGAAGGAGAGAATTTATATCAAAAGTTAAAATTTATACAATCTTTGAATACATGCCAGACATACTTAAACTAAAAATATTGATATTCAGAGTAAGAACAAATTCACAATTGAACCATCTATGCACTTGAGAAAGAGAAAGAGAAAGAAAAAAAAAAAAAAACACAAAAAGGTCTGAAGCTTTTTTTAAAAAAATAACCTCGACTTAAAAGCGGTTTGAAACTTTTTAACCATATGAGGTTTGAAAGCTGCTTTTATAAGTACTGAGTAAAGTCCTCTTAGATTTGGTCACTCGTTAATTTCTTTTTACCCATTAAGTGCTGATTTAACCAACCGTATTTTGCCTTCAAATCATACTACATCAAGAAGAAACACACAAGATCTATACCCATTAGGAATGGACATATATTCTCATGGAGCAATAGAGATAATTGACCTTTTCATTACTAAACAAATTCTTGATATTATTCTTTTGCTTGCCTTAGTAATGCAACCAACCATCGCAGCACAAACGCTACGCTGGTTCAGAGAAAGTAGCCAGCATTCTCAAAACAAGAACCTTTAGGAGGGATAGAATACGAACAAGATGCTTCACGCCGTGGAGGAAAAGGCATTCAGCGGGTGACATCGTCGAGCTGGCGTCAACGAAACTTCAGCGATATCAAAGATTTGAATCTCTTATCTCCATGAGGAATCTCTGTCATGCACGAGAGTGCTTTTAAGAAGGCTTGCAGATTCGGAGGATATTGAGAGAAGTTGTCTTTGAAAGCAAAGAATTAAAAAAAAAAAAAAAAAAAGTTGGCGACTGCTTGGAGACCGCGTGGAAAGGAGAGAATACCGAGCAAGGGAGGACGAGGACCGCGCATCGCGTCTGCGGCGCCGAACGGGCGCGCTGAACGGGCACGCTTCGCGGCACGTCGCGCGCCGAGCGCGTGCTTTATTTTATGGGGTCTAAATAATGTTATTACTGCGGTCATTATCGGCCGAACGTTGCCATATATTTTATTATTGTATTAATCTATCTTGAAACTTACCCGCTGTGTGACTTGTTGATGAATGCTGAGGTTTGAAAGACTTGAAAAAGAAAGAAGGGAAAAAAAAAAAAAAAAACTTTTAACTTTTTTTTTTTACGTGATATATTGAATTTTATGAAACAATAATTTCGCAATCAAATTTGCAAGAGAATCAAATTATTGTTATTTTTTATTAAGTCTTTTCAGTGCTAAATTACCTCATGCATGTATAGCAACTATTTTTACGATGCGATGCTCAGAATATATACGGTATCAAGAACTGTGCTTAGCTTGAAGATTGGAGCTAAGAAAGGAGTGGCACCGACTGCAATAAAGTTGACGGCATCCTAAATGACAGCGGAGAAGAGGAAATGGGGTTGAAGATAGGATTGAAGATTAGGTGCATGGTTGATAGGGTTGGAGAGGAGCACAATGGGGCTTGCTCATAAGTCAAAGTAGCAGAAGTGAAAAAGTGGTATACAAGAATTATCAGAACTCAATATGAATCACTCTAGCTGCTATGAAAAAATTTATTATACCGAGAATCCAAAACAAAGAGCCAAATTTTTGAAAGATGTAGTAGTTTGTCTTGTGATTTTTGATTAAGATAAAAGAGAGATCGTGGGCAGATTTCATCATTTTGGCTTCAAAAAGAATTAAGTGAAGTGATTAAAATAAGGTCGATGTAGAAATTGAAATATATTTTCTGTAGAATTCTAAATTTTTCATAATGATTTTCTCTAATTACACTCATTTCATGAATGCTATAATCTTTCCTAATTAGAAAGGGAATTTGATGGAAATTAAGCAAGGACCACATTCACTAGTATAAATATAGGTTTTCAAATTTAATTTCATGATTCAATAATGAATAAAAACGATCCCACACTTAACTCTTATCCTTTTTTTTATTTGCTATTTTTTAAAAAATAGATTCGAATTGAGTGGGTGGAAGAAACTCTTTCCTTCCTTTCGATTGGATCAAAAATAAGAGGCAGCTGGTGCTCTTATAACTCAAGGAAAGCCCATCATAATAGTTGAAAAGAGAAGAAGAAGGTGCTTGATCGATGGGTGGGGATGGAGAGAAGGGTTATTGGTGGATGGAGTAAATTTTAGGATTGATGAAGAGGATGTTGATTGTTTATGAGAGAGGGCACATATGGTGGTGATCATAGTTAGGGGGAAAAAAAATAGAGATTATTATATGTTTTGGAGGACATAAAGTTGGCCATGGCAAGAAAAAATGGAAGACATGAAAGTTATGATGAATTATGGAAGATATATTATCCGCATTGATACACATATACAAATTGATACATATATATTATTTGTATGGGTATACACCTTTTAATAGATGGCATACACTGATGCTTTTGCATAACTTTCTATCTCACCCACTCTCCATTGACTAATAAATTAATATCACATGTCCGTCACCTTCTCTACTTTCTTTCCACTAAGGTCGGTCCTCCCTTAACCTATAAAAATACCACTTGTTTTCACTTTACTGGTTCTTGAACTTTAGCTTTTCATAAACGCCGATGCCCTCTTTTTAGTTGCATCTCAATCTTCAATCCCATCTCTCTTGTTGTCAACTAAAATTTAAGTCCCAAGAGCCACCCATGGTTATTGAGTTGAGGATGATTTTTAGCACTATATATATTTTAGTTACTATATCAAGTGAATATGCTATTAAATATAGGAGGAGTCATTTAGTCGGAAAGAGGCTCAAGTAAACATGGATAGAATTGTAAAAAAAATAAAAAGAAACGAGACTTCTCTTGCAAAATTGATGATAAAATAGATTTTTTTTTTTTAAATTGTTTTATACAAAAGAGAGATGCTCTGGGGTGTCATAGAATATAGTTGGTAAGCCGCAGCAAGTTGACTAGAGAGTTTAGAAAATTCAAACATCTCTCCTTGCCCTTCTGGAGGAAAGGATCCAAACAATTCTGTGGGGCTTCCCCACCTTTCCTCGTATCTCCCCCCCCCCACCTTTGACATTGATTCTCTCTCTCTCTCTCTCTCTCTCTTTCTCTCACATCACAATATCCTCGAGAAGGTTGGCGTGGTATCTGTTAGAATATTTTCAATTTGTCGGCAACTGAAACCTCCCTCTCTTTCTCTCTCTGTGACACGGTATCCTACGAGAAGGATGGGCCTGGACTGTGTTCGAATTATTTCGGTTTGACCATTAAGTAGCTGTCGGCAACTGACAATCTTGGCTCTGGCGTGGGAATGAAGCGAGCTTTCCGTCCGCAGCAATCAACACCAAGAGAGGGGGCTATCATTCTCCGTATCGTATAATTTTTGGCTTTCCTGTGAGCTTCCCGTTACTGTTTGGCATTGCAGAACGTTGTTTGAAGTCGGTGTAGGGCCGTAAGCTAACCATTTAAAGTTGATCTGAGTTTTATTCTCTGAAGGGTCGCATTGAATTTGCCTTGAAAGTTGTTGGCAGATTTTCATCTGAATACGTGTGAAAAGTTGACGGCAATCGAGCAGCTTGCTGGAGAATAAGCGTGGAGGCTCCAAAACGATTTCTGACCAAACATGACATCACCGGACCTCATCTGGGATCTTTGCCATTCATTTGCTAGGTAGTTGCCATTCATTTCTAAGTACATAACGAGGGACGACAAAGTGACCGGGTTTGGGTAAGGACAAACCATATCCACGGTTACAACACCAATATATCCACAAATATATCATTGACTTTATATATATATATATATATATATATTTGAAATCTGAATAAGATTTATACAAATGCCCAGTGATAATTGAAATTGTCAAAAAAAAAAAAAAAAAAAAAAAAAAAACCTGATAGATAGAGTCAAGTTAAGCTTGCGCCACGCTAACCTTTGATCATAATACTACACGATCTCCAATCCATATCATCACCATATGTCATGATTGAACGATGTTAGGGAGACATAGCAAATATAACTCCCGACCATTTTTGCTCGTAAAACCTATGAATAAAACTAGATGATAACCACTCTATAAATATCTTTGTATGAGGAGTATGGCTTGCGATGAGCAGAATAGTTTCATTGTTGATCTTATTGTTAAAACCAAACATGCCACTATCGCTAGAGCAGCCTTAAGTACTAGGAGCAGAACCTACTAATAAGAAGAATCTCCCTCAAATAAAAATGACCCTCTCTTCCTCTATTATCTTTAGTCTCCCAAGTCCTCTCACCCCCTCTTTCTCATATCTTCTTGATCGGGGCCTGTGGTCACTTGTTTTGCCTCTCTTCCTCCGTCAAAGGGTGGGATGGCTACAAGACTTGCCCTTAGCTTTCTCATTTTCTCATCCTCTTTGAGTATTAGAGGGCCTTAGTCGAGCAAGCCTTGGCATTGCTCATGCTCGTCTTCTATTTTTGTAGGAGCATCGGTCAAGATATGAAGTACCTCCCCTATGGGACTGTGTTAATTAGGATCCATTTCAATTCCTAGCTCATCATCCATCTTATCACATCCGATGGTGCTCAAGGTGTCCCAGCTGGATTCCGATGCCATTTTACTGAAAGTAGTGTTTTACATTTAAACTCTCAAATGGTGCTTGATTAGGAGATGAGGGCCAGCATGGTATGAAGTGGGCTAGGCCCGACATAGCCTGTGAGTAACAGTACCTGTGCTAGGCCAGATTGCCCCCTACAGCCTGTGGGTTGTACTAGCTTGACAGCCTATGGTGGGCTGGCACGATACGACTTGGGTAAAACTAAGCGGTCTGCTTGACATTAATGAGCTAGCCTGAGGCATGGCCCACTAGGGTGGCCTGTTAGCACGGCTTGCTAGAGTGGCCCGTTAGTATGGCTCGCAAACCTAGCTCGCTAGACTTGATCCACCAGGCTGGTAGGCTTTGGGCTCAGATCGCTAGGCTCGTGGGCTCGGCTTGCCAAACTCGCCAAGGTGGCTTGCTAGAACGGCTCGCCAAGCTCGCTAGCTAAAAATTAAAATGCCCCCACTAACAGCCATAAATGACTAATTTGGGAAAGTATTTTCATTAATTTCTTAAATAAAAGACTTTTTTTGCTCTTTTAATATCTAGTTTTAAAATCAAAAATAATAATAATTAAAAAGTTGCCTAGCAAGTTGACTTGCTAGTCCGGATAACTTAGGGTTCCAGCTATATTAGATAAAAGATGAAGACAAATATTGAAGACTCCCCTTCAAATAGGTAGAAGATGAAGAAGAGAATTGAGTAATGTAACGATAAGACGACGCAACCATTTGCATGAAGTTGCAAAATTTACTTAAAATTTTTAACAAATCAATAATAAAGGGCAAGATAGTCATGGGCAGGTTGAGTTACATTCTAACCCAATCAAATTAACCCTAAAATGATCAAACTATGCAAGATTATGTGAAGGTTGTACTTGCAATTTTCAAAGCTCTTTAAGGTATAAATGAATTTATATTTTTTTGAAAGGTAAATCCGCAGAATAAGAGACTTTTGGAGGGTATACAGGTAGGAATCTTTTGAAATAAATATTATATATAAAAGATAAAATTATCGGGTCACTTAATATTAGTTTTCAAGTCTCCATTAGCCTACATTGAAACCTTGCCAAGTAAAGATTAATGTCTGATTTTAGGATCCAAACCTAACTATGATAGCTTACGGGGCTTATTTTTCATCCAACCTGTAATCCTGTATTGGGTTAAGATCAGGTGAGAAGAATGTCGAGGCCAAGCATGGTGCGACATGGATAGGTTAAGCTAAAGTTGGATCTAAAATTTAGATTTACGTTTGACCCATTACTTGGTCAGTCTAGGTTAGGTCAGGTATAAGCCTTCTTTTCTAGTTTCAGTCCTACTTTATCCAGGTTTATGGAGCTAGAACCTTTTAACAAAATCGCAAAAAACAAAAGAAATCTGTCATCCAAACAAGTTCAAACAAGTCATATTCAATTTCCCAAAATCCATGTCTGATTGAATTAGTAGTCATGCCTTAATTTGAGATCTATGTTCTATTAATTGGTCTTCATTTACTGTATGTTCAAGTTTAAGTGGGTCACATTGGATTTAATTCAACCCCATCCAATGGCACTTGTACTTGTTTTAGAATGACTTTGTAAGGTTCTAATTTATCTAGCAACCGTCCAAAACCTCTTAAAATTTTCATTGAGATCATCAAACGTAGTGACAATGGGATTTGGACACCAGTATCTCAACACCAAAAAAACCCCGCCAGCTTTGCTGTTGGCATCCTTTATACGGTAAATTATTGCAAATAGCATCATTAGCCATGAAACTCTAAAAAAACGATGATGCTCTTGAAACGTGAGAGATTGCCCACGTAAATCACAGCATACTTGATGTATTCCGGGCTGGTTCTACTTGCATGGCTAAATGTGCACGTTCTCTGACCTTAATCTAAGTCTCCAAAGCCGTGTGGAAGTTAGCTTTGCAGTGGCTGATGATTCCAAAGGAACTTCCCTGCCTGTTTTCTAACCCTTTAGTGCAAGACCTCCCCAATAAATTGCTACAAAAGTTACTCTTTTGAATGAATCAAATTAACCAGTCACACTATATATATATATATATATATATAAAATCTTTCAGTAGGAACTAATCTCTCTTGAAACTTATGTTAACCATGGCATACTTGCTGAACTGTATCCAGTTGACTCAAAGATGCTCGCTTCTGTCATGTGGCACTATGCCTTTGCAGTGGCGGTGCCGGAATACTTTGAAGATCGTCTCGATTCAAAGCAGTAAAGTATAATGTGCGAACTCTCTTACGCCGAAGTTAGCGTTTGATACTTTCAATGAATTCTTTCGCATCCCTTTTGTGAGTGCCTCTCTAGTCTTCTGTACTCTTTACGTTGGTTTTCTTTAGACTACGCCAAACAAAGACTTTACTCGAGAGAAAGAAAGTGAAGTGGCGGCCGAATCTTGTAGCTTAATACGTTGTAAGTAGGAAAGTTGGTGCCTCGTGGTTTGGTTTCAATTCGCTTTCTAGTGGTTGGCTACTGAGAGAATCTAGCCGAGCTGGGTGGGTGCTAACCTTTTTCTGGTGCTGGTTCTCCTTCTAGAGGGATAATTCACTTCTTTGTCAAGAAGTAACGCATTGTCCAGCTCATTGCCCAATTGATCAAGATAAGAACAGGCATTCAGTTTGTTTATATATCATTCTGGTTCTGGTTCTGGTTCCGATTTGTTGCTCTAGATGCCAAGGGTGAATCTATTAGATCTGACATCGATATATACTTCAAGATTTAAATTCTGATTCTAGAGAAGGTTGTATAAGGACTTGTTAGATTATAAAAGAGCAGGAAAAAGGGATTTGCCGTGTAAGAAACACGGATAATGAGTGCAGTGGGCGGGCTAGGTGCAAAATGTGAAACATGAGTTGGGTCCAGTGGATTTGGCACTGCACGTCTAAGCGTATCCATTGTGAAAGGGCCATGGGTTGAAACTCCGAGCTTTCCACCTTGGTGTAATGTCACTGTAGGAGTGGGAGCATAGAAGAGCGAGATGCACAAAATTTCTACAATGAAGCGTAACCATGTGGTAGATGTGGCTTAGTTATTGTGCATTCAACGAGTTAGGGCTCCCTTTTAAGGTTTTGAATGGTTTGGTTTCCAACTCTTATTTTCCTTCTAGGTTATTTGGAAGCCATGTTTGTGATGTTGCTAGCAAAAATGATATTAAGAACCTTCTATGCTGTGCAGAAAATATTGTCTCCTTGGCAATCTTCCTTTGCGTCTATTGAACATGCACACGATTCACCTATGACTATGTGAAAATGGACCATTCTGACAATATCCTAAAGAAGCCTCGCCTTCTTGCTTAATATCTGTTTGTTGGCTTGCTTCGGCAATATCCTTCTCTAGGCCTGTTGATGGGTTGTTTAATGATCTGAACCAGGCCAAAAACCCAATGCTACTTCAAGCACCCAACATCTTTACAAGATACATCTGAGCTTTGTGTACGATGGGCCTAATTAATGATGAACTAGGTGCATATGCTCATTTGCACTGGTCGGGCATCGGCGTAAAATGAGAGAACAATCATTATGGGTGTGACATTACTTTCGAGCAAAAAGACAAAAATTCATGAGAATGCTAGGTGATCATGAAATTAATGCAGTATGAGCTAGCTAGTTATCTAATGATAATACATGATAGGGCGAGAAGGTGACATCATGTGTTCAAGTAGATCGCTATATATGTTCTTTCGAAGATAAAAAGTATCAATCACCTAATATATATCCGAGTATAAATCCCATCAAAGGCACTTATAATTTTGAGTAAGAGCGACCCATCCAATGCAGGAATAATTCCCGAATCTTATTCATGAAAGACTCTATCAAAGGCACTATTATATCTAGGGATTTAGCTCATCAAAGCTATCCACTAATGAATGGCCAAATTTAAGAGAAGCTTTATTAAAACACCAATAACCTAGACCTCAGGTAAAAAGGTTCCAAACCTTAGATTTGAATCCTAAGCTCTTAAAACCTTGGGAGTGTCATCTCATAGAACTCTAGGCCTCTATTTTCTTCTACAACCCTGGGCTGCCTTGAGTATCGGAGGGACCCTTCAAAGACAATCATTGGACCTCCTTCGCTTTCTTATGGGAGCACACACATTAAGTGGCTGGAGAGTTCTCTACTATCAATTTGGTCCATCAACGTTCGGAAGCCACTTTCGAACATCACCAAATTTGGCGCCATCTATAAAAATGAATAGGAGCTTTCGGTCATACCGTCCAAGAGAAGAGATCAAGGAGTTAGTAATGCCTAAGCAGGAACTAGCTATGTTCAGGTCGGCTCCCAAAACTTTGCAGGAGATACGACTTATCTAGGTCCTCACTAATGCAGTGGACATTTAGGAGCAATTCAATGCCCTCTATCAGCATATTAAGATGCTGACAAACTTGATTTGGAATCGATCGCTCAAGGATCTCGATTTAGAGACCAACACATAGATGATTAGAGGGCTCATCGAGTTATCATCAGAGACCATCCTCAATCAGAACTCATTGAAGAACCTTAAGGCCTCCAGAATGAACTGGAGGTGTATGCCAAGATAGCTATCTTTAGGAGAAGCCTCAAAATCAGATGTCACAATCAGATAAGTACTCATGTCCGAAGACTCTTGCAGCTAGCAAACGTTAGATAAATCTCCAACTAGAGGAGATGAACCAGAGGATTGGGATGGTTATGGAGCATGTCCATGGCAAGGAGCAGATCCATCCAATAAGCTTTATCTATCATAAGAAGCTCGGTTCACTAAAAAGGTAATGGCTAAACCTTTTTCCTCAAATTCAAGATTCCTTAATTGGAGTTTGTTGACCTCACATTGATTTTGATGATCACAAAATAATTAAGTTATTAATGAGTTTGGTGAAGAACCATAATGCAATGCAGGCATACAAGAGTCATCAAGATGAACAAAATAGATTTCAAGCTCCTAAATGAGTTTATGGTTCAAGAAAGATATTTTTATAGAGGAACAAGATCAAAGAAAAATGTTTCAAGCTCCAATTGAGTGAGATCTAGATGTTTGGAAAGTTATTCCATGAAGAAAGTTCAAGACATGAGAGCTAGGACACTAATTTTCATCAATACAATGAGTTCTCTTGGCCTTGGATTGAGTTTTTAAGTTTTGAAGTTATTAGTCATCTCTTGGCCTTGGATTGAGTTTTTAAGTTTTGAAGCTATTAGTCAACTCCCATGCCAGCTACTGATGTTTAAAATGGAGAAAACAGAGAATTTGAAGCCATTAGCCGACTCCCATGCCAGCTAATAAGCCAAAACTGTGCCTCAAAAGTTTTTACAGAAGCCTGGAATGAGTTAGTCGATTAGGTAGTCGATTATTGTGGTATGGACAGTGAGAATTCTCAGGTTAGTCGATTAAGTAGTTGACTACTGTGGTCAGACAGTGAAAATCTCCAAGTTAGTCGACTAGGTAGTCAACTACTGTGGCTTGGATAGTGAAAACTCCTAGAGTAGTCGACTACCATGCCGACTAACTATTGGGACAGCACAGTAACAGCTAGTTCTGATATTCAAACGATCAGAAATGGCTAGTTTAACGTTCTAATCCCTCAATGGACTATAAATACATGTAAATGAGATGGATTAGCAAGAGATTTGAAGTGTTTTTAATGGATTAAAATTGGAAAAAAGAGAAAGAAATCAAGAAAAAATTTAGCCTTCTTCTATTTGAAGAGCAACTGTGCAATAAAGCTTGGAAGGCCATTAAAGCTCATTCAAGGCTCTATCTAACAATTCAAGAAGCTTCTTCAAGTGCTCATAACTCTAGCATTTAAAGAAGAGAAGCTCATTTAAGGAGGAGACCTTCAAAAACTGTAAAGTGCTATTATTGTTTCATTTGCTCATAAGGAGCTGTATTTTCTGCATCTTTGTTTCCTTGTATGCTGTTTGAGTTTCAACTTGGTTGAAACTTGTATAGGATGTGCCAAACCCAAAATTGGTGACTTGTAAGGCTTCCTTGTGCCTGATAAATAAGAAGCTAGCTAGGATAGTTAGGATTGTAATCGTTTGTGGAACGATTAGTGGAGAAAATTTTTAAGGAATTCTTGGGGAGTGGACGTAGGTGCAAGGATTGGCACCAAACCACTATAAATCTCTATGTTTATGTGTGTGCTTATTGTTTTTAGTATTATTTGTTCTTCCAATCATCACTCCACTCTCATACAGATTTTATTATTTTAAAATATAGCACATACTTGCTGAAAATTTTTAAAGAACCCAATTCATCTTCTCTTCTTGGGTTGCTTAGCTGAGCAACAGAGTTGTACAATGAGACTTTAAATTGAAATATTATTTCAATATAATAGACTTTGGAAGAATATGCTAAAGATTAAATAGGAAGAAGCTTAATGAGTTTTCTTTTGGGTGCTTTAGTAGGTTACCTATTAGAGTGATAATAAGAATGCCATTGAACATAGAACACTATTGCAACTCCACCCAGAATCTAGTTTGAATGTTTATGGTAATGGATACCATTAATCCTAGATCTATCGTTGGATCCAAATGATATTTCAAATAAAAGAAGCTTGAGGGATCTTCTTTCATTTTTAATCTAGCAAGAACATAACAAGCTACAACTGTAGAATCATCAACTAGGAATGTGTCTTGAGTCTAGTTTTAATATTTTGGAGTGTAATGGCCACCATTCCTAGGTCCATTGTTGGATCTAAGTCAAACTTGGAGGCAAAGGAGCTTGATGGGTATGATCAAGCTTGTAGATTAAATTTTATGTGCATTGAAAATCGATTGCTACTAGTGAATCTGAAGTATTAAGGCTTAGTTTCACATTGCTTTTGGCGGGCCAAAAGATTTCTGGACTAATTTGAGGTGCTTGATAAAAGTTTTGAAACAACTTTCTTGCTCCTCCAAAACTTAAAAAAAGTCTACAAGTAAAGGATTCAATATATAACTTTGGTGCAAAAGTGGTAATTGAGATTCATTGAAGGCTATTTTCATTTTCATAAAAATTCTGACAAAAACTCCTATGTTAATTTATCATAATATGATATGATATGATGTCATATCATATTATATCTTCATATCATATCATATAGTAGCATATAATAATATTATAATATATTATAGTATGGTATATTATTATATTATAACCCTAGAAGATCTCGATATTACTAGTTAAGTCTGGACCAAGTCAAACTAGTTTGACTAAAGTGTGACATATGGATAACCATCTTTTCTTGGTATGCTGCTCCACCTCCCTTCTTCTATGTGGTAGGAAATCAAAGTCTTATAAAAACTTTGGGGTACAAGGATAAGGAGGTGCCTAGGCATGGGTACCTCTCCTTTCTAGAGTCCTAATTGATCTAGGACTACAGATTGGTAATTAAGATTTAAACCCTAACCCTAGTTCTACATATAAATAGGATGAAGGTGGCATATATGTCTCGAAAAATTTGTGAAATCATGTAGAAAACTAAAAAAAGAGGAGCTATAATCTTGTTCTTCGATGAAAAAGAGGAAGAGAGAGAAGAAGGCATGATCTAAAGAAATAGATCTATTTCTTTGAATATTGCATATCTTTGGTATATAAATAGCTATGGTTTGGAGATCAAGAAAACTTTTTAGAATCATACATATAGATCGATGTGGCTGCAGATTGTAAAGCTTATAAGTTCATATACTTTTGTTATATCATTAGGCTCTTAGCAAAGCAAAAATCAACCCTAGAATCACATATTAACTTAGAAATATTTTTTGAACCATTTGAGCATATTTTTGCAAGTAAAAAAATCATTAAAAAATCATGAAAAGGTCCTAGATTTTTATTGCATAAATTTATAATAGATCACTATATCTGTTAAAGTGGTATCAAAGCCTTGAGTTGGGTGCAAGTAATAGGTTCACTCTTTGATGGCTGATTTGAGAGGGCTATTTTATTTGATATATCTAAAAGATGCCTAGTTCTAATACTTAATTTTGTTGAAAACCTTTTTGAAATAGATTGGGAAACTAAAACCTATCTATCAATTGATAAGGATAATCATGAGAAAATAATGCTTCATAGTTGGTCATTAATTTTTTTTTGCTTTTCCCTTTTACTTTACCCTCTTGCTTTTATCTCTTCTATGCTCATAATAAAGTTCTCTATCAATGATCAAAATTTTCTTCCTTTAACAAATAAAAATCTTCTTCTATAGCAACAATAATATCCATCTACTATAAACCATTCTCTCATCTTAACCCTCTTACTAATGTTGTTTCTAGGTTCTATCCTTTAACCTTCACTTGCACACATTTCACAATAAAGAGATGATCTACATCCTTGATGTACATGAACCATTTTTGTAGTGAAAACAAGACTTTTCCTATTGATGAAAAAGAATATGGTCCTTAGGAATAAAATCTAGCAAAGGTAGGTTCAGAACAAAGGTAATAATGTCATAGGGAGAATACTAGTGTTTGCTTTCCTTGGTGATGAAATGATATGTGGATCATCAATAATAAAGTAATAGCAATGTTTTGAGGTAGGAGAGGGGAGAGCCATACTAGTTTGCACTCCAAGGCTTTATTAGGTTGCAATGTAAATTAGGATAAGTTTCATTATTAAGGGTTATCCTGCCAAATAGAATATCTTTTTTGCAAATAAAAAAAATCTAATCAAAGACCTTTATCGCTTTTGTAGGGGGTTTAAAACTATTATAGAGTGAGGGATGAAATAGATTGGTCCCATAAATAAGGCAACTTTTTATACTTATATGTCCTTTGTCACTATTCTTATAATCATGTTAAGGAATAGCATCTACTATAAGTAAAAGAATGGAGTTAATCCCTTGAGTAAAGGGACCTTGAAGGGAGATCGAGGAATAAGGATAGCATAGCTGACCAATGAGGCTTCAAGTTGAGTTTCCTTTCCTATCTCTTTCCATCATAATAGCCAATCATTGTAATATCTCTAGTGCCCTATTTCCACTTCCTTATATCTTAACTTTTTGATGAAGCACCATCATAGCTTGTTGGTAATAGGGACCTCCACCACCACCACTTCCTCTCTCTCTTCCGTCTTCTCTCTCAGTTCTAGTGCAGTAGGTCATTGGGAGTAGAAAAGAAAGAATTTTTCTCTCTTTTGAGGTGATAAAGGGTGTGGGTGTCCCCTATTGCTTCCATTCTCTCTTCCTTCTTTTTCTCTCTTCTTTCTCTCTCCTCTCTTTCTTTCTTCTCTCCTTCTTTCTCTCTATGTAGGTTAGGACCCCTATCCCAGATCCTTTTTAGGATCCTAGCGAAAGTCTAAGAGTGACCTTAAGAAAGAAATTTAGGTATGCTGATCCTCTTAGTCTAGCCTTGCCAAGTACATTGAACCCATTAGTATTGATTTTTCCATCAATATCAATTTTCCTATTTACCATTGTCCTTATTCCTAGGTGAGGATGTCTTAGGCCAGTAGTCCTAATTTGGTTTGGAGATGTCCTAAATTCAGGAAATTAGTTTGAGAAATAACTAAGAACTATTTAAACATAATTTGGATAGTAGGTTCTAAAGAAAATATATAGAGTTAATTAGGATTTATATTACTTATAATCATGAGGTAAGTAGCGATATACTTTTTCTATAATTTTCATATATATAGGTTTTAAATAAAATATCAATATCAAAATCATTTTAATCGATTAACATGTGATTTATGGATTTTATGATGTAAGTGATGATTCACTTATTCTAAATATTTCATGGATTACTTATTTTTAATAAATATAATAATATTAAAGCATTATACTCATGGATTTTGTGGGTGCATGTTTTCTAATTTAATATATGTATGTTATTTCTACTATTAGAATTTTTACATGTATGATATAATCTCATTTTAGACATGTTTTCTAGTTATGAGTTTATGCTATATAGATTATGATTAGATATATTAAGTTATGGATTTTGAACTCTTATTGACTATGTTTTATACTATACTAATTATGGTTTTATGTTAGTCGATGCTTTGTTAGTGGGAATTATATGCTGGTCAATGCCCTAACAATGGAGGCTATATGCTAGTCAATGCCTTACCAATGAAGATCATATACTAGTCAATGCTATGCTAATGAAGATTATACACTAGTCAATGCCCCACTAGTGAAGATTATATATTACTTGATATCCAACCAATGGGCATTGTACATTGGCACCTGATTGATTTTAAGTTCATGATCACAAGTATAGTTAAGCTATTCAAGATGAATTATGATTGATTTGGTTTACTATTATGTAAATTAAATATTTACAAATTATGAATTCTCATTTCTCTATCGTATTTGGATATAATGATTTACTCATATGCATAGTATGTTTGTTATGAAAATTATTGATTTACTATGTTAATAATTAGACAAGGGGATAATTGTTTATTGAGTTATTGTACTCATTGCCCTTATATTTCCTTCCTTTCATATCTAAAATAACAAATTTATTGGGGCACTCATGGGAGAGTATTTAGTTGAGTGAGAAGAATTTGCACCATGAATTAAGATTATTTTTTATTATGTTATATTTGGCATTGGGACATATTCGGCATTAGTGATGTAATTCAAATTATTGGATGGTTATCCTAGACATGTTAAATATTAAATTGAATTTCATTTTCACTTTTCTATTATTTGATACTATCATGATAGATGCCTTGCATACCTGTGAGATTATACCTTATGACTGTGCAGTAGTTGCCACATTCATCTTTTAAGATTTTGGGTCTATTGCATGACAAAATATAACTAAGCAAAAATATGTATCTAATTTATATGTTTGGTGTAAAGCTTCTGCAGGTTAGATCCTAGAAGTCTTCTTGGACACTCAAAAATGAGGTAAATGCTTCAAATCAATATATAAACTTAAATTATGATATGCTTGCAAAATATAAAGATAATATGAATAAGAGCAAAAATTAAACAAGAAAATAAATGAGTAAAACCAAAAATATAAGTAAGAAAATGAGTAAAATGAGTTAGTAAGTTAACTAATTCACAAGTCAATTAACAGGTAAGTAGAGTGAGTAAATAAATAAGTAAACGAGTAATAAAAAAAGAGAAAGAGAAAGGAAAAATAAAAGAAAATAGAGGGTAAGATCGGAGACAAAATATGCACAAGATCTTATAGATGTTGCTAATACTAAGGAAAGATCTCCCTTAGGCTTGAAAGGAATCCCAAGCCTTAAAGGGTAGGGACTTCACTTAAACTCACAAGTTTTGGATTTTGTTTTCTCTTCTTGATAGATACTTTGTCCTTGTTTGGGCATTTAGATTTGGAATAGGTAGCAAAGGAGATGAGTATTTCAAGGTTCTAGGTTTTTGATCTTGAGTTAAGGTTTAGATTTTGGTAGAGTTTAAAGATTTTTAAACTACGAAAAGAGAGGTGGAGATTTATGAGAGAAAATTATGCTAGCAATGATACTTGGGGTTCAATTGTTTGGTCTTTTATTCATGAATGGGAATTTATATAGGAGTCTTGGGTTGAATTTACTAGTTGAATGGAGAGTTAACGAGATACAGAGGGTTGAAATATATGGTTAGGATTTTGTCTTGTAGGATGGAGGGCATAGTTGAGATGGTAAGATTTTCTCAAGCTCATTGAAATGGTAAAACTATAAGTGAGAGAAGGTATAGAAATGGATATGGCGATTAAATAAATTAAGAGACTATGTGACTAGAAATTTTTTAGAAATGAGGAGTGAAAGTAGTAAGTGCTTGTTAGATTTACTTAAGGATAAGTCTAAAATCAATTCTTTGGATCGTAGAATAAGAGAGGGCATAAGTAAAGATGATTTTTTTAATTGGAAATGAGAAGTAAAGGTAATAAGTGCTTATTAGATCCACTTAAGGATAATTCTAAGGTCAATTCTTCTGCTAATAGGACAAGAAAAGGCACAAGTAAAAAACATATAAAGAGTAAGATGGCATGGCACTTGGGTGGCATGAGTAGAGATAAGTGAAGACATATTGGTTATAAGTAAAGAGAAGAAGAGGTTAGGGATATGAGACTAACACATGAAAACTATTTACATAAATTGAACTCTACATGGGCTAATAAGTCATATAACTTTTTAAATAAATTTAACCTATTGGATTGGACCTATAGAACTACTATGGACTTGAAATCAAAAGGAGTTTTATGAAAAGATAAGAAAGGAGTAAAATTGAAGTCAGTTTGGAATGGTAACAATTAGAATACCTAAATTTATAAGGTCTAATCGATATGAAATGGATCATGCTAGGCCTAAATGAGCTTTATGTTGGGTTAGATAGGGCTAATGAGTTGCTGGATTGTATGCATGGAATAAAACATTTATTGGTTATAGGTTGGGCTTGGGTTGACCATGGGTTGAGATTAGATTGTTTTATGTTGGGCTTGAGTAAAGATGGTGGGTTCAAGTTAGATTTGGGATAAGTCCATTAAGAAGGAAGAAGTTAGTCTAGGAGGTCATGGTAGTACCTCTACTCATGGTAGTACCTCTACTTCATATTCATCATCTGAAGAAGAATTTTCAGATACATCAACATCAATTTTTGACTTCTTTTTTCAAGAAATACATCTAACACTTCTATCATAAAATAATTACATATGAATATTAAAATATTAATTAAGATCATTAGTGCATAAAGCTATAGCTAAATCGTATGATTACTTATGCAAAATATTGCTTACTTTCTTCAAATTACATCCCAAAAAATTTTTATATATAAATAATATAATTCATTAGTACTATTAATTATTAAATATAAAATTATTATGATACCAAGAACGAGAAGATATATAATCTTTAATCTTTTAGAAATCTTACACAATTCTTTAGCAAAAAGAGAAGGCATCATTAGAAGTTCTTGAAATAGATCAAAGATGGCATAAAATTACATCCAAAATAAAATAACACTTTCTTCATAGTAAATAATAATGAAATTTCTCATCTCTTAGATATAACAATGTCATCAACATTTTTTTCTTGTAAAAAGAATAACATAAATAACTCAACACAAACAAATAGCAAACTAAGGACAATCTTTAGTATATAGGAAAATAGAAGTAGCAAATTAAAGATAAAATATACTCTAAAAAAAGAAATATAAAATGCAAGTAGACACTATACATCTGAATATAATTGGTAGACTTTGCTAAATTTGTTCAATAAACTAGACCTATTAACAATAACAAGGAAACAACTAAAATATAGTGTAGAATTAGAGTTTCTCTAATAACTAAAAATACAACTAAATATTTCCTATAACTCTTCGTTTGACTATGCTCTCCATGTGTACAAGAGGCATGGCGCCTTTTGAAAATAAACATGTATGTAGAAAAGAAAGGGATATTATATCAACTCTTATCAAGTCTACTAAAAGTGGATGCATTAACCCTTAGTAATGCCAAAATAATAAATTACATCAGTTAAAGAATAATCACTTTGTTTTGCTCCTTATGAATTATATATCATCTTAACTCCATAAATCCAATAGTGCCAAAATGAATTCATGAAACCTAACTACAAAAGAAAAAGAGTAAGATAGAGAAGAGGAAATGAGTTGATAGTAGTAGACATTTCATTAGGTCTAACATGTTGCATCAATTAATAGTAACATTTAGGGAATATGTTTAATAATAATGTTAATATAGTTAAAAAAGGAAAAAGACAAACATCATAGAATATCAAGTATGAGGGCTAACAAAATTAAAAGATTTTGCTATTTTTAAACTATAAAATAACTAGCACTAGGGAGAATATTAAGAGACCATGTGGCAACCACACTAGATATCAAATTGTAGGTGCAAGTTCAAATCATGGAATACTAATAAATCTTCACAAAAAGGAACATTTGTTGATATAAAATTCTTAGACATCCATTTTTCAATGACACAAGTGCACACAAAATAATTAAGGCTAACAAAAAGTAAGAAAGTTTTCCCATCCTAAGCTTTTCATGCTCACTTCCCATAACAACGTCTAGCTAGCTATTCCTGAGGATCTTAAAAAATGAGCTAATCAGCCATATAAAATACCAATATCATTATTAGTTTAAACAAGAGTGGATAGGATGGATTAAAAATAGAAACACTTTCCAAAAAAAAAGTGCTTTCCAAGTTTTACATTGTAAAAGATTAAGAAAACATAAAAATAGAATTTTCAATTTTTGACATGATCTTTGTTTGGGAAAATCTCTCTCTATTTTCTTATTTAAATATTTCAAGGCGATCAAACATATGATAAATAAATTGGAGGTCATACATAAAATTAAAAGAGGAACCCTACTTTATAAAATCTCGAACCTTCTCTTGAAGCTTGGGATCTAGTATTTGGCATAATATAAAATATCTAAAGTAATAGCTCAATAAATTCTCTCTCAAAAAGTCTAAAATATTCTAGGAATATACTTTTCATCTAGAAGTATAGACATCATCCTCCCATAAAGTACATCTGGCATCATTACATATTGCAAACCATTAATTGTATAATTAGAAAAGTATTAATCATTAAAATTGTGATCAAAATAATAAAGATTTAGATGTAGTCATTAATTAATTGAAAAGAAATAGTTTAGAAGATTGTATCTAATAATAAAGATGTAATATAAAAAAGATTTATGATGAATATTCAACCCACATAGAAAAGTTCTCACAATCTATTTAATAAAAAAGTTTTGAGTTTATATAAAAAAAAACTTTTATGGAGATTGCAAAACTTGTTGATCTAGTAGAATGGTATTTCTCTATAGAGTTATAGTGCTAATTTTCTTAGTTCTTGTACTTTCATACAAAAAATTCATAGAGAACTTAACCATTTATAAAAATAAAGAGGAACACTACTTTTAAACTTTTAAACATACTTCTGTGGCAGATGCTTAAGGTGTTATATTTCTGAGACATTAGTCTCTCTTGTTTGCTTGTTACCAAAAAAAAAAAAAAAAAGAATATGTTTCTTAAGGCTTGGGATCTAGTGTTTGACATAGTATGATATATTAGAGTAATCTCTTAGATAAATTCTCTCAAAAATTTTGAAAAGCTTGAAAAATTAGATATTCCTAAAACTTAGTTTGCTGGTTTATTATTTAAATGTGTAGATTGCATGGTTCATATCACTAGCTATGTCATTGTACAACTGTTAATCCTTAAAATTGTTTTTAAAATAATAAAGATTTAGATATGGTTATTATTTGGTTGAGAATAACTAGATTAGAAGATGGTTATTATAACATCCTGACTTACGGTCCCATGTCATGCCCTAGTTTGAACCTTAAGAAATAAGTTTTATTAGCCTTAGAATTTGATGGCATGTTTGATTTTATTATTTTGATGAGTTTTGGATCAAACTAGTATAAGTTAGTATGGGGTTGATTATAATTGTGATCCTATCTAAGTTTGAAAATCCTGTAAGTTTATCCAAGTATTGACCAAGGCTTTACAAATTATGTTTCAAGATAATTTTTTTTAATATTTTATTTATTATTATTTCTAAGCTGAATTGATTTTCTAGAATTTTTATCTTGAGTAAAGTACCCTAACTTGAAATTGGCTTAACTGAGATTTTTCAAAATTTTTCAGCTCTATTCTTGATAGGGACAGTTGACTTTTATTCTCAAGAAATTTGATTTTTTTGATATTTTTGTTAAATCTAAATGGAAAGTGTTTTCTCTATTTGCATGAGAAATTTTAAATAGATAGAAAACTTAAATGATTTTGAATGCAAATAAGCTGTGCTTCTAAGCTCACAACTCCGAGCTTGTCCCTATGTTGTGCTATACATTCGAGCTTGTCCGTATGCCGTGCTATACACTTGAGCTCACTACATCGAGCTCACCCTTGTGCTGAGCTTTGCATCCTACCCTACCATTTTTAGATCATCCCTTTGCCATGTTTTGTACCCAAGCTCATCCCATGCCATGCCATACAAAAATAGTAATTCTAGTAGTTTCAGGAGCCCTCTATAAATATCTAGACAAAGCCCTTAGATTCTACAGACTTCTCTTTCACTCTAAAATACTAACTTTCTCTCTCCCTCTTCCCCTATCTCTTATTCACAAAGCACGATGACTTATGCCTCTTTATTTTTCTCATCTTTTCCCTCTTTTTACCCTTTCTCTACATATGTTCCTTTAATGCATCAAAATCTAAGATCTCCCAACCTTGAATTTAAACTCTTAAGCATGTCATTTGCCAAATCTCTTCAAACCATAGGCTTCTCAGGTAAGATTTCAGGGGGTTTTTACTTCTACTCATGTTGAGTCTGTTTATACTCAGAAGGACTTTAAAAATTATTATCAATTTATATTAAATTTCAAGCTAGGGTTTGAACTCAAATTTAGAGCTTTGTATGATAATGTATAGACCTTACTTTTCATGCTTGAATTGTATTATAATCGTTTCTTTTATGCATGACTAATTCTTGCTCTAGTTGCTTCGAAGGCTCTATCTGTCGGCCCTCTACACCGACGGCATGATTTCTTATGAAAATTGGGTAGAGATCTATTAGTCTTTATGCTAAGTACCATAAAGCCCAAGCAATCCCTATCTAATTGCTATAAGTTACATGCACAAAATGCTATATCTGCTAAAAACTTTGACCTGCTCAATTCATTCATACTATTCATAAGATTACATCACAATTTATTTCATCCTGCTCATATAACATAAGATTTTCTCATCTATTCATCAGATGATTCTAGGTAATATAACTTTCATCACTATGCTGTTATGAATTCTACACAAATTCATTCTACAACAGAAGTCATTTCTCATAACCACCCAAGTCCAAAATACATCATAGGGTTACAGTCATTCATATCCATCCATATCCATTTTAAATACATATACAATCCAAGTAACATAAGTCCATATCATCAACCAATTTATACATATCTAGTAGCCCATAACAAAATCAGGCATCCAAGAGCCAACCTGCTATCTCTGATTTGTAATCCAAAAATTTCAACAATAAAGGGGTGAGACCTAAGTCCCAGTGACTGGATAGCCATCTAACAATGGGGAAAAATTGAGAACCACATTTTAAAACCAATAAACATATTGATGCAACATATCACAATAGATACTGAAATCTTTTCAATGAGATAAGAAAACTTATAAGTTAGCTTATACTTCCAATAATGCAACTTAAATAAGAAATGTCACTTTTACAAAACTTCATGATGATGGGTTGGGTGTGCTACCACTAAGGTACATCCCTACAGTCGTCCTCCTGCAAGTGTACTCTCAGTGGGTGAGTGTACTGAGCGCCAAGGATCCCCGCACCACATAGCACCCCTCACATGTGCGGTTCACCCCAGGTGTGAGCTTGCCCTTTTTCCCTGAGCCTCCTGCTTGCCCCCTCCATGGGCTTATATCTCTGTGCTCCCTCGGGCTATACAGTAACCTAGCTCTTAACCGAGCTGTGATTCTTGCCCCACTGGGCTGCTTGCAATCTGCCCCACTGGGCTGATCTAGCTTGTACTCCCCCTGGCCTCGGGATCATAGTACGATTGAGTCGCAAGGAGGTACCAGTTATAATAGTGTGTGCAATGCTCATGCTATGGCACAGTCTACAGGGTGATCAGCCCCATAAATGGCCCCATGCTCTTTATGCTTATGCTGTAAAAATACTTCAATATAAGTTTATAATCCAATATACAACCAGCTATACTTTCTTTGAAACATTGATATTCATGAATGCCCACGCATCTCTTTGAAACATAATTCTGAAAAGTAAATTCTATGCTTTACTCAAACATGTGTTTTTATCCAAACAATGCTTTTTATGAAACTCTATACTTTGTTTGAAATATGCTCTAGCCCATGTTTCCTTTTCTTTTCTTAAATTCATGCTTTGCTAAAACTCATACTTTTTTTTCTGAAATTTATACTTTGCTGAAACTCACTTTGCTTTGAAACATGCTCTAGCCCATGTTTCCTTTTCTTTTCTTAAACTCATGCTTTGCCGAAACTCTTGCTTTTTCTGAAACTCATGCTTTTCTTTAGAATATGCTTTAAACCCATGCTTTGCTTTTAAACTCATGCTTTGCTTTAAAATATGCTTTAAACCCATGCTTTGCTTTATAACAAGCTTTAAACCCATGTTTTGTTTTAGAACATGGTTTAAACTCATGCTTTTCTTTTAAACTCATGCTTTGCTTTAGAATATTCTTTAAGAATAAGATACATCATAACTGGGTTCTCACTTCCCATATTTAACTACTTGAAATACTATACTTAGCATAACATACTCTGATTTATAGCAAAATATCACTATGCTATCATAAAACATTTCTCAAAGCTAGATGAAAAATCTACTCACCTTAGCTGATAGTACACCGCTATAGCTGCTATTTCTCCAGATCTGGCTCTCTTGAACCAATCTCTTGGCCTAAGTCATCATACATGTATTATTAGGGTCACAAGCACCAAGGGTTTCATGAAACTATACATGCATGCTCTATGCCTTAGCATCTTAGCATAATATTTCTCAATCTCTAACATACACAAAGATTCATAATCTACACATGCTATCACCTCATTTGCCTCTAAATCATGAGATTTAAACATTATTCTCTAGCTTAGGGAAGTTTGGACTTACCTTAGCAAGGATAGCTAAACCACCAAGCCTTTTTCCTTTCCTTTCTTTCCTCTTCTTCTCTTCTTCCTCTCTTCTTCTTCTTTTCTTTTTCTTTTTCTCTTCTTCTTCTCCACGGCTGGCAGAACCTCTCCTCTTTTCTTTCTCTTTTCTTCCTTTTTTTTTTCTCTTTTCACCCGGTCGCTTAAGGGTTAAGGAAGGGATGGGTGGCTTTAAATGCTCTTAGAAATTCCTATTTTGCCCCTCTCTACTCTTAAGTCATGCTTTTCAAAGTTCATATGGCTCCCTTCTTCACTAAGTATTTTTGCCCCTTCAACTCTCTTTCGTACTTTGCTCTTGATCAAATCCTCAAATGACTTTTTACCAATTTTTACTTTTACTCCTGATCAAATTTTCATTAATTCTCCTGGCCAAATTTCTGTTATCAAATAAATAAAAGGGGTTACCTATTAGTGAGCATGAATGCTAGCTAATGAGAGTGAAATTATCCTCAAACCACCTCCACAAAAGATTTTTGTCCACATGAAACCTCAGTTAAGCGTGCTTGGGTAGAGCGATGGGTGACCCACTGGGAAGTCCTTAATTAAGAGTGAAATTAATCTCAAATCAACTCCACAGACGATTTTCCAACAGTAGCCGACTAATTAGTCGGCTACTGTGGCTAAAATCCCTTCCAAACCACTTTTACAGAGACATTTTTTAAAGTAGTCGACTAACTAGTCGACTACTTTGGCCAAAAATACTCCTAGGCAAGTTTTACAAAAAACTTTTCTACAGTAGTCGACTACTGTGGCAACAAAAATTCTTCCAACCTCCAAACAGTGAGGTTAGCTAACTTCCCCTGTTAGCTCACAGAAATCCATAGTCAGCCAAAAACTCAGAGTTAGCTGACTCTAGAGTCAGCTAACTTCCAAATTTGACTGACTAACAACCCAAAAAATTTAGCCATCTTCCCAATTAGTTGATAAATGAGTCAATTAACATCCAAAAGCCATTTTAATGCATTCCAACTTCCAAAATCTTCATTCTAACTTCTTCCAAGGATAAAAAACAACCAGAAAACATTGAAATCATCACAAAAACTTCGATTAAAAGCTCAAATAAGTGACTTTATCAACATTTTGAAAGGATCATCGGCGAAAATTCAAAACAACCTCCAAAATTTCAGCCTTCATATTTTCTTAAGATTCCCACTCAATCATTCACACTAAAAGGCTAAACTAACAATAAAAACATGCTTAAAATGAAATTACAAGTCTTCCAAGTTCAAGATATTACAATCTTCCCCCCTTTAGTAAATTTCGTCCCCAAAATTTAGTTATTTTCAACTTGAAACAAATGAGGATACTTCAATCTCATCTCATCCTCTCTCTCCCATGTAGCTTCCTCTCTTTGATGATTCTGCCACTGCACTTTAACTAAAGGGATCTTTTCGCTATGGAGTTGTTTAACCTCCCTGCTCAAAATTTGCACTGGCTCTATTACATAAGATAAATCTTTCTATAACTCTATTGGCTCTGATTGAAGCACATGAGAAGAATCTAGCACATACTTCCTAAGCATTGATACATGGAACACATTATGGATCTGAGAGAGTTGTGGTGGCAAGGCCAATCTATATGCAAGTATCCCAACCTTTTCAATAATTTCATAAGGTCCAATGTATCGAGGACTTAATTTTCCTTTCTTCCCAAATCTTATGGACACCTTCAAGAATACCTTATCTCCTACTTCAAATTTTACATCTCTATGCATTTTATCTGCATAGCTCTTCTGTCTATCTTGGGCTATCTTTAATTTAGCTCTAATAATTCTAACCTGATATGCTGTGAGTTGCACCAACTCTGGGCCTAGCAGCCTCCTTTCTCCTTCCTCATTCCAGCACACTGGGGTTCTACATTTTCTTCCATATAATGCTTCATAAGGTGCCATATCAATATTAGAATGATAACTGTTATTATATGCAAACTCAATCAATGGCAAGTGCTCAACCCAACTACCTAAAAATTCAATAACACATGCTCTCAACATATCCTCCAGTGTCTGGATAGTCCTCTCAGACTGCCCATCAGTTTGAGGGTGAAATGCTATACTAAATCTTAACTTAGTGCCTAGAGCTTTCTGCAACTCTACCCAGAAATGAGATGTGAACCTTGAATCTCTATCTGATACAATAGATACTGGCACCCCATGTCTACTTACAATTTCATTCACATACGACTTTGCTAATCTATCCAAGGTAAATGAAATCTGGATAGGCAAAAAGTGGGCAGATTTTGTCAATCTATCTACTATCACCCAAATAGAATCATTATCTCTTCTTGTCTTTAAGAGACCTATAACAAAATCCATAGTAATGTGCTCCCACTTCCATTCTGGCACAAATAATGACTGCATTTTGCCAGCTGGGCTTTGATGTTCTACTTTAATCCGCTGGCACACTAAACATTTAGCAACATACCCAGCTATCTCTTTTTTCATCTCATACCACCAATAATTTTGCTTAATAGTTCTATACATCTTAGTGCTTCCTGGGTGCATTGTATAGGCTGAACTATGGGCTTCCTCCAAAATTTTCTCCTTTAATGATTCTACTGCTGGCACACATACTCTATTCTTAAATAATAATATACCATCACTTCTAACTGAAAATTCTGATTGGGACCCACTCTGAACTAATTCTTTAGCTTTTTGCAATTATGGATCCTGCACTTGAGCCTCTCTTATTTCCTCAAGCAACATTGGTCTGACTCTGAAATTTGCTAGTAAGGTTCTTGAACTATCTGCTACCAGCTCTGCATCTAGCTTTCTCAATTCTAGCATCAAAGGTAACTGCACTGCTCTAATGGAAGCTAAGGTTGCTGTAGACTTTCGACTTATTGCATGAGCCACTACATTGGCTTTCCCTGGGTGATACTCTATAGTACAGTCATAATCTTTCATCAACTCTATCCATCTCCTTTGCTTGAGATTCAATTCTTTTTGTGTTAGGATATACTTTAAGCTTTTGTGATATGTAAATATCTGGCATTTCATCCCATACAAATAGTGTCTCCATAGTTTTAATGCAAATACTACTGCTGCTAATTCTAGATCATGGGTAGGGTAATTCTTTTCATGGGACCTTAACTGTCTAGAGATGTAAGCAATCACCTTCCCATTATGCATCAATACACATCTCAAACCTTTGAAAGATGCATCACTATATATCACATAATCACTGCTACTATCTGGGAGTGTGAGCACTGGAGCTGAAGTCAATCTTCTCTTCAATTCATCCATACTTTTCTGACATTCACTAGACCATTCAAATTTGGTATTCTTTCTTAATAGCTTTGTCATAGGAGAAGCTATAATAGAGAAGTTTTCTATAAATCTTCTATAGTATCCTGCCAAGCCTAAGAAACTCCTCACCTCTGTCAAATTTGTAGGTGCTTCCCAATTTACTATTACCTCTATTTTCTGAGGGTCTACCATAATACCTTTAGCTAATATCACATGTCCCAAAAATTTAACCTCACTAGCCAAAATTCACTTTTACTCAACTTAGCATACAGTTGCTTCTCCCTCAAGATCTGCAACACTATCCTCAAATGCTGCTCATGTTCCTCTCTGCTTCTAGAATAGATTAGAATATCATCAATGAACACTATCACAAATTTATCTAAAAATTTCTAAAACACTTGGTTCATCAATGCCATAAAAGCAGCTGGGGTATTAGTCAAACCAAAAGGCATCACCAAGAACTCATAATGATTATATCTGGTCCTGAAAGCAGTCTTTGGTACATCCTCTTTCTTTATTTTCAGCTGGTGATACCGAGATCTAAGGTCAATCTTTGAAAACACTGCTGTCCCCTGAAGCTGATCAAACAAATCATCTATCCTTGGCAATGGATAATTATTTCTAATGGTCATCTTGTTAAGCTGTCTATAGTCTATGCATAACCTCAAGGTACCATCTTTCTTCTTTACAAATAACATAGGTGCACCCCATGATGAAACACTGGGTCTAATGAACCCTTTATCAAGCAATTCCTGAAGCTGGACTTTTAATTCTCTTAATTCTACTGGAGCCATTATATAGGGTGCCCTGGCTATAGGTCTAGTATCAGGGGTCAAGTCTATACTGAACTCTATCTCTCTGTCTGGTGGTAACCCTGGAAACTCCTTAGGAAATACATCTGAAAATTCATATACCATCGGAATATCAGATAGCTCTGGACCACTATCCTCTAAATTCACTACACAAGCTAGATAGGCTTCATACCCATTTCTTAGCATACTGCTAGCTGTCAAGGCTGAAATCACACTTGAGGGCAACACTCTCTTTTCTCCTACAAAATAAATCTCTCTGCCATCTGAGGTAGGAAATACTACTTCTTTCTTTGAACAGTCTACTTTGGCCCTATGCATTGATAACCAATCCATCCCCAAGATAGCATCAAATTCTTTTAGATTTAATGGGATTAGATCTGCTAACAATTCTTGGCCCTCTACTAAAATGGCACAGTCTTTATACACCTGATCTGCAATGAAAGGCTTCCCTACTGGCACAGATACTACCAACTGACTACCCAACAAACTCACAGCTTTATCTAGATGCTTGATGAAATCTACTGCTATGAATGAATGAGTAGATCCAGAATCAATTAAAACATAAGCATCAAAATTACAAATGGGTAATGTACTTGTCACCACATTTGGGTTGACCCAAGCCTCTTGCCTGGTCATTGTAAAAACTCTAGCTTCAGCCCTTGGAGCACTAGGAATCATCCCTTGCTCATTAGCACTAGATCTCATCTGACTGGCTGAAGCTGGGATACTACTATCTCTCTTTCTAGTAGGCTGTCCTCTAGGTGCAACTGATTCTTGAGGACGATCGCTGCCCTGCACTCTCTTGGGACAATCTCTCTTCAAGTGGTCTATCTGACCACAAATATAACATCCTCTATTACCCATCTTACATTCCCCAGAGTGCATCTTCCTACAGACACTGCATTGAGGTAGAGCTCTCCCACCACCTAAGGAGCAGCTCTAATCTCTTATCTCTCCTGCCACTCTACTACTAACAGCCTGAGACATCCCTCCATAAACTGTTTTTCTCTGGATAGGACTAGATACTGACACAGATGCTAACCTTCTACCAACATCTGCAGGAGCTTTGTGACTAGAACTAAACTGTCCTGCCCTCTGGGGCTTCTTGAACTGCTGAGTTCCTCCTGCACCTGAAGGAAAACTAGGTGCACCCCTTTTTGACCTCTTCTGCCTCCTACTAAGGAACTCCTTCTCTATCTCCTCGGCCCTGAGAGCCCCTTGCACTAGCTCAGAATAACTACTATAACACTGCATGCTGGTCTTATCCTTGATTAGGAGATTTAAGCCATCCTGAAATAGCCTACATTTCTCCCTCTCATCCACTACTAGGGCTTCAGCAAATCGAGACAACTCAATAAAGGTGGCCTCATACTCAGCTACAGACATCTTTCCCTGGGTTAAATTAAGAAATTCTCTCCTCTTCTGATCTCTATACATCTCTAAATAATATTGCTTATAGAATTCCTTCTTAAAACTCTCCTAGGTCACCTCTACCCCTTGGGGCTGTCTACTACTAACAGACCTCCATCAATTTTGTGCTCTTCCTTCTAACAAGAAGGTTGCTATACTCAGCTTTTGCTCCTCAGAGCACTTCATCACTTCAAAGACCCTTTCTATCCTTTGAAGCCAAACATCAGCCTGAATAGGGTCAGTAGTTCCCTGAAACTCTAGAGCCCCCAACTTTCTAGCTCTCTCTACATTCCTTTTTGCTTCAAGATTTCTAGACTGAAGGCTGGAACTAGAGGTCACTGCTGCTACCACTACCTGAGTGATCAACCCCACCAAATCTGGCATACTCGACCCCTAAGCCTGTGCCAGGAATGGGTCCACTGGCACTGGGGTAGCAGAATGGGAATGAGAATCATGCATATGCTTCTGAGATACTTCCACCCCTGCACCATCAGATGGTGGATCACTAGAAACAGCTCTACTAGGTTGGCCTTCCTTATCAGACTTTCTAGGCCTACCCCTACCTCTGCCTCTCTTAGAGGACTGCTCTCCATCCATTCTTGTTCTACTAGAAACCATCCTACACCACACAATACATTTGATCAGGTTCATCATTCAAAACTATACTTACTATACTAGACTCATGCTTATGCCCCTAGGATCTAATACCTAAGCTCTGATACCAAAAATTGTCGGCCCCTTGCACCGACGACATGATTTCTTATGAAAATTGGGTAGAGATCTACTAGTCTTTATGCTAAGTACCATAAAGCCCAAGCGATTCCTATCCAATTACCATAAGTTACATGCATAAAATGCTATATCTGCTAAAAACTTTGACCTGCTCAATTCATTCATACTATTCATAAGATTACATCACAATTTATTTCATCCTGCTCATATAACATAAGATTTTTTCATCTATTCATCAGATGATTCTAGGCAATATAACTTTCATCACTATGCTGTTATAAAGACCATATACATAAATTCATTCTACAACAGAAGTCATTTCTCATAACCACCCAAGTCCAAAATACATCATAGGGTTACAGTCACACATATCCATCCATATCCATTTTAAATACATATACAATCCAAGTAACATAAGTCCATATCATCAACCAATTTATACATATCTAGCAGCCCATATCAAAATCAGGCATCTAAGAGCCAACCTGCTATCTCTGATTTGTAATCCAAAAATTTCAACAATAGAGGAGTGAGACCTAAGTCCGAGTGACTGGATAGCCATCTAACAATGGGGAAAAATTGAGAACCACATTTTAAAACCAATAAACATACTGATACAACATATCACAATAGATACTGAAATCTTTTCAATGAGATAAGAAAACTCATAAGTTAGCTTATGCTTCCAATAATGCAACTTAAATAAGAAATGCCACTTTTACAAAACTTCATAATGATGGACTGGGTGTGCTACCACTAAGGTACATCTTTACAGTCGTCCTCCTGCAGGTGTACTCTCAGTGGGTGAGTGTACTGAGCGCCGAGGATCCCCGCACCACATGGCACCCCTCACATGTGCGGTTCACCCCAGGTGTGAGCTTGCCCCTTTTCCCTGGGCCTCCTACTTGCCCCCTCCATGGGCTTATATCTCTGTGCCTCCTCGGGCTATATAGTAACCTAGCTCTTAACCGAGCTGTGATTCTTGCCCCACCGGGTCGTTGCAATACGCCCCCACCGGGTCGATCTAGCTTGTACTCCCCCTGGCCTCAGGATCATAGTACGATTGAGTCGCAAGGAGGTACCGGTTATAATAGTGTGTGCAATGCTCATGCTATGGCACAATCTACAGGGTGATCAGCCCCATAAATGGCCTCATGCTCTTTATGCTTATGCTGTAAGAATACTTCAATATAAGTTTATAATCCAATATACAACCAGCTATACTTTCTTTGAAACATTGATATTCATGCATGCCCATGCATCTCTTTGAAATATAATTCTGAAAAGTAAATTCCATGCTTTACTCAAACATGTGTTTTTATCCAAACAATGCTTTTTATGAAACTCTATACTTTGTTTGAAACATGCTCTAACCCATGTTTCCTTTTCTTTTCTTAAATTCATGCTTTGCTGAAACTCATGCTTTTTTTTCTGAAATTTATGTTTTGCTGAAACTCACTTTGCTTTGAAACATGTTCTAGCCCATGTTTCCTTTTCTTTTCTTAAACTCATGCTTTGTCGAAACTCTTGCTTTTTCTGAAACTCATGCTTTTCTTTAGAATATGCTTTAAACCCATGCTTTGCTTTTAAACTCATGCTTTGCTTTAAAATATGCTTTAAACCCATGCTTTGCTTTATAACAAGCTTTAAACCCATGTTTTGTTTTAGAACATGGCTTAAACTCATGCTTTTCTTTTAAACTCATGCTTTGCTTTAGAATATTCTTTAAGAATAAGATACATCATAACTGGGTTCTCACTTCCCATATTTAACTACTTGAAATACTATACTTAGCATAACATACTCTGATTTATAGCAAAATATCACTATGCTATCATAAAACATTTCTCAAAGCTAGATGAAAAATCTACTCACCTTAGCTGATAGCAAACCGCTATAGCTGCTATTTCTCCAGATCTGGCTCCCTTGAACCAATCTCTTAGCCTAAGTCATCATACATGTATTATTAGGGTCACAAGCACCAAGGGTTTCATGAAACTATACATGCATGCTCTATGCCTTAGCATCTTAGCATAATATTTCTCAATCCCTAACATACACAAAGATTCATAATCTACACATGCTATCACCTCATTTCCCTCTAAATCATAAGATTTAAACATCATTCTCTAACTTAGGGAAGTTTGGACTTACCTCAGCAAGGATAGCTAAACCACCAAGCTTTTTTCCTTTCCTTCCCTTCCTCTTCTTCTCTTCTTCCTTTCTTCTTCTTTTCTTTTTCTTTTTCTCTTCTTCTTCTCCACGGTTGGGAGAACCCCTCCTCTTTTCTCCCCTTTTTCTCTCTTTTTCTCTCTTTTCACTTGGCCGCTTAAGGGTTAAGGAAGGGATGGATGGCTTTAAATGCTTTTAGAAATTCCTATTTTGCTCCTTTCTACTCTTAAGTTACGCTTTTCAAAGTTCACATGGCTTCCTTCTCCACCAAGTATTTTTGCCCCTTCAATTCTCTTTCGTACCTTACCCTTGATCAAATCCTCAAATGACTTTTTACCAATTTTTACTTTTACCCCTAGTCAAATTTTCATTAATGCCCCTGGCCAAATTTTCGTTATCATATAAATAATGGGAGTTACCTATTAGTCAGTATGAATGCTAGATAATGAGAGTGATTATCCTCAAACCACCTCCACAAAAGATTTTTGTCCACCTAAAACCTTAGTTAAGCGTGCTTAGGTAGAGCGATGGGTGACCCACTGGGAAGTCGTTAATTAAGAGTGAAATTGATCTCAAATCAACTTCACAGTCGGCTACTGTGACTAAAATCCCTTCCAAACCACTTTTACATAAACATTTTTCAAAGTAGTCGACTAACTAGTCAACTACTTTGGCCAAAAATCCTCCTAAGCAAGTTTTACAAAAAACTTTTCCACAGTAGTCGACTACTGTGGCAACAAAAATTCTTCCAACCTCCAAATAGTGAGTTTCAGGGAGTTAGTTGACTCTAGAGTCAGCTAACTTCCCCTGTTAGTTCACAGAAATCCATAATCAGCCAAAAACTCATAGTTAGCTGACTCTAGAGTCAGCTAACTTCCAAGTTTGACTGACTAACAACCCAAAAAATTTAGCCATCTTCCCAATTAGTTGATAAATGAGTCAATTAACATCCAAAAGCCATTCTAATGCATTCCAACTTCCAAAATCTTCATTCTAACTTCTTCCAAAGATAAAAAACAACCAGAAAACATTGAAATCATCACAAAAACTTCGATTAAAAGCTCAAATAAGTGACTTTATCAACATTTTGAAAGGGTCATAGGAGAAAATTCAAAACAACCTCCAAAATTTCAGCCTTCATATTTTCTTAAGATTCCCACTCAATCATTCACACTAAAAGGCTAAACTAATAATAAAAACATGCTTAAAATGAAATTACAAGTCTTCCAAGTTCAGGATATTACACTATCACTCACTTCCACTTGATCTCCAGGCAGATTGATATGACTCGAGTTCTTGAGTCTTCCATTAGTTTGGCTGTGAGTAGATAATAATTTTTATAGCATGTTTAGTTGATTAATAGAATAGATCTTTTATAAAATAGTGCATAATTATAATTACTTATATTTGTACATGTATACACATAACCATTTATATTCATATATGCAAGGATTTGAGCAAATGTATGTAATTAGCTTTTGCGTAAGGTTTAGGTTCACAACCTTTTCTAAAATTTGTTTATGATATGAATTGTTATGTGAGGTTATACTTATGTTATATGGGATATTTTCAACATCAAGAAATGAGAAAAAGTATGGATGGAAAGGATGGTTTTTCCAAAGTGTTATACATGACTTAATGGTCTTATGAATGATTGATGATTATTTGAATTTTGCTATATGATCTTATGTTCTTATAAATAGCTAATGATTTTCTGAATTTTGATATAACTAAAGTTCATATGAATCAATAAGTATTCTTTGAAGTATGACATATGTAAAATGATACTCATGAAACCGATATTTAAATACATTTTTAGTAGGATTAAATTAGCCTTGAGTGTTGCCCACACATGATGATTTGCTTTTGATGCATCAAGTAGCAGTCTGTTTCTTGATTCTTTATCTGCTTATTCCTTTATATACTTAATTACTATGGGTAGCTATTTGATATGACATTTAGTACTGAAATCATATCTATAGGTATGTGTGTATGTATATATGCTGTTCATTCTTATACATTAATTTTATTATTGTTGGATACTTAAGATGATTATCATTGGTAATTCCTAATCTCTAATACTTTTTTTTTGATGATTTATTGATTTCATGTTTTAGCGTTCTATAAATACCTTTATATTAAATTGATTATTATTATTATTATTTATTATTATCATTATTATATTTGTTATTATCTATATATTGAGTGTGTGTGATCTTACTCATATTATTTTTCCATAGTTGATCTTTGATTTAATTGGTGAATATGTCTTTTTTGGAGGAGTCTTCTTGTGCTTTTAGAAGACCCAACATCTTACATCTTTCAGGCTATATTGACTAAATTGGGAATGATTCATTTTGTACATCTATTAGATTGTATCTTTTGAATATGCAAAGCTCTATAATTACCATAGAGAAGGATCCTCATAAATACTTCTCATCTAACTCTTTTGTCATTTTGGATATGTTCTTGTATATATTTATACAAATACCCTTTATGATGAGTACTTATGCTATGGATGTCAGTATTGTAGTTTGACATTAATATCTTCTGATCATCAAGTTATGCTAGAATGGGTCCCACTTATCTTGATCTTCAAGTTAGTTATAGATCCCTAGTTCAAGTTGTGGTAGCTATCACCAAATGGTAGATTATAATACAAAGGTAATATAAACAAAATGCATGATGCATAGCCTACCCATAGAAAAATTTATGAGAGATGGTATTTCTATCTGTAGTTGTACATACTTTTTTTTTTTAAAAATGTTTTTATTAGACACACATATGAAAAGAACTAAGATGTACATGCTACTAGAGAGGAACCCACTCTTTAGAATATGAACTTTTCCATTGAGGCTTTGGGATCCATTGTCTGGTATAATACAAAAACACAATAATCTGTTAATTAAATTGTCTCAAAAATTTCAGAAAATTATATGTTCGAAAAAGTTTGTTGTTTTTTTTATCTAATATTATATATAACATATTGTAAACCGCTAATGTGTTATTTCAAAAGTTCTAATCCTTAAATTATAATCAGAATAATAAAAATTTAGATTTAGGTGGAGAAGAACTGGTTTAGAGCATGGCTATCACCAAGTGGTAGTCCATGACAGAGAGGTAAAGTGAAAAAGAAATGTGATGCATATCCTACTAATAAAGAGAAAAAGTCTTGACAGGCTGTTGAGCAAACAAATTCTGGATCCATCTAAAGACTTCATGTAGGGATCATGCCAAACCTGCAGAGCTAAAAGAGATGTTCGATACATCGCCTAGCAAACAAGTTTTGGATTTTTCTCAAAACTTTTATGAAGATCATGCCATACTCGTTGGGCTATAAGAGCAAGACTTTTAGGTGATGATAAAATTTACTTCGTCTGGGACTCGAGCATCTCTATTAATAAGAGCAATGTGTTGGTGCCATTTTGGGTTTTAATGCCAATGTAGGTGGACAAGAGTATGGCTGCAGGTCACATTGCAGTAAAACACCATCGATGTAATCTAATGCTCAGATGGTCGGATGATATGCAAATGTGCATGGACTTAGGCCAAGATGCATGTAAGACATAGATGCATAGGTACGAGCAAAAGCATATGCATGTCGAGATGAGTGGCTGTACATATGTATCAGCGCTGTAATGCTTCAAACTCTTCTATCGATCTAATTAATTCGTTAGCCAGCATATGGGTACTGTAATATTTTAAACTCATTTGTTGGTTTAATTAATCTATTAGCGGATCGTTCTATCTATCAACTTTTGTATACTTGAATCGAATCGGCTCTAATACCGTTTTATAACATTTGAAGTCCATTGCTGATTCAATTAATTCGTTAGATTGAAATTATGTGACTCTAAAAACTTAAATAGAAGTTAATCGATAAAAAATAAACTTATGTTATAAGTACTTAATTTTTTTTATTATATATATATATATATATATATGCACAAGCAGTAGGTGAGAGGGAGCTGCACAGGCTAGCGAGTGTGTGCAAGCGTGTTGGCACCTAATTGTGCGGCCGCCTTGTTTGAACTGGGTGTGCTTGAGAGCAACGCTAAGTGTTTGCCTTCTAGGCGTGAGAGACTTTGGATTGATCTTTTCTACTGAGTGTTTTTGTTACTTGGGAATGCCACTAAAAGAGCCAGGATGACTCTCTTTGCAAATTTTTGTTTTTTATAAAGTATTTGACTTCCTGTTATTTAAAGTTGCAATCTCTTGGTGTTGTTTGAGAATAATATAGGCTGATCGGATGGGCGGTTCAGCGCATAGGGCCAAATTTTATAACGCTTGCGGGGCACGTTTCCGCCGTGTGGCGATGTTGGGAGAAAGCCTGGCGACGCGGTATCGCATAACTGAAGTTGTACCATGCGAATATCCCTCCCCCTCATCATCTCATCCGCGCCGGTTCACACCAAAAGCCTCGCGTCTCTCTCGTGATGCTCGCACGCTTCTCCTCCCCTTCTCTATCTCTCTCTCCCTCTCTATTTCTGGGTGCGGGGGATGTTACCATCGAGTGCCGGTGCCCCAGCTCGCACACCTGTACCGATTTCTCACCACCAATCCTCCCATTGCAGAACGGCTCACTGCTGTTCCTTGTCGTTATCACTCCTTGCTCCATCCGTCCATTGGTTCTCCCTCCTTTTTTTCCTCTCCCTTTTACTTCCCCTTGCCTTTAACTGACTGTCCTCTTCCTTTCCCTCCCTCGCTAAGCAAACCAACACACACCACCGTCCATCCTTCTTCTCTTCCTCATACCCTCTCATTGCTGCCTCTGGGCCGCGCTGTAGACATCGAAATAGAAGCAGGAATAGATTGAAGGCCTACCTCTGTCTATTGTTGCAGGAGGGAAGAGAAAGAGGCGCTGTTCGCTGGATTCTGTGCTGGACTGAGACGGAGAGCGATGGCGACGTCCTCGAATGCTCCACTGTCCGACGCGACGGCTGCTGCCGCCGCCGTGTCGTTCGAGCCGGAGCACGTGATGAACTACAGGGGAGGGTCGGTTCTCGGCAAGAAGACCATTCTCAAGAGCGATCATTTTCCCGGCTGCCAGAACAAGCGCCTCACTCCCCAGATTGACGGTGCTCCCAATTATCGCCAGGTCCCAATCCTCGTCTTGCTCATCTCTTTCTCTCTCCCCACTCTTCCCCCTTTTCTTTCGTTACAGAAAATTGTCGGCTGCCTCATTTTTGATTTTCTCCATTTTGTTTTTGCTTAATTTAATTAATTGATTGATTATTTTTTATTTCTTATTTTTTGGGGGCTGAAGCAAACTGCAAGTAATGAGGATATCGTGCGGCATTTTCATTAGATATACAATTAGTAAAATAGTTTGTATCTTGTGTAGATCCAGCATATTCTTGGGGACTGATTAGAGATACACAATTCCTTCACGTTGTTGTTGGTTTTTTTTTTTTTTTTTTTTTAAATGAGATTACAACAGTTGCACTAATACAGTGTGCGTGTAGAAGAAGTCATATTTTGCTAGTTCATTAATTTGTTATTTATTCGTCTTAAGTGCTCGGGTGAGATCAAGTTTTAATGAGGTAGTAATAAGATCTTGTTCTTCAAGAATGTGATGAAAGCATTACACTGGAAAGGACCTTAGGGATTTCAATATTTTATGCCATTGTTTTGTTTGTAACTAGCGATGATCATTTGATCCTCTTGATCTTATACTTTAGGGCATCTCGTGTCTTGTATGATGTGCACCAGAATCATCTGTGATGATAACTTGTTTGGACCTATGTTGTGGTTCTTGATCAGGGTATTCAGGCCTGTCACCTGAGCTCTCTTGTTTTGTATCAGCAGCATAAACAAAAGCATCAATATATCATAAAAATTCATTTGATCTTAAATTTACTTTCCTAATCTATGAATTCAGTGACCGAATCCTGAACTTAGCTACATTCAAATATTGTAGATTATACTTATGTTTCTAACACAAATGTGCATGCATGAATATACATCAGTACATACATTAACATGAAATGCATGTATCTATGCGTGCCTTAGTCAATTGTTAAGAGTTGAGTTGCATTAATATCAACAAATACCCCTTTCCAATGAGGATGGAAATTTAGTGACGAAGCATGTATGATGATATGCCTTGTCATCAATGACATCATAACAATATGAAACTATAATTAGGTATCGTGATTGTTTCATAGTAATAAAAGGTGGAAACCTGGATATTGGAAATCATACTAAAATATTGGAACCATGTGGTTGGCAAAATATATGTTATTCTCATGCTAGTAACAGTTAACTAGTTCTGTAAATAGAGAAGATCAAAACTGAATCTGAAAGGTTTTTGGAATGAATCTTAGTTCCTATGATTCACCATACGCCAAAGATCCCTGTTCTTAACACATATTTCTAAAAGAACAAAACATTGAGAATCACAGGAAAAAAAGATCAATATGAGCACAGTTTTTCATTCTAAACAACAATCTTATTAAAGGTCTCCTACTGTGTATATTCTTTTCAGTTACTTATTCATAAAGAGTACATCTCGATAATCAATTAATTTCTATTACTAAGTGAGTCACTAGTTATTCAATCCTCCTCCCCAAATGTAAGATATCATCTTTATGCCTGTAAGTCCAAAAATGACTATGTAACAAAATATGGTATCCTAACTGTCAATATCTTTAATATCATGATACATCAATATCATGTGACTCATAATACTCCTAATCAAGAAAGGAGGTAGCTTAGCCTTCAATGGACTAGTCTATTAAAACTTGCAATTACTTATGCATTTCATCTATGGCGTTGGGTTGATACTTTGATTAATGAAAGTAGTATCCAAAAAACCCATTAGATTTTGAATTTTCCATTATTCTTCTTCTGCTGCTGCTTCTTTGATTAATGAAATTTAGAATCTGGAGCATTCATTAGTTTTTCATATAAAAATTTTTTGACTAGTTACAAGAATATTCCTACACCTTTAGATGGGATTAAGCTTGCCGGTTTAGTTAAAGGTTCAAACCACAATTTTTTACAATTAAAGGTTCAAATCACAATGTCTTACAACTAGAGGTTTCTGTAAGTTTTTTGTATTTTATTCTTGCTTGCCAATGGAAATATAGTGCGTGAACCAATATTCAATTTACTTGAAGCCAAAAGTCTGAATTTAGGTCATATTGAGAAAGAGAAGGCATAGAGAAGGATAGGGGTTTTGAAGTTCTTTTCAAAACTTGATATCTGAAAATTACAAGGAACAATGGCTTTAAAGTCATCATGGTCAACCAACTCCTTCAAGAAAGATCTAATTCTAAGCAGTGTTATTTGACTCATAAATAGATATACGATCACAGAAAGGAAAAAAAGAGAAGGGAATCTTAGATTTTACTCCTAGACAGATATACCTCTGAGCTTTTAATTTAAGCTTAAACAACCAGTTTGACTTTAGAACCATTACAAATAACCTAATTATAGGTTTGAAAAATTACAAGTAATAGCAAGAAACCAACTCTAGTACCACCCACATTTTGTTACCTAGTAGCACCTCTATTAGCATGCTTTGACATTGGAATAATTTAAAGCAATGGAAATGTTCTCTAATACAAGGTACAAGGACGGCATGTTCAACAGGATGCTGGAATTGAAAAAATAATAATAATTATGTTGCACCAGGAAAATATAAAATGAATAAGTTCAGCTCATACGTGAGAAGGTGTTGTATCATATGCATCAATGCAGATCATCTCACACATTCTAATGAAAGAAATAATAGGAACCAATATCAGCTATTTTCTTTTTTTCCTTTAGTGTAGACTATGGAAGGTAAGTTATTCTACCGTTAGCCTTATAACTACCTCTGTTATTTGACTTGTACGAGCATGACATTGCATACTGTATACATCTGCCTAATCAAGAAGGAACATTTTCATTCAGAGGCGTACTACATTTTTTGTCCACATTTACCCATATGCTTTATTTTATTATTTATACATATTCAATTAGTTGTTTAAGGTCATCTCGTATTTGTTAGGCTGGCTCCTTGCATGTTCATGGTGTTGCAATACCTACCATCAATGGGATCAGGAATGTGCTAAATCATATTGGAGCAAAAAAGAATGGAAAGCAAAAAAGGGTGCTGTGGCACAACCTCCGAGAAGAACCTGTAAGTTTATTTTGGTAGATTTCATGCAAATTAAGGAACATGTATGTTGGATTGATTGAATAAATTGTACTTAGTCTGTGCAATTTTAAGAATGCTGCCTAATTTTTTATTGTTCACACTAGTGGGTATGACTATTTGCTTTTCTTAAACTGTTGGATGCAGGTGGTTTACATCAACGGCCGTCCTTTTGTCCTACGAGATGTTGAAAGGCCCTTTTCCAATCTAGAATATACGGTCTGTCGAGTGAATAAATGTCATTTCAGCATCAACATAAGTTTCATTTTTGCATTAACTTTTTGTTTGTTATTATTATACTCCATTCAAGTGACTATCTGTTTGACTATTGTTTACGTGCAATGAATGCTCTGCTTGTTCCATTAGCAGCTTTTTTAAGTAAATTTTAAAGAAAGCTAAGAATACTTCCTTCTGTTGTTATACATCTGCCTTTTAGACTTATACTATTGGATATATCTTGCACTAAGTTAGTGAGATGAGTCAATTTTAGAAACTTGATAACTTGACAGTCTTGTTCAAACAATATTACAGTTTTGAAATTGAATTCCATTTTATAAACTGATGATTGCATAATGATATGAGGCTTGGGACTAACCCATATTTCAGGATAGTTGAATTACTTAGTCAATTTTCTTTCTGAAATTTTGTGTTACAATCTGATTCCAATGTGTATATGGACAACAAGGCAACAAATCTTATAAAGCTTGACTTCTTTCATATAAAACTTTCTATCTAGCTTCATTATTATTATTATTATTATTATTATTATTATTGAGAGTGTACCAAGAGTAATCCATCCTTTCCTGAAACATATCAACTAATAATTAAAAAAAATGATAGAGATAAGATAGAAAGAGATAGATGCAAAAATAGTATAAGCTACCAAAGACCCTACATGGGGGACTAGGTCCAACAAATGCTCTTGAATGAGTTAAGGCAGCGAACCACTACAGTACTAGAAACTCACAAATGTTAGGGTGAAGCCTATAATATGCAATCAATGAAGTGTTATGCATCATATTAAATTTATTGTAAAATCCTAAACTTCTGGTCTGGTTGTTTTAATGAGTTGTGGATCAAGTTGGCATAAGTTAGTGTGAGGTTCATTGTTACTGTGATCCTTTGTAAGTTTAGAAACCCTGTAAGTTTGATCATGTTAGCCAAAACCTTACAAATTTTATATTAAGATAATTTTTTTAATATTTTATTTTCTCATTATTTCTAAGTTAAATTGATTTTTTTAGGATTTTTATTTGGAGTAGAAATGCCCTAATTTGATATTTGCTAAATCGTGATTTCTTAAAATTCTTTGAATTTATTTTTGAGAGGAAGAGTTGACTTTTTATTCTGAAGGAATTTTATTTTTTTGATATTCTTTTTTGAATTTAAATGGTGGTGTTTCTCTTATTCTCACGAGGAATATTAAGCAAATGGAAAGAAAAGAGGAAAGAAGAGAGAAACGATGAGAGCTCATGGGAGGCTTTTAGCTCATATACCACATAAAAAAGAAAAAAATAAAAAACTATGAAAAAATAAAAAAATACAAAAAATAGTGAACCAGCCTGAATCGTTGGTATGCTGCTGGTTCAGTTCAATACTGGTTCATGGTTGAGCCTACCTTAGTCGCAAGAAATAACTACTATCTTACAATAATTTCTGATATACAAAACTATGTTAGTCTAGAAATGCGCTGACAAAATATTACATAATATTTTATGTTTTTCAAGCTTTAGGAACTCTGAGAGTTCCTTGTACATTAGAATGATGTAATGAGAAATAAGCATTACTAAGATTATCCTGTCTAAGAGAAAATCTATATCTATTGTTCCTTTTGAATTGACAACCCTAAAAAAAGATGTAGGTAGGCTATTGAAGGTAGGATGGGAAAAGGTGCTTCAAGTTCTAAACAATGGGTTTTTATTTGAGAATGCCATTGGTACTGTATGATCGCTGAATGATTTCTTAAATAGTTTGCATTCACGATAATCAGATAAGATAGCCTTTAAATTATATGCGCTCCATCAATCATCTACACCTTTAAATGTTGTAAGAAAGAAAGGGTAAAGTTATAAATAAACTGTATAGATTTGATAGTCTATTTATAGAATGGACCATAAGGACTTGAGAATCGAGTGCATGTAGAGTGAAGAGGATAAGGTCCTTCAAGGACTAGGATGAATAAGTTTTGCTCGGAGCAACAAATGTATCTACAAAATTAAGTGTACGAAATACAATATGATAGTATCCCAATCAAACAGCTGACAAAGGGGATGAGTGGAAGAGGTCATTTACTGGATGCAGTTCAACTAGTGGAGACTCTTGGAACAGCTAGAGTAGGAAGTCCCCAAGTTGTGCTATGGGGGACAATCAAGCAGATCTGGCAGTTATGAAGAAGAGGCATAATACAGTTCATGTGTAATGCCTGAAAATAACTATTGTATGGACCATTTCATAGATGAGAATGGGGAGTTAAGTTAAAGATTGATGCATTTCAGCATGCCAAATATGAGATGCGGGCTTCTGGGCAGATGCATGATGACATGACAAGTGTTAGAACTTAGAAATGATCTAGCATCAATTAAAGCTATGTTGTGAGTATATTTTCTACAACCGTGGGGTTTCAATAATGCATTTCCACAAATGAAGACTAAGAATGTTGCAACCAAGGATATATACATGCAAAATCCTATGAGCGGCAATCCTTAGCATCAAGTGATTGTAATTAAAGATGCATCAGACTTGGGGAACCCAGTTGTGATGAGTGAAGGATTTAAAGATGCAATCCTAAAGCAATTTCTAACAGATGAAAATTCATCGGCAAACACTATTAACCAAGTTATTGAAAGCTTAGTGCCTATTGATTGGAGGTTACGTCAACAACCAACTAGTGACATGATATGAAGAATCCTACATGAGCCTTTGTCATCGGATCTTGAAAACTCAATGGTGGATTAGACTTCTAGGAGGGATCTAGATAGTTGAGAATGAAATTTTTGCAATATAAGCAAATGATTTGTTAGCATCCTTTGGGTTTGTGCCCATGCCATGGGCTATAATTGAAAATAATTTGGACTTGGAGGTTGAATCATCAACAATAATCCTGCAGTCCAAACTACTTCTAGCCATTTTAATGGGTTTAAAAAAATATTTACTAGGTCTGATTTATATATTTTATTTCTTTTTGTTAGTTGATGGGTTCTAGATGGGAAAATACTTGGGATATTTACTGTTTACATCATTGTAGCACAAATAGTACATGCTATAGTAACAATTATTAGTGAGTAAGGTTCGCCGTACCAAGAACCAGTACTGTTTCGTTATTGGATCGGTATGGTTTGGTACGAAGCATACGGAATTGAACTGATGATGTTCTGATCATCCCGTATCGAACAAATGACATATCGATTAAGTAAAGTGAAAGATTTCAACCCATAAACCATCTCGAATCGAGCCAAACTGGGTGGTTTGGCATGGTACGAGGTGGTTCGGTTTGGTTCGATCCGGTACGAGATCAATACGAGATTGGTACAGGTGGTTTTGAGCTATATAGAGGGGCTCAGGGCGGTACCAGTTCCGTGCTATTTTGAAATGGTGAACCATACTGGTACAATTCAGTACACTCCATATCAGACGATTCGGTACGGTTAGGCATACCTTGCTGGTGAGCAGTGATTTTGCTGTTTATATGTGGAGTCCTAATTGCACTTGAATAGGCAATATGTTGTCTAATCATTAAACCATATAAGAGGGTTATTGCTGGCTGCTGGGTTGGTTCATGGAGTTGTTTTGAAGTAGAGAAAAAGGCTTGGTGCAGCTGTTTCCTTTCCTCTTTAATTCCTTGCCTATATCCTGTATATTCTTTCTTCTCTAGCTTTCATTCAAACAGTCCTTTTTTTTTTTTTGAATCTATTTGCTGTTATTGGTCGAGCTGTTTCCTTTCCTTTTTAATTCCTTGCCTATATCCTGTCTATTCTTTTTTCTCCAGCTTTCATTCAAACAATCTTTTCTTTTTTTTGGAATCTAGTTGCTGTTACATCTTCAATCAATGGGCTTAGAAAGGACATGTTTGTCTTTCCCCACAACTATGAATTATGATACCTTTAACTGTATGATCCAAGCTGGAATTAATGTTAATTTATTCTAGAACCTAATTTATTTGTTCTTTTCAGTAAAGGCAGCTGTGCTATGCAGACAGTCAGGGGACTGCATGGAACTTATGCAGTATGCAGGCTGCATATGTGCGTGCATATGTGGTTAGTTTTTTGTAACCATTTAAAATAAATAGAAAATGTTAAATATAATTAAAGAAATAATGATAGTAATATTTTCTAGCAACATCAATAATAATAACAACTAATAATTAGTGCTTATTGCTTGGTGCTTAATAACTAATAGCAATAGTTATGAGTTATACCATTATGACTTTTTAAAATATTAACATTCTTAATACCTGTTTGCAACCTGTTTAAAACTTTTGTGCAACCTAACCATCACCTTGAATTTGCTCCATTTGGATGGGTCCGCATAACAGTGGCTGCATTTGTGGCCCCAAAATATTAAGTGGATCATTATGTTGCTACACATTGTTAAGTGGACTGCTTTTCTGATTCACAAGTGATATGGCAGCAACCATTTGTAACTGTAGAGTAGTTAGGGGGCTGCATTTGCATATGCGGCTGCATATGTGGTAGTTTCCACTGCTGTTTAAAACAATGGTTCTTTTGATCTCTTGATGAACCCTAAATGCCTGGAATGTAGTTTCTGATCTTGGTGGCAATTAATTCTTGTTTTTCTTCTTCCATTTCCCCCCTAAATATCTGAAATACCTTGTTCTAGATTATCTGATATCCTAGAAGCTCTTCTCTTAGTTCTTTGAAATCCCAAATAATTCACTTTACGGTCCACCATCAATCATAGACAGGGGACTCCAATTGGTCCTGCATCACATGCTATTCAATAACCATGTGATGTAATAGCATGTGATGCAGGAGCATCCTTCTGACTCCTAGGCGTTTAATCAATATGTGCCAAATCTCTAACAAAATCCCCACGATCCACATTTTAGTGATGTTTAATGTAATGTAATAGTAGCATTATTGTAGCAGGTATCATAGCAAGATTTACAGATTTATAGCTGTAATTAATCAAGGTTTTATCGTCTTTAATGGTTTTACTCCTATATTTTAGTTGTTGGTTAAGATTTCGTTTAATTCAACTGTTGCAATTTAGTGTTGTCAGGGTTTTGAGTTTATTTAAGCAATAATCAGGTCTCTTGAGGGTGGCTTTTTGGAGATGATTTGATTGAAAAGGAAGGAAGTTTGGTTTGTTCTTCCTTCTCCCTCTCTTATTCTTTCTCCTTAGTGCTCTTTTCTTTTAATTCTTCTCTCTTTATTTCTCTTCTGCCTTCTTTCTCTTATTTTTCTGTCTTCTTACTTTTTGGTTTCTGTGGTTAATAACTGTCTAGATCTGATCATGCTTGGATCTATTATTAGTTTACTTTGCACTTTTTTGTTCTCTTAAGATTACCAGAAGTCTTGCCATCCATTGTTAACCCTAGAAATCCCGCCCATCCCTGTCCTTGTCCCACCTTTTATTTTCACTGGAACTGCTGGAAGTCTGTACATAGTTGCAGAAACTTGTTCATACAACACAAGAAATCATTTCAAAAACATTTTTACATTTCATCAAACCCTAAATTTCTTCTTAAAAGCTAGGTCCTTCATGCTGCACTGTTGCACATATGCAGATCTAAACCCAAGGATCCTATGTCACCATGTCATGAATGCATCACCACAGCCCCACTCTTATGATCTGAATTCGTATTTGTTGGCTGGAAAGAAAATAATTTTGTTTCCTTTTGCCCTAAAAATTATATGATATATATGTTTGTAAACTTTGCACTTGGGATCCTCCTTGATTGATGATAGCCTGACAAATAATCCGAAGTATGGAACTAGAAGTTGTTATATGTTGAATCACAACAAACCAGTTAGCTACTTTCTTTTTGGAGGCTGCACAAAGGCACTCTTGACTTTCAAGGTAAAAGGAGACATGAACACTCAAGTCAACACGGGATATGTTAATACTTTTGAAATTCTGGCTCTTCATTCCAATCTCGTATATCTAATAAAATATGTTGTTTAACAGAAAGTAGCCAATAGTTTACCTCTGGTGCTACACCTTCTTTAGAATCTCACTCTTTCTTTTAAAGCTCTTTCCTAAAGCATTGATTCCTTCATGCTGAATGAACAAGCATCAATGAGACGGTGTAAGAGTGGTAAGAGGTAGGACAATTTGGTGAATAAAGGGGACCTGCTTGCTCTGCAGTCAGAATTTCACCAAGGAGTTGAAGATGTCGGTGTCTGGAAGGCTTCCTTCTCTAGGCATGCAAAACATGAAGAAGAATCTTCTGCCATGATATCAAATGCTGCAGATATTGGAGGTGTTGGCTGGACTCTGGGTATTTTCTGAATTAGCAAAACCCACTTGAGTGTGGTAGTCGAGATCCACTTGAGTATGGTAATTGGTATAAATAGTGTTGTGGAAAGAAAGTAATAACCGAGACTGATTGGTGAGGTTGGCAGGAGAGATTTTGAACATGCATTTCCTAGAAAATTTCTTGGAGTTGAGGCTGGCATGGGTATGCATAAAAAGTTTTTGGGCTGGATGGTGAAATATGAAAGGTCCTTTCTTTGTAGGCATATCTGAAGGAGTTTACTTGTTTAAGGTTTAGAGCAAGAGAAGCTCCTAAAGGTGTTAACAAAGATGACCATATACAATGGAGGGCGAGATGTATTTTCTAAGATATATGTCTGAAACTTTTAACCCAAAAACAACAGACTTTGAGGTGGCTCTAGTTTGGATAAGAATACCAGTTCTTAACTCAAAGTAGTATAAGTGAAAAATCCTTATAGACCTTTCCTTTTTTATTGGAAATCTTTGGATATTGATCTGTATGCAAGTTTTTAGTAGGATTCCCATAGCCCTTTCTTGTTCAGGTGGCCAACACTATAAATGGATGCTGGTGAGGGACCGGGTTTCTTTCATAACTTCGTTTCTCGTTCTATTATTACCTATTTTTGATTTCATAGAATTCTTGTTAGGTCAAGAGTTGGTCAAAATGTTTTCAAACCTAGTGGTATACCTCAATCCAGTAAGGGAGCCAAACAAATCTAAGTAGCTTGTTTGTTGTGTTTTATTATGCTTAACTTTATGGGGATAACTTGTGGCAATTTCATCTTCATGCTATACTTTTTCCTATTGTTGATTTGTTCTCCTCATTTCTATTTGTCCAAGCATAGGAAGTCTGTATTTTCTTAATTAAATAATAAGAAGCTTAGAAATTTAAAACAGCTCATCATGTCTTGATATCTTACCTGCATTTTTCATTTTAATATGAGTTCCTTAATTTTTCATTTGATTCATATCTTTGAAATTACTTTTCCATGTCAATCTAGGGAATCAACAGGGCTAGAGTTGAACAAATGGAGTTTCGCCTAAAAGAAGACATCCTACTGGAATCCAAGCGGTATGATCATATGTGTAACTTTTATATTCAACTGGCTGTTAGAAAATGTTTGCAAGAGGCATTTCTTATTTGCAAATTTGACTTAGCAGGTATGGAAATAAGATTCTTGTAACCGATGAACTGCCAGATGGTCAGATGGTGGACCAGTGGGAACCTTGGATGCATGATTCTGTTAAAACACCTCTGGAGGTACAACTGTTGATGCCAGTCCTTTTCAGTGGAGGATGATTGTCGGGATGAGTCATCACCTATATATTTTCTTAAAACTCTAATTTCACTGACAAGTTTAAGTTCTGTGTAGGTTTATGAAGAGCTACATGAAGAAGGATACCTTGTTGACTACGAGCGTGTACCTATTACAGACGAAAAATCTCCAAAAGAAGGGGATTTTGACGATTTGGTTAGTTTGTCCATCTTTCTTTTTGGATATTTATTTTTTCAACCCTCCAATTTGTATCATAGAAAAACACAATTGTACAAGCATGCACACCATCAGAACAAAAGGGATAGAGCAAATCCTTGGATCATAACAAGGGCTGCAAGTGAACCAAGCCATTGATGAAAGTCTTGGCTCAACACCAGATTTGTTTGAGTCTGTTCAATGGAAACTAGGCAAAATTTTAAACAGCTTTTATAGCTTGGTTCAAAAATGAGCTGAGCCTGAACACCTCGTGCTTGCAAAGATAGATAGAGGGTTGGCTTAATTTGATAAAAGCTTGTTTAAGCTTGTTTCCTTTAACAAAATATCTGAGCATGAATATATGTTCTCGACCTAGGCTTTAGTATTCAGCTCAGCTTGGCTCATTCACAACCTTCATTCTAATGGCATAAAGATGTTATGTCACCGTACAAAACTCAAAACAGGTCTAGCTTAAAAGATGGACAAAACATAATAGTAGTGCAAGACATGAAAATGATCCATTGTCTTTTATGATCATATTATAACTTTGAAGGAAAACTCGAATATCGGGATATATATGCTCCGAAAGTTTGGTCAACTGGCATTAATCACCCTTGTTGCAAGGTATTGCCTTGTTGAACACTTGAGGACCCATACCCCTTATTTTCCATTTTTTGTGTGTTCTATTGTATTTTTAACATCTTGCAGAAATCTTTCCTTATCTATTTGTATGTCTCCTACTTGTTTTGTTGTAACCATGGTGTGCCAAACTGTTCCGAACTGGGTCGTTCGGGCCGAACCAGCTCAGAACTTGGCTGATTCGATCTTTCGGTTCAGTATAAGGGTAGAACCGACCCTAAACCGGCCACACTGATCATATCGAGCCAGACTGAACCATCCAGTTTGGCTCGATTCAAGGCGATTCGTGGCTTGGGGCTCTCTATTCTGCCTAACCAGTACGCTATCAGTTTGGTACGGTATGCACCAAACTGAACTGAACCGGTCCGGTACCGAAATGGTATTGATTTCTGTTACAGTGAACCTTGGTTATAACCATCATAGATATCTATAGGTTTTTTTTTTTTGTTGAAATTGACATGAAAATTGCTCACCTATGTCATGCCTATACTTTGAGAAGGCAGTTTGTAAGGGAACTTACTGCATTTATATGATATTATCTATATCTTAGTACAAGGGAACAGCAAAGACTTGTTTTTGGTTACATATTATTGCTGGTGTTGGGATTTAGGATGGTTGGATGAGTGTCCAGAAGAATGCTATAGATTGGATTAAGTGAAGAGGTATGTGGGTGTTGTATGGTTGTTGCATGTTAATGAGATAGAGAAGGCAATCTTCTAACATGAGCTGGCTGATTTGGTGTTGGGCATAGCATCAGGCTATAGGAATTGTAGCATGATAGGAATTGATGACTTGACGGACTAATCAAAATACCTCGATTGCAGAGACTGTCCTTTTTCTGGAGGCATACCATGATCTTGGTCCCACTTTTTATCCCCCTAATATCCATATATTTTTTTCATCCTATACCCTTTGCTTCCACAGATCAATCTGTGGTTACATATATTTAGTAAACTCGATGTCTTCACTGCCCATTTGATCGAAAAACAATGAACTATTTGTTAAACGCACTTCATAGATAAAAGTTTATCTGAATTTTTTGACTTGGTCAAGATTACAATGACCAGACCTCTAATACATTTTAAGAAAGGCCATTGTTTTGTATCACTACATCCATATATAAAGGCTCTTAGGAGCCTCATTTGTATCACCTTTGCATCATTTTGCTAGATTTGTCATTTAACTTTTGTTCTCAATGGTCATACTTGATCTGTAGCTTATAGCCTATGATAGTCAATAGCTACTTAAAAATAAAACCTTTCAAAAAGCAGAAATAATAGTGATCGGATCACAACTTATTTCTTTGTAGATCTTGGAACTGAACTTTATGCTTCATTCCCAATATTTATCTTTAAGATGTTATTGCTTGTAATGACTCTTGGCACTGGCATGTAGATAAATGTGTCCATTGGGTGCAAAGTTTGACTAAAACTTAAAAAAGAATGTCTATTGTAGGAGGGTTAGAAGTAGAACTGGCCAAAACATAATTATTTTGGATGTTCTTGTGATGTGCAATGAAAGCTAGTCATTGCCTCACTAGAGAAAGTCTTCAGTCTAGGATGAAGAATTGGTAAAATGAAGTCAGATATCAAAGAAGATTCACGTGAAGAAAGAAAAATGGTTGGAAGGTACTTTCCAATTCAGAGGGCTTGTCCTTGGACTAGAACTAGGCATAACATAGGATGTAGAAAGCTTTGCCTATATTGATTTGAGAAGGCATGGATCCTTAAAGATTCCGCAGAAAAGGAACTGGACAGTAAAATAATTATTTTCAAGGGGTTTTCCTTGGCTGGGAACTAGGGGAAATTTGGCTCATGAAGCTTGAAATTAACATGGGACAAGGTTGTTTTCATGTTTATGATAACTTTAATTCTCCTTGTGCAATGTGGGAACACAGAAAACAGATCACCAAGAACTCATATTAATGTAGGCCATTTTTGCACATGAAAGTAAGGATGTATGGCTGTGACAACTGTCTGGTTTTATTTTTTTTTGTCCAACATTTACACAACTTGGTACATAATTACATACAGACTCAATTTTTTATTTGGTTGGTGCACACCTTTTTGTTTCTCCTAAAGAGGAAAAACAAAACCAATAATGGGTATATTTATCAATGAGAATATTAGTGGAATTTACCTCAAAAAAAAAAAAAAAGAGAGAGAATATTGATGAAATTTTAGAAGGTGGATACATGAAAATGAGTGATGCAGAAGCTGACTTTTAATATCAGAAATTTAGATTTGCAGTTATGCCATAATTATTGATTTGAAGTATAGCACCCTTGAGGTCAGCATTACAAAAAGTTCCTTACATAAAGCACATAAGTATATGTATACCATGTGCATTCGTACTCATTGATGGATTTTTTGCACAACTAATTAAGCTTATCCATGCCCATATCTGGCTATGCCATAGGGATAACTGAAAAAGACTTAGGTCATGACACCCAGGATTCATGAAGAGAAGCGAAGGACTGGAGAACCAGTTGGAAGTTAGATTCCTTGTTAGCAAGGATTCAATATTGAGAAATAGGGTATCAAAAATACAACTTTATGATGACCTATTTTGGCTCTAAATTTGTTTTTTCCCCTTCTCTCTTTTTATTATTTTAATGCTATATTTTTGCATAAATTTGGTAAATATATTGATTTAAAAGTCCTAGCCAGCTTAAACTATGCGCTATAATTTTTTCATTGCTAATTTAATATATAATTTCACATAGTTTGCATTTAAAACTCTACTGAAAAACTATGTGTGCATTAACAACTGAAATGTAATTACTGGACATCAGTACATTAATGGATGATACTAAAGGTTATGAACATTCTAGATGAAATAGTCTACTACTAGCACTAATTTGATGAACAAATAATGAAAGAAAACATATTTTTGACATTAGAAATGTTGACCTCCACCTCAATCCACATCAAATGCCTAATGGGCTAAATACATCTTCATCATGCACTATGTTATTGTTGTGTGCCTGGTGGAGGTAACCCTGGTACTGTTGGAGTGTTATATTTGTGGTAGCACTCATGGTATTCTCTCATGTACTCCATATACTGGACCAGGTCATGGATATGAGTTACAAATTTTACATCCACACGGATATTGGGATTGAGTACTGCCTCATTTTGGTAGCATGTGGACATAACTAGTATAGACACGCTACTGTATTTTCTTGAAAAATTAACCATTTTACTTTTTTGAGTTATTATGTGTGTGTGTGTGTGTGTGTGTGTGTGTGTGTGTGTGTTTGGCATATATTAGATCAAAGTACAAAAATTCTGCGAGGGTTGTAGATGGCCTTCTATTTGATACATAACTAGAGTTGGGATGGGCTAGGAAGGTGGTGCGTCCTGTTCGATGGGAAAACTAGGTTGACCCTGTTCGATGGGATTTAAAAACTTGGATGAAATAAACACCATTTGCTGGAGTTATTTTTCAATTTGCATGAAATTTGGAGAAAGTTTTGGTGTTAAACCAAAAACTCAATTTTCCAAATTTCTTTGCTTTTGATCCAGGATTCACACTAACAGGCATGAATCTGGTGTTCATACGCTATTAAATCTATATAACATAATTCCTACCTAATTTCTTCATTTTCCCCTTGATTTAGGATTGGATTTAGAAGAAAATAAAAGAGGGGGAGTGACGCGATTACCTAACTAGAAGCTTGTTTCTAGCCCAAAGTCCTGCAATTGGAGCTCCAAATGTCATTTTCATTTTTTGCAGCATCAATCCCTCTTCCTTTTTGTTCCCACCTTCAAGTGGTGAGAAAAGAGCCCTTTGGAGTGTCCAGCTTGGTACTGGGTGGTGCCAAGTGGTTTGGGCTTAATTTGTGCCTGATTTGTCCTGATGTGCTGCAATTTGGGAAGCTTGGGCCCTGTTTGCCCCAACTGGGGTGTACTGGCCCCTTTTTGGTGTGGAGCAGGATGGCCTGTTTCTCAAACAATGCTTGATGGGTTGTATGCAATGAGGGCTGGACAGGTCCTTTTTAGTCAGACTTTAGCAGGCCTGACACAAATAGCTGACCTGTACCATGTGGAAAAAATTTTCCTTGGTTATGGATTGTGTCTAATGTTATATCATTCTGAACTTATGTACAATGTCTGGATGACTTTATTTTATACACATACATATATGCATGGCATTCAATCAGTTTTGGAAATGATGCTATACACCCAGGATCTTGTTTGGATGACATTTTATTTGTTACAGGTACATAGAATCTCTCAAGTTGATATAGATACCGAAATAATTTTTAACTGCCAGATGGGTCGGGGAAGGACAACTACTGGGATGGTGATAGCTACTTTGGTTTATCTCAATCGTATAGGAGCTTCAGGTAATGCTTTTCCGCTTTGTAACTGATTCTTCAGCATTTCTAATAGCAGGTTATATGGCCTTTGAGATTTATCCTAACAGCCTAATGTTAAAGCAAGCCTGACAGCCAAATGTGAATCTGTGTCAAGCTGTTTTCCAGACATTAATTATTGTACAACCTTTTCTGAATCTCAATGGACAAGAAATGATCCAGTTATTTGGGCTACTTGCTAAATAACCTATCTGAACATGGAAACTAGTATTATTTTTCCATAAGGTACTTGTTTTCAAAAGTTCTTACATTCTAGGTGTAAAAAATGGACTCATTTTTTATTTGGGCCAAATAGGTATTCCAAGGACGAATTCGATTGGGAAAGTCTTTGGGTCTGGAAATGATGTGACTGATAATATACCAAACTCTGAGGAGGCCGTACGCAGGGGTGAATATGCTGTCATAAGAAGCTTAATTCGTGTGTTAGAGGTAAAACATCATACATATTTTCCTTTAGCTTCTTGAGGTTATTACTCGTGTATACAGATTTTTTTTTTAATCATCTCTCTTGCAGGGTGGAGTTGAGGGTAAAAAGCAAGTTGATAAAGTCATTGATAAATGTGACTCTATGCAGGTACCTTCTTGCCTAATTTTCTTTCACAGATAATTTCCTAATTTGCATTTTAGTGCCTTAGTCTACCAAGCTGTATCTGTATATTGTCCTTTGGTGAGCATCTATGTGCTTGAGCTCTGATCACAGCATGTTTATATAAAAGTAGAATAATATCTCTACTGAAAAGCTTACTAGATGTTCTGTTCAACAGAACTTGCGTGAAGCTATAGCTACTTATCGCAATAGTATCCTTCGCCAGCCAGATGAGATGAAGAGGGAGGCATCACTTTCCTTCTTCGTTGAATATTTGGAACGTTACTACTTCCTCATCTGCTTTGCTGTGTATGTTCATACAGAGAGAACTGCTCTTCGCAACATGTCATCTGACCAAATAAGTTTTTCTGATTGGATGAGAGCAAGGCCTGAACTTTATAGCATACTTCGCAGGTGAGTTTCAGAGATATGTTTATTACTTTCTTTTTGGTGCACAAACTGCTAAACCTTCAAAATCAGAAAAGTAGATGGACATGAACTAACCTTACTAACGGGCCTCAAGTAGTTTGCTCAGGCCTGCAATATTAAGTTCTGAAGTTTAAAGTACTACAAAATCAAGCATTCTCACAGATAGGGCCTTCACTTTTGTTTCTAGTCCATTACAAATTTAATGTTTTGTATCATACATCCATTTATTCCTGGAACCCTTATTCTGTCAATTGCACTTGGATAGACCAGTTACAGAAATCATGTTTACACTTTCTAGTTCAGCTTGCATTATGCTTAAAATTTTTGCCCCATCAATACCAAACACTTCTACATTTTGTTCTTGTCATTCTCATATTCTTCCTGTAGGTTGCTGAGGCGAGACCCAATGGGTGCACTTGGATATTCAAGTTTGAAACCCTCTTTGATGAAAATTGCTGAATCTGCTGATGGCCGTCCATATGAAATGGGTGTGGTTGCTGCAATGAGGAATGGAGAAGTTCTTGGAAGTCAGACTGTTTTAAAAAGTGATCACTGTCCTGGCTGTCAGAATCTTAGTTTGCCAGAGAGAGTGGAGGGTGCTCCTAATTTTCGAGAAGTACCTGGATTTCCAGTTTATGGTGTTGCAAACCCCACAATTGATGGTATTCGAGCTGTCATTCAGAATATAAGTAGTAAGAAGGGTGGACGCCCAGTTTTATGGCACAATATGAGAGAAGAGCCAGTTATCTATATAAATGGTAAGCCTTTTGTGCTGCGTGAGGTGGAAAGGCCATATAAGAACATGCTAGAGTATACCGTAAGTTTTCTTAAACTCATGCTGTTTTATGTAAATTTTCAGTTTTTTTTTCCTATCTGCTTGATAGAAGAATAAAAAATATATTCTTGAACTTAAAGTTAAAGACATCAAGAAAACTGTTGTCACATCATTCTGTAAAGTGCAATTATATGACTTTTTGTTTTACTGGGACATGTATACATTTGGTGATTTTGTCCATCAACAAACTATAAAAGGAAACTGATGATATGAGGGTGTTGGGTCATTAGGGAATTGATCGTGAGAGAGTCGAGAGAATGGAAGCTCGGTTAAAGGAGGATATTCTACGAGAGGCAGAGCGTTATAGTGGTGCCATCATGGTGATTCATGAAACTAAAGATGGTGAGATATTTGATGCATGGGAACATGTGAATGCTGAAGCTATCCAAACTCCTTTGGAGGTCTACAAACGTTTGGAGGCTGAAGGCCTCCCTGTTAAATATGCACGTGTGCCAATTACTGATGGTAAAGCTCCCAAAAGTTCGGATTTTGACACAATAGCATTAAATATTGCCTCTGCTTCCAAAGATACAACTTTTGTATTCAATTGCCAGGTATAATCTCTCATTGTAGTAACATGAATTTCTTTTGATTCTTGAAGTAGGCATAGGATTATTATTTTGATTAAGTAAATGTATCACAAGAAATATTAATTTTGTTCATTTTATTCTTTACAGATGGGTCGAGGCAGAACAACTACAGGCACTGTGATTGCTTGCCTCCTAAAACTTCGAACCGATCATGGGAGACCTATTAGAATGCAGCTGGATGATGTTAGTAGTTACCATGATGAGTTGGATATTGGCTCCTCAAGTGGTGAAGAAGCTATAGGTGATAATGGTTCTCCAAATTTAAATGTAGTTAAATCTGAAAATACCAAGCAGCCATATCGCACCATCGGAATCAATGACATCCTTCTGTTACGGAAGATAACAAGACTATTTGATAATGGGATAGAGTGCAGAGAGGTCCTGGATGCTATTATCAATAGATGTTCAGCTCTGCAGAACATACGTCAAGCAGTACTGCATTACAGGAAGGTAATTAATCAGCAACATGTAGAACCGAGGGTGAGGAGGGTTGCCTTAAACCGTGGTGCTGAATACTTGGAGCGTTACTTTAAGTTAATTGCTTTCTCAGCATATCTTGGAAGTGAAGCATTTGATGGTTTCTGTGGGCAAGGTGAAACTAAGATCTCATTTAAGACATGGCTGCATAGGAGGCCAGAGATTCAGACAATGAAATGGAGCATAAGATTACGTCCTGGGAGATTTTTTACGATACCTGTAAAGTTCTTTCTCTGCTTTCAAAGTGTCTTTTATGTGTTTGTTCCTGCGACAACATTGTTGGTTAATGAATTTTTGAAAAACTTGTTTCAAAGTTTGAGGTGCTTGGTATTATTTTTCTTTTTAATTTTCTGGATGTAAATATGGTTTTATTGTCTCCAGGAGGAACCTAAGTTATTGTATGAATCTCAGCATGGTGATGTGGTAGTGGAAGCAATAATCAAAGCCCGCCATGGTTCTGTTCTAGGAAAAGGATCCATACTTAAAAAGTACTTCTTTCCTGGACAGCGAACCTCAAGCTGCATACAGTTCCAAGGTACACCCCATGTTTACAAGGTATGTTTTATTGGTTTAAATTAATATAGGTATCATTGCACCAGCTTAATATAATCACTATGGCCAATTCTCTCACCCCATCATTTACAATAACACATTTTATTCTTGTCATTATCCTTTAACGATTAAACATTGTTGAAATTGATCCAGTACCACAAATCTTGATAGCTTTATAGCCTTTCAATTCGGCTAAAGTGGATATGTAACCACATGAAAATTAAAAAGAAAAAAAATGAAGAAGAGGATGAATTTTTATTCAAAAGATATATTTAAAACTGTACCCAGTAGTTCCTACATCGTATAACATATGGAAAGAGAATTGTGGTAAAGGCTGAGCCATTGAGTTAAAGGACTGACACGATACATTGGTTTGGTAAGGTTAAATATTGTTGTCCTTAAATCAAGGCTTTATCAGGATTGGCTTGCATTCTATAAGTCAAATTCTCAAGATTTTGAAAGATGACTGTGCTGCCCTGGATCGCATGCTCACCACCTTGTATCAACATGGGTTGTTGTCTATGCTAACCATAAGTAGATTCAAGGGTGTATGACACTACATATTGTGTTGCTATGTGACCCTTGTACCATAGTATTTGAACCTTGGATCTTTTTTTCTAACCTTTTTAAACCTCAACCATGACTGTCCTTTTTCTGTCCAGAAACCCCCTCTCTGCCCTTTTGTTGTTATTGTAGTACTTAACAAAGGCATAGGGCTTCAATGGGTGGTAGCAGTGTGCGCGCTTGTTCCTGTCTTCCTCTCTCCCTTGATTTTTGGCCATGCAAAGAGGCTTGAAATTGTTAGATTGGCTCAAGCTTAGGTTAATTGCTATATTATATGGATGCAAGCGTGTGTCAAGTTCGGATGCATGCCAAATGCAGGTTCCTTCAAATATTTAGGAGTTTCTTATAATAGTTTGTACTGAAGTTTTGATCCTGCATGCGGTTAGAGGGTGTTGGTACTTAAGATTAAACATGGATCTGGCTAGATTGGGTCAACAAATGCTCAATTCTAAAAATATAACCTGATTTGGATTTGACTGGGTCAAGAAAATATAAATCCCTAGCCAACCTGGTTAGGCTTGGGTCAACCTCATTAAATTAAAAACTAAAAAAAATATTGAATTTCTGTTTACATATGAAAAGAAACAACTAATAAACAACAAATAACAAGACAGCATAAGAAATATCATATATTTCTACTAAAATAAAGTTTAATCTTCATTTCTTTTTTTCTTCATTTGTTCTTTTTTTTTTCGTTCTTTTTTTTTTTTTTTACAGATCTCCTTTTCTTTTAGTTGAGAGCATTGTATGCCGAATTGTCCCGAATTGGACGATTTAGGGTGAATTGAATCGACTTGAAACTAGGATGGTTCAACCTCTCAGTTTCGTACGAGGGGTGAACCAACCAAACCAACCTTAAGCCAACCAAACCAACTTACCGAACCCAACCAAACCACCTTAAATCGGGTCAAATTGAGCTTGGGTCGAGACCTCCAGTCTACTTCATTGGTATGCCACTGGTATGATATGATACGACCCGTACCGAACCATACTGGTTCTTGGTACGATGAATCTTGGTTGAGAGGATGCTTCTTTTGGTAGTTGGGAGTTGGATGATGTAAATTTTTTGTTGGTATATCAAAATGAAGAAACTAATAAATGACAAATAATGAGATAAAATAAAATATCATAATTATATAACTAAAATTAAAATTTTATTCAAGTTGTCTTCATTTCTTTTCCTTTTTTGTGGCAAGTCTCCTTTTGTTTTCGTTGGGAGTGCTTTTGTAAGCTAGGTGCTGGATGTTATAGTAGCAATTGGAGAAAAGGGAGATGAGAGAGTCACAAGATGGTTGTGGTATGACCCTCTTCTTTTTATTTTCCTTTTAGGTCTCCCTGGCTATAGGTTCAAAATGAAAAGCTTTTCTTTTCTTTGTTCATTTTACTCATGGATTCTTGAATCACAACTTGTGGGGTTCGAGAAATTAGCAATGAAATGATGATGTGTATGGATGGGCTTTGGAAGTCCTTTTTCTATATATTTTGGTCTATTGAGTTTGTTGGATGCAAGATTGGGGTAGGCATCAAGTTCAAAATTTTTGTATCCCCTTTTCTTTTGGGTAGTTGGCGCAACATGTCTACCAGGTTTAGGAGGTTGATCCAACACAGTTTGGTTGGTTCAAGTTGGTTGACCCAAATCTAAGTGGTTGAATAACAGGTCAATTGTCTTAATTAGCTATTTGTGGCTTTCTATAAACAATTATGAGTGATTGGTGGATCTTAGTGAACTTTTCTAGCTTGGTCCTACTATCTTAACAAGGTATTGCGTACTGCTTTCTGTACCCATGCTGGTACTATACTACTATAATTTTGGTATAGATCAATTCATGGTGTTGATAGTATGCCTTTCCTACCGAGCAAGGTCCGCTAAGTTGTACTGAACCACGGTAAACTGGTGCCACAAAATAGGGAGAGAGAAAGGATGACGGAGAGAGGAGGGAGGTGGCCGATGAAAGAGAAAAAGCTTGAAGGGAATAAGAGAAAGGAGTGAAAAACCTATCCAACGAGTGACCAGTGACTCATTTTCTTCCTTGTGATGACCGGACAGGCAATAGATGGGCGATAGATGATGAGCGATGATGACTGGCGACGAAAGACGGATGACTGGTGGCCGATGGCCGGCAAGGGACAAGGCAATAGCGACGAAGGGATGAGCTAAGGTTTCATAAGAGCAGAATCGGATGAATACAAAGTAAAAATGATGGCTTTTATTCAGTTTAAATGGGTCAAACTTGAACCCATCAATTCGAACCCATAAATCCTAGCTGATTGTGTTGAGCTGAATTGAATCGTTGAACCAACCTAGTTCCTGACTGGTACAGTACGGTTTGCCCCAAACCAATCGGTTCGGGATGGTTTAGCAATCTATGCTATTAAGTATTGATTCTTTATAGTACTGTACAATATGCCTATTACTAAGCGATATGATTTTATATACTGAACCATATATATATATATATATATATATATATATCCTCTAAAAGGGAAAAAATGGTCATTAATTACTAGGTAACAAAATTACACCTAAAAGTTTAATAATTTGACAAAAATGTTGTAGAGATGGTATTTGAATTTGTGACCTTATGTTATAACCTTTGTGAGCTATCAAATTGCTCTACTCCATGTTGAAGAATTGAGATCTAATGGATGAAGAAAAATTAGACCCACAAGTCTACCATATCCATATACAAATAGAATAGTCGATTTATGTAGAATGGCAGAGTACCCATCTATGATTATAGATCATAGAATATGAAATGATTTTTTTTCCTTACCAGCTTAATCCTGTTGTATCTAGTAGCAAACATGTTTGAACTATTTCTTGAAGAATGTGTCCAAATAGCCCAAAGTCTCACTAGTAGAGTGCTTGGAACTAACCCAAATTACTCGGTTCAGGGCATGTACCGTATAAACAGATGCAGAACCAAATCAGTATGATTGGTCGGTTCAGGACTTGGTTGGAAGTGGTCTCTGAGCTAAGTGCAACCACGTAGTTCTACTTAGTTCGGCTTGGTTTTGTTTTGCACTTGCTAGATTAGGGTTGAGCCAATCCCCTTAAAACCCCCGAACCTTGATCATTCTCTCTCTCTCTCTCTCTCTCTCTCTTGCTTGCTCCATCCATAAAGGCTCTTCACCCTCTTCCATTGGAGCTCTTGTGGTCAACTGCTACTATCATCCATCCAGGCCATCGATAGGTTGGCAGCCTTCTCCTATTTTATGTCCACCACCACAGTCTTTTCTATTGCGCGACCAGCCACTAGGAGGGCCTCTCTCCAACCTAAACCCCTCTCTCTCAAAATTTAGGCCAAACCCTAAATTGGCTAGCCTACCTTTCTCCATCCCCCACTTTCTCTTCAAAATTTAGTGTTTGGAGAACCTGTTTCTTGACTGATTCCATATCATGTAATGGTATGGTATGATACTATGCTAACTCATTACTTAACTACCATGGTCACTAATATCGACTTTGTAAAGCTTTCACAATCATTAGCTCTAGGTCTTTTATTTGTTTTTTTTAGAAAAAAACAATATTAATGAAGACCTATAGATGCACTATGACATGACACATGGTATTTCTCTCTCTCTCTCTCTCTCTCTCTCTCTCTCTCTCTCTCTCTATATATATATATATATATATATATATATATATATATATATATATATAACCAAGCTAGACAATTTTCAGCCTCGTCAATTGTATCAACAAGGTTGTTGAGAATCAAATTTATAAATATCAAATAATTGCCAAAAAAAAAAAAATTCACTTGCAATGTTATGATTTCGAAATTATAGTAAGAGAAGGTGCTAAATTGAGTGTTCAGTCTTGTTAAATGATAAGTAATAACTAGTTTAGTGTAATCGGGTTAGGATGAGACTTATTTTGGTGGAAAATGTTTGTGAATGAAATTGTGTTCATGCAGAAATATGAACGCATACTTTCAATTTGTAATATTTAGAATTAATCATTTCTTTTAAAATCATCACATTTGCAATATTCCCCCACAATGTAAGATGCTAATCTTTAAAAATTCTATAGCATATTTGACAAATGATTCAATCATTTATGTAAATATATACTTTTCTTTTTAAGAACCATTTGATATCATTTTGTAGCTTAAATAATTAATAAAGTTGATTGCATTGATGAATATAATTAGTAACTGCTGAATTTCTTCATTGTAGTTCAACATGAACTACTTTAAGGTCAATTTTAGCATTAGGGGAAGAGGAGGGGATAGATGTGGGATGAGGAAGCAGAAGTGTAGGATGTGATAGATGGAGGTGGCATTAGTAGGAGATGGGGTGGATGGAGAAAGAAGGAAAGGAGTAAGGGATTAAATGGATGAGGTGGAGACATGGGGCTTGGGGGTAGGAGGAAATGGAGGGGGTGAGGGAAGGGGATGGGCCAGATGAAGGTAGAAAAAGGAGAGGTAGAAGGAGAGGGAGCACCCAAAAATGGGGGTAAAAGAGGAAAAGAAGCATAGGAAAAGGTGAGGGTGGACAGAAGGAGAGAAGGTTGAAGAAAAGCAGTTCGCTTTCAGCCACACAATATAAGGGGAATAGTTTTGTAATTTCTAAAAAGCTAGTTTTGGAAAAACAAGGATCCCTATGTGTTTAATTAAGCCCAATGTTTAGTTTGCATGTATTGCATAAGAACCTAATTTGGTATTCTACCAAACCTGCAGTTTTACAGATTCCAAATTTAAGCACTTGATTTTAGGAATATAGGACTTATTTTTGGATTCTAATTTGTTTTGATTTAATAAAAATGATGATGAAGTTCAATTGGATTTAGGTACCTGCAAATGCTAACTCCAATTTGATTTTGGTTATTGATGAAAATGTGTAGTTTCTATATTAGACCTGTTTTCTAGGCTCTAAAGCCATGTTTGTAGACAGGACTAAAAGACAATTGGAATGGATAAGAATGGAAAATAAGGAATCAGTATTGGCATTGCTATTCCGTTGTTTGGATATGAAATGAAGCAGTGCATGAAAAGAGTGGTGATTCCATTTGAATTTAATCTAGCCAGTTGTGTTTTGAAAAATAATCAATTTTTTATGCTATGTGACTTTTATAGAATGTTTCTTTGAGCAATAAATATTTACAATGTTTAGAATTTTTTTTTAAATTTATTAATCATATAATTCATACCCATTTTATACCATAAATGCCACGAAATATTGAAACAAAAAATATCATTCATTTCTTTTTAGATCATTAATGCTGCTACTTGGTGCACATATTGAATCAATCACTCCCAAATGATTGGGAATGATCTACTCCCCATGCAGGAACTGAATTGCCATTCATCTGATGGAAGAGTAATTGCTATGGGGATGTGATTCCCTTTTTACACAAACAAAACATCTGAATGAGGTGCAAGATGAAATTCTTATTCCATCCCAGCTCCGGTTCTGCAAATCAATGCAGTATAAGGGTTCAAACTTATTAAATTATAGGAATCTAAAGTGGACTTGATTCTAACTTTGATTTGTTTTAGTGGGCTAAAGGACTAAATGTTCACATCGTTGTATCTAATGATTAAATTTTTGATATCTAAATTGACTGTCTTCTAAACTTTGAATTTCTTGATGAGTTTGAAAATGTGAAGAGGGCTTTCAGATCCCACTCTGACCTGATTTATGGACTCAGCGGACCAATTTGTTTGTTTTGAGGAAATTTTAAGAAGGCTTTTAGTGTGTGGAGAATTCAATATAACAAACTCATAGTTTAAAATGGATAGAATTGCTAGAATCTTTAATTTGATTGACTTAATGGTTTTAGAGGACAGAGGCGTATTGCATTTGAAGAACTAAAACGGGCTTCTAGATTCCAAATGTAATTTGATTCACTGGATTAAGAGGAAAAAAATCTAATATGATTTAGGAATCCAAAGAATTCCTCGGTGCATTTTGAGGCTTTTTAAGAGGGCATTTCTCTTAGCAGCCAGAACATAGGGCAACACATCTGCTTCGGAATCTTCCCCTGCTTCCTATGTACTTTCTTACTAAAAGTGTTTCTAAACTTTCCCGCACCCGCACCCACTCTTACACCCACTCTTAATTCTGGCAACTAAGGCCTCAACTTGAGTCATGGTATGATGCAAACCTTACTTAGGCCTTTTTCAACTAACATTTTTTCTTAAGATGCAAATGCAGCATTTATATGATCTTTTGTTGTTTCTCTTTGCTGTGAAAATTTCACTCTATTAGATCCTCTGTGCTCAATCATGTCTTTTAGATCATCTTTTTGAAATTCCCTCATTTCCCCGACCATTTGTAAAGAAAATTAGCATATGACTTCTTAATTTGAAATTTATTGAATTTATTACTGAGAATTTATTTGTGGATGATCAGTTTTTATCTTCCAGCATGGCTTTTCATTCCTGAAAAATTGTCTTTCAGGTTGATGCATACCCTGTATATAGCATGGCAACTCCAACAATCGATGGTGCTAAAGAAGTGCTTTCCTATTTAGGTGCTAAAGATACAGCAAACATGAATATTACTCATAAAGTTGTGGTAACAGATCTGAGAGAGGAAGCTGTTGTTTACATCAACGGCACACCATTTGTTCTCAGGGAACTTGATCAACCTGTCGATACACTTAAACATGTTGGAATCACCGGCCCATTGGTGGGTAGATTGTTGAAAACCCCTACTATGTTAACCATTAGTTCTACTCACAATTCCCATCTGGTCATTTATGCAGGTGGAACACATGGAAGCACGGATGAAAGAAGATGTAATGGTTGAGGTAACACAGTCAGGTGGTCAAATGCTTTTGCATCGAGAAGAATTTAATCCTGCTACAGGTCAATCAAGTGTTATTGGATATTGGGAAAAGATTTCACCGGACGATGTCCAGACGCCTACCGAAGTATATGTAGCCTTAAAAGCTGAAGGCTACACTATTGAATACAAGAGAATACCATTTACAAGCGAAAGAGAAGCATTAGCTACAGATGTTGATGCAATCCAGTATTACAGAGATGAGTATGTATTAAATTAACAATTGTCTTTGGGAAGTTGTCTCACCACTTTTTGTTATGGATATAACTGAAGTTTTTTTCTGCAGATCTGCTAGGTATTATCTTTTTGTTTCCCACACAGGATTTGGTGGTGTTGCATACGCAATGGCTATTACCTGTCTTCGGTTAAGTGCTGATTTGAAGTTTGCAACTGAGCAAACAGTGGAAACACATTTTGTATCAACATCACCTGCTGGAAGGTTGCCTAGTCAAGCTTCTCATGAAGATGCAATCAGACAGGGTGATTATCGTGACATACTAAGCCTTACTAGAGTATTGATCTATGGACCCAAAAGCAAAGAAGAGGTTGACACTGTTATTGAAAGGTAATCAACATGAAATACTATCAAAATAATGTACTTCTATGGCTTATTTTCATGTAGAGCTTATAGATATGCATAAAAATATATAGCATGTGAAACATATTGTAGGTTAGAGACAAAATCAACGATGGGAATTAAGATCTTAAATGGTAAAAAGAAGATCTTGAGAACTCTTTCAATTAAAGTTCTTAGTATTTGATTCTTGGGATGCTCTGTTACTAGTAGCAGCAGCAGCAGCAGCAATAGCAGGAAAGTAGAAGTAGTCATAGTAGTAGCAGGAGTGGCGGGAGTAGTAATAGTGTATTAGTAGCAGCAGCAGCAAGAGTGGGAGGACAAGATGGCAAAGGGGTAGGAGTAGCAGGAATAACAGCAGCAAGAGGAGGACAAGGGCAAAGATGAAATTTGAAAGAGGAATAAGGCTAGGAAGATAGGTTGTTCCTTATCCACACCAGAAGAAAGGAACTATTAATCTTTAAGTGGTGGTGGTGGTAATGGTACATTTGAGCAGGCAAATGAGGCAACAAAATTGAAGAAAGGAGGTATAATATCAGGAAGAAGGGATGCTCCTCCATATAAGAAACTATTCGTCTCTACTTAAGAAAGAGAAAAGCTGTTTATTAGTAATAGTAGTAGACAGCAGACATATAGGGGAAAAGATGGGGAAGGAAAAGGAGAGAGAGAGGCTATTCTCAGAAAAGGAACTATTCATCTTTACAACAATAACTACAAAGCCTTAATCCTAAATAAGTTGGGGTCGACTACATGAATCCTTTTTCTCCATTCTGTTTGGTTTAGAGTCATACTTATGTAAGATACAAAGATATCAAATCTTTTTATATTACGTCTTTTAATATAGTTTTTAGTCTAACTCTACTACTTTTTTTTCTATATGTATCTAATCACTTTTTTGTATCGTTGCATCCTTAAGTCTATGTTGTAAATGTTCAAATCATTTAAGTCGTCCTTTCAATTTTTCTTCAATTGGTCACATCTCTATATTTTTTCGAATGATATCATTTCTTATTCTATTTTTTCTTATATTGCTATGCATCTATCTTAACATTCTCATTTTAATTGCACTCGTCTTTTGCGTACATATAATTTTTTAATTGTCTAACATCCTATACCATGAAGCATAGCCGATGTTATGGCTGTTTTGTAAATTTTTTCTTTCAACTTGACAAGTATTCTACGATTATATAATATTTCAGTTACACTTTTCTATTTTATCCAATCTGCTTTAATTCTATGAATAATATCATCCTCAATCTTTTCTTTGTTAATAATCGATCCTAAATAATGAAATTGACCATATTTAGGAACTTTATGATCCTCAGTTTTTATTCTATATTCATCTCTATTTTCAATTATATTAAAATTATATTTCATGCCTTTTATCTTTATCCTACTTAACCTAAAATCTTTAAATTTGAATGTATTCCTGTAATTCCAACTGATGACTAGTCTCAACCTTAGTTTTATTTACTATTACTATATCATCTGTAAGTAACATTCACTATTGGAATATCATCTTGAATATATCTAGTGAGCTCATTTATAACTAATACAAAAGGGTAAAGATTAAAAGTAGATCTTTGATGTAAACATATCGTAATTAAAATTTATTGGTATTACTACCAATGATTTTTAAGCAAATACTTTATCATACATGTTCTTTATTATGTTAGTATATCTAACGGGTACTTTTTCCTTTCTAACACCCATTATAAGACTTTTCTGAGGACTTTATTATCTGCTTTCTTTAAATTAATAAAAGCCATACAAAGATCTGTCTTTATCATGATAGTTAGAGCAGTTTTAATTATCATCTTTATTCTTATAAATTAGTATCATAATGCTCTTCACTTATTCAGCATTTTCTTAGTCTTTAAGATTTTATTAAATAAATGTCACTCAAGTTACTTTAATATCACCTAAATATTTCTTCACATAAATATTTCTAAACTTCGATAGAAATTTTCTTAGATCCCACTATTCTAACTATTTTCATCTTTTTCATGTCTTTTACCTCAAATATCCTAAGTTTACAAGTACATGTGATATTTTTATTCTAAAACATCCTAAATTATTTATATGATTTTTATTTAATAATTTATTATAATAGCTTCATCTTTCTTTGATCTCGTTTTTAATCAAAACTTTTGATTGTCATCTTTAATGCATTTAACTTGAATTATATCTCTATTTTTTTTCTCTTAGTCTTGCAATTATATATATATTTTTTTCTCCATCTTTAGTTTCTAACTTACGGTGTAACTTTTTATATCCCTTAAATCTAGCCTTCTGTATTGTCTTTTTAACTTCTTTCTTAGCTATCTTATAGCTATTATTTGCTTCTCTATTCATTTAATTAGTCTTTTATAACACTCTTTTAATCTTAACCGCTCATTGAACTTTCTTATTTTACCATCGGGTTTTCTTATCATATGATCCTTTTCCCTTTAACTTTTCTGACACCGTTATGGCTATTTTCCTAATATTATTAACCATCTCTTCTTATATGGTATTAATTTTCCTCTCTATACTTTATTTTTCTTCCTTCATTATTGTATTCTTAAAAGTTATTAGCTTCTGTTTTTAAATTCCACCACGTAATCTTTGGATTCTTATATTGTTAAGTTCTTGTCTATTTCTAAATACATACGTTCATAACCATCAATGTATATTGAGTGGTCAAACTTTTATCTTGTATAACCTTACAATCTTTATAAAATATCCAATCAATCTTTTTAGTAAGAAAAAAAATTATTTGACTAGCATTATATCCACTTTTAAAAGTTTCTTTTTAAAATATATTTTGGCTAAAACTAAGTCATATGCTATTGCAAACTTTAAAATGATATCTCCTTCATTTCTATCTCTGAAACCATAACCTTCATGTATTTTTTTAAATTCTATATTATATTTTTCCATATATTCATTCAAATTTCCTTCGGTAAATATTTTTCTCCACTATGAATCTCTTGAATTACTCTATTCATGTCCTCCCAAAACATTTCTTTGTAACATTATCTAAACCTACTTGAGGAGTATAAGCATTAATAATATTAATGGATGTTTCTCATATTATTTTATCATCTATTATCTTTTTAATATCTAGAACCTCGTCATTTAAACTCTTATATGTAATGTAATTCGTATTGCATTTTTATTCTTATCTTTACCTATATACTAAAGTGTATAGCTATTAACCTTTTTTGTTCTTTTTTCTATTCACTTAGTCTCTTATAGGCAAGCTAAGTTAATTCTCCTTCTAGTCATTGTATTTATTAGTTCTATTAATTTTTTCATTAATGACCCTCTATTCCAAGTTATTAAACGTATTTTATTTTTCTAGGTTAACATTTTTTACCCACTCATTTATAAAAGTATAGGAACTTTTGCTTACTTTCCACCGCACTTAGGCATTGATGTGACACATAGCTTTTGAGGAGGGCCCTAGCTAACCCATGCAATCTTTGACTATAGTTTTATACTGGTCGTCAACCCACCACAACTCTCATCCTTTATTCGAGATTGGGAGTGGTTATATAAAAAACTTATATTTTATACATATGTACAGTTAATTATTCATCTCTATTCAATAAAAAAAAAGAAAAAGAAAAGAAGTTGTTCATCTTTAAGTGAAAAGGAAACCTTCCTTTTATCTCATGAGTTTATTAATTTGGGGAGGAAGCTCGGTCAGAAAGAAACAAACTATTTGCTCTCCTTGCTCATTCCTCTCATTTCCACTAGTGAGATAGGTGTTGTACTTGTGCTAGGTAGTTTAAATGCCAAAGTAGATATTGGGTATCTCAGGGGGTGTGTTGGGCTTTGACTAACAGGAAAATTATAAGCTTGGTATACAGGAACAATCATAGAGGTAAAGATCTAAAACTTGACAAAAATTGAAAAACTTGCTAAGAAAGACCAGAACATTGTTGTAATAATTAGGAGTGGGTGGGGCAAGGGATGTAAGTGTAGGGAGTTGGATATTTTAGAAATGTTTTTACTTTTTAGTAACAAGCAAGCACAATTTCAAGTTTTTGGGAAGATTCTTAGGAGACTGGGCCACTCTGAGAAGAAGGTTCTAGCTACAACAGCTCAAAAACCTAATGAAATATAGACAAATTATTATAGTTATATTTACTCATGTAGAAAGAAACATATAACAACAACGACAGCAACAATAAAGCCTTAATCTTAAACTAGTTGGATTTCGCTATATGAATCTTTTTTCTCCATTCTACTCAATTTTCAGTCTTATTTTTTGTAAAATGTAAAGATTTTAAATCTTTCCTTATCACTTCCTTTTATGTAATTTTTGATTTTTACCATCTCTTTTTCCTTCTATATATATCAAGTCATTCCTTCATTAAGGTGCATTTAGGTTTATATTGCACATATACAAACCCATTTTGGTTGTCTTTCTATCAGTTTGTTCTCAATTGATACTATCTACACTTTTTTATGAATGACTTAATTTCTTAATCTGTCTTTTCTTGTATTACTATATATTTATCTCAACATTCTCATTTTAGCCATATTTATCTTGTGTACATGTAATTTTTTTTAATTGCCCAATATTTTGTACCATAAAGCATAATCGGGTCTTATAGCTATCCTATAAAATTTTTCTTCAACTTGGTAGGTACTCTACAATTACACAATATTTCAATTGCACTATCCAATTTGCTTTAATCCTATGGACAATATCATCCTCAATTTATCTTTTCTTAAAATAGTTGATTCTAAATATTGAAAATTATCATCTTTAGGAACTTCATGGTCCTTAATTCTCACTCTACATTTTTCTCTATTTCTAATTATACTAAAATTATATTCTAGGAATTCTGTCCTTCTCAACATAAAACTTTTGGATTCTAATGCATTTCTTCATAATTCTGTCTTACGATTAATCTCAACCTTAGTTTCATTTATTGGTATTATATCTTCTGCAAATAGCATGCATCGTGTAATATCATCTTAAATATGTCTAGTAAGTTCATCCATAATTAAAGCAAAAAGGTAAAGGCTAAAGAGCATATCCTCGATATAAACTTATCGTAATAGGGAATTCACTAGTATTACCGGCAATAGTTCGTACACTAGTAATTGCTCCATTATACATATCTTCTGTTACATTAATATATCTAAATAGATACTTTCTTTTCTAATACCCACTATAATATTTTTCTACGAACTCTATAATCTACTTTCTTTAAATCGATAAAAATCTTATGAAGATCTTGTTTCTTTTTTTTATACTTTTCCGTTAACCTTTTAAGAAGAAAAGAACTTCTGTAGTCGATCTTTTGGGTATAAGACCAAAATTGATTCCTTGATATTTTTGTAATACATCATAACGTATGCTCAATTACCTTCTTTTAAAGTTTCATAATATAACTCATGATCTTGATACTATGATAATTAAAGCACTCTTACATATCTTATTTATTCTTATAAATTGATACTATAGTGCTCTTCTTCCATTCATTTAGCATCTTTTTAGTCTCTAAAATCTTATTAAATAAATTTGTTACCCAAGTTACTTTAGCTTCACCTAAATATTTTCATATTTTGATGAAAATCTTGTTAGGTCCCACTGCTCTTTTTGTTTTTATTTTTTTCATATCCTCTTTTACCTTAGATAATTTTATGAGTATATATCATAATTCTATCCCTAATGGAACTAGTAGGACATCTTAAATTATCTATATGTTTTTATTTAATAATTTATTAAAATAACCTTTTCATCTTTCTTGATCTCATCATCCTTAATCAGAATTATTTGATTGTTATCTTTAATGCATTTAACCTAAATCATATCTCTAGTTTTTTCTCTTTTAATCTTGTAATTCTATATATATCTTTTTTTTTCCATTTTGAGTTTTTAAGTTACGACATAATTCTTCATATACCTTATATTTAACCTTCCGTATTACCTTTTTTAACTTTTTTTTTAAAAAACTATCTTATCGTTTTCATATTCTTCTCTATTCCTGCATTTAGATAGTTCTTTGTAGCACTCTCTTTTAACTTTAACCACTATTTGCACTTTCTTATTCTATCATTAATTTTTTTTATTATATGATCTTTTTTTCTTTGACTCTCATAACATCGCTATAGCTATTTTTTTAATACTATTAGCCATCTCTTTCCATATGGTATTGATTTTTTCATCCATATTTTTCTTCATTTTATCCTAAAAAGTTGTAATCTCTTCTTTCAAATTCCACCATCTAATCTTCAGATTCTTATACTTTTTAGCTTTTCTCCATTTTTGAATACATACATCCATAACTATCAATTTATATTGTGTAGTTAAACTTTCATTTGCTATAATCTTATAATCTTTACAAAAGACTCGATCAATCTTTGTAGTAAGGAAGAGATATATTTGGCTAGTAAGGAAAGGCCCCTTTTTTTTAAATATGTATTGGTTAATACTAAATCATATGCCATTGCAAACTCTAAAATGACATTTCCTTCTTTATTTTTATCTTCGAATCCATAACCTTCCTATACTCTTTCAAAACTTATATTATATTTTTCACATATCTATTCAAATCTTCTCTAATAAATGTTTTTTTTCACTAGAAATCTCTTGAATTACTTCATCCATATCCTCCCAAAAACTTTGCTTCATAGCATTGTCTAAACCTACTTGAGGAACATAAGCATTAACAATATTAATTGACTCCTCAACTAACACCAGTTTAATTATAATTATTTTTTCTCCCATCCTCTTAATATCTACAATCTCATCTTTTAGGCTCTTATCTATAATTATTTCTACTTCATTTTTATTCCTATCTTTACCTTTATACCATAGTTTAAAATCATTAACCTCTTTTGCTTTTTCTCTATCCACTTGGTCTCTTGCAAACAAACTACGGTAATTCTCCTTCTAAACATTATATTTGTTAGTTCCATTCATTTTCCTATGGTGACCCTATATTTCAAGTTGCTAAATATTTTTTTTTAAAATTTTGTTTTTATTTTCTTGGACTAGCTTCTTTACCCACATTAGTCCATAAAGGTATGAGAACTCTTATTTACTTTTTGCCACACCCAAGCGCCAATGTAATGCATCACTTCTGAGGACCGTCTAAGCTACCCTCACAAAACTTTCCATGACATCTGGGTCCAATGTAGTGTATTGCTTCTAAGGACCGCCCTAGCCTCAACAATTTTCTTTATTTGATTTATGTTTGTGGAGTGTGACTATAGTTTTATACTGATCATCAACCTACCATAACCCTTCTCTATCCGAGCTTTGGATTGACTGTGTATAAAGACTTTATGCATAGATAGAGTTACTCATGTAGAAACTAACATCATTGAGATAATATTTGTAGCTAGAATATCACCATCACTGGTTACACAGCATCTTTAATGGTAATCCCTATGTTCTTCTTGAATTAATACTGGATTTCTTGATACATCATGGAGTTCATTAACATTGAATAACTTTGATTAAATTGAAGGCTCAAGAATTGTTTGGAAAGCTTTGGTCAAGAAAAGACTGTAAAATAATTCATGAACTTCACAGTTATTTTAGGATATTGTCACAATGAATAGTATTTATATCTGGATTTCTAACCCACTATTCAAGGAGATCCACTGCATCTGAATAAACATAATCTGTTTAGATTTTTATAGCTTGTACAATTATTAAACCCCCTTCTTAATAACAGTTTATTCTTTTTCAATTCCATCATGTGATCAGTATTGTTTAAATGCATCTAAATGATTTGTTGGCCATGTACTGGATTCCTTCATAAAAGTATAAGAAGAATAAGCCGTGGTTGGTCCTCCCATCCTCTGCCTCCGTCAGCAGAGCCACTCTCCTAAGCTACTACTACCTACTGACTATCCACAGCCTTTTTTATTCCTGCCCCAGGACAGCTAGATATCCAATCTTCTCAACTATTTATCACCTAAAGTTTCTTCTCTTCATTGACAACTACCCTTATCTCTTCAGCAATGTTCTACTCTCACCATATCTAATTCTCTTGTCCTATGCACATTACTTTTCCTTACACACTCCGTTTAATTTCCACTTTCCCATAAAAAGTAAGCTATCAACAGATACCCATATTGCCATATATTAGAAAATGATTGCCTACAATAAATATTAACTTTAGTAAATTAGAAAAACACATTATATAAAACTTCACATTCCATGGTTTGTTCCATGATTCTTGTTTGAAATCATTTGTACTTCATCTCACCAATATGTCTGTGTAAACCCTCTTTGCCTACATGCATGAATAAACCTTCCATGGCCATATTGTGCTCTTTCACAAAATGCACTTACCATTTGAGTACACATTCAATATCATTCATGCATGTTGGATAATTTTCTATCATCAATTTGCAAGAAACCGGTTAATTTTCACTCCTTTCCTTATCTTCCTTGTCTGGTCTTGTATTTATTTTTCTCATGTTTTCTAAAAGGCGATCCTTGTCTAGGTTAAATAAAATTATGGCCATTTTGTAAAGTGTTGAAGAATGATACGATTTTGCCCTCTTGGTTTTGTGGATTAAGAATGCATCAATCAAATTTTGCCGTATTGACCGTACCGACTTGTATTGACCATACTATATCGGTATCGTACCATATTAGTAAGGTATCAGTGCGATACTAAGGTTCGATTTAGTATGAATTGAACAATTTGAACCAAGGTCGGTAAAATTGGCACTAAGATCTGTTCCAGTACATTACTGATTGAGTATGGTATGGGTTGGTACGGTACGGTACATTCTTGTACCAAAATAGGTTGTCCATTTTTTTCTCATTCTTGGCTATAATACCACTCAATATTAGATAGTAGGGGACGGATTTGGTTTGGATTTGGTTTGGTTCATATTGAATCGAAATTTGGCACTGTACCGGTACCATAGGTATGGGTCGGTACAATAGACTTTGGTTTGAACTGAGCAGAACCGCCTCATATTGACCCACCCTACCTAGTTTCAAGTGGTATTATGATCAAGAGAGAAGAGTCTTAGCACCCTATCTCGGTATAGCTTGCATACCGTACTGTACCGACCTATACTATACCAAATTGGTAATGTAAAAGTACAATTCTTGGCACTGGTTTTACGAACCTTAGCATCAACTACACTCTGCAAGTTTAAACTTATGATGTGTCCAATATTTTCAATTATTTAGATGGTTGAAATCTTACATATGTCATTCTTCATTGCTTACATGTTGATATGTTTTTCCTTGTTTTATTCCTTGGTTGAAAATTGATCTAGTGCTTCTATTAATACTCTTTACTTTTTATATGATGTTTTGTTGAAGTGACTCATTTAGCATAACTTTTATTTTGAAGTTCAATATATGTCTCATCAATGTTATGCTCATAAGGTATCATATCCTATGCCTTTCCTTCTCTTCCATATTTTTTTCACTAGTTCTTACCACAGATTTGCTCCAATTGTTCAAAAGATGTGCAGGCGCTGGTCATTTACGAGATGATATTCTACATTATAGAAAGGAATTGGAGAAATGTCCAAGTGAAGATGATGAGAGACGGTCCTACATCATGGATATGGGAATTAAAGCTCTAAGGTTAGTCTTACTTTACAAATTCAAAGTTTGACAGTATCATATTGCTGCTGGCTCATTCCTGTGCTCTACCAAATGGTCAAATCTTTGAAGTTTGAAATCTAGCTTAATTTTGTTAGGTTATTCCCCTTAGACCAAATGCTTGCATTTTGATGTTCCTAAGTAGGCATTAGGAAACTATCATGCTCTAAATCTTGCAGAGAATTCTGATATACATTGTCCAATTACAGTGGAAGCTACCTGCATCTATGTGGACTAGGCTCAATATATAACAAACTGTTTTAATTGAAAATTTATTGTCCAGTTGCTGATTTTATCAGAAGTTTAATGATTTTTGAGATGCAATTTGACTTATATGTTGGTTTGGCATTCAAATCAGATGTTCCTGTCCTACAAGTCACCATAACGTCATTCTTTAGAAGAATGAGTGTTTGCTTGAACAGTTGACTTCATATAGTTGAATTATCAATTCATTGGTCTCACGGTCTCAATTGTTTGCTAAGTATAACTAATGATTGTTCCTAGTTCAATCAGATGCACTAGAGGAACATTAGAACTTAGAAATATATTGTAAGCATGCTGTGCTGTGGGATCTAGTGATTGGTTAGAAATGAATATCATTCATATGCCGTGCTACACTTCTCTCACTAGAATTTTTTTATTGACTGTGTCAGATGAGTCTACATTTTGTAGCAAAATGAACATCATTTCTTACAAGCACAACTCTTATGACGATTACATCAGTCAATTGTCATATCGACATGCCCCTTGTGAGAGCAAGCATGCACTAGTGCGTGCAAGTGTCCTTATGTATCTTTACATCTGTTTGCCTGTGTGTGGCTTGTGCATGCATCTATTTGTGTGAATATGTTTGTTCTAGAACCTTAATTTTCATAGTTCAAAACTTACCTTAGCACAAAATAGTTATCTGAAATTTATTATATGGTCTAGTGATTGAAGTCTCGGTGGAACAGGGGTCGTCTCGGCTGTATTGTCCCATTCTAGAGAGATTTTAGGATCAGTCTTAAACATCCCATCTCGTCCTATCTCGGCTATAATACATTATAATGTTAATTTTGAATAGATCTAATTTATCATAAAAATATAACTTTTGAAGTTTAAATATGTTTGAAGATCAAATAAAACACTAAAGCTTCACAAATAACTTTTTTAAAAGAAAAAAAGGCATTCTTAGCAAGTATCGAGACGTTGGACCAAATCGGGCATTGGGAGAGGATGGGATGCAGAGCGTTTCATTCCATAAAAAAATCGGGATGTCTCTATCTCATGAGATTTAAAACCTTGGTATGGTCTATAAAACCTACAAAGTTGTTTGATTATGACCCTTCATTTCAGTCAAGCATTCTCAATACCATAATCATAATCATCTAGCCTTGCCGTAACTATTAGGGTTTGGCTTTATGGATCACTATTTACCAGTTTGGATCAGTATACTTCGACATGTTTTCTATGATTGGTTGTGAACCCAATGTCAACCTTTTGCGTTTCACATCTGATTGGGCTTTGGACCAGCATTAGCTGTGTTCTTGATTATTATTTTTATCATTGGCTCAAATCAAATCTGCACTCAGGTTCAACTCACAAATTTATCAAGGTATTTGTTTTCTTGGGTTATCAGGGTTCCTTTTGTACAATAATTGGTAGTCTTTGCTTTGATATCCATATAAGATGCAAGACTTTTTAAATATCTAATTTTAATAATTCCAAGAAGCCTATAAATACATAAGATTTCTCTATTTTAGGACTTTTAAAATGCATAAGATATCTCTCTTTTAGGACAGAGTGCATCTCTAAAGGAGTTGATGCATCTTTCCATGGAATGACAATCTAAGGCAACTGGAAATGGGTACTCCTTTCATGGCTACAAACTAGTGGTCTTTTCAACCATTAACAACAAGATTGACCAACTGTAATGAGGGGATATGTTTTAATCAAGCCATAAATTTTTGTACTCTTTGATCCACCATGCACATAGAATCTCTTCATGTTTTGTTAGTGAATCAAATTCTGAAACATCATGCCACACTTATTCTTGCATTGTAGGAAAATAGGAAGGAACCAGTCAAAAAAATTTTACTAAATAAATCTTCATACAATAACAGGAGGCAGATGTAAACCTTATGCCTTTAAGATGACCCACAAATGAGAGCATGCCATGTTATGAAGAGTTGTAAGGCATGTAGCCAAAGAAAGCATATAGAAGCAAATACAATTCCAATTATGTAGGTAACAAAAGCAAAACAAAAAAAAGAACCTTCTGAATCTAATATATTGCCACATATTTCTCAGCATATTATAATGAAGGAAATTATGTATTTAACATGATGCCTTGGCATTCGGATATGCCACGTGCTACTTTATGACCCTCAAGTTATTCCATTTTCCTTGTCTTTTAATTGGACTGAGGAAGCATGTGTAATATCAATTTTATTTGGCACTCTTTCCTTTTAAAGCCTCCAATCATGCAACTTGTCACAGTCCAACTAGCAAATTTTTAAGGGTAGATAAATACTGAAATCATAGGATGGGTTGAGCTATTAGAATGGTTATCGAGTTAGAAAGTCATCATATTTTTACAAACAATGGCAAGTAGCACAAGGTTGTGATGAATTACAAGTATGTTTAACTTGCTATTCACCAGGACTTTTTATTTTTGGAATACCCAAAAGCCTTGAACAAAATAGGAATAATATTTAAAATAGATGATGTTATTCAAAGAAAAGAGACATGTAGATGTCTCTTAAAGCCAAAATTCATTGAACCATGCCGAACCAATCTGATTGGGACATATTGAATTGAATTGAGCCAGAACTAGGATGCTTCAGGCCTTTGAAATCAAGCAAGAGGCGAACTAGGCCAAATTGGACTAGACCATGGTTTGCTATCTCGGTACCAGGGGACTTATCAGTAAAATTCTAACACAATGCTGGTATGCGTAATACAGTTGGTATGTCCCTTATACTAATATTGATATAGTACTGATATGGTATGGTATGCTTGGCGTACTAGCTGATATGACATACCATGGATCAAATTGTCCGGTTTCACCAGGTTTTATGCAATATTAACCCATTCCACTTGGTTCAAACTGACCCCCATTTATAAAAATCCCATCCCATTGCCTATCAATCTTGATTGCAACCCTCTCTCCCCTAACCTTTCTTTAGTTGTTGCTATGCTCGAATGATATGAATAACAACCTCTAGAGCATAATCTTCAAGTCATTTCCACCATCTTCATCGGCTCTGGCACCCATTCTACCAGCTATTCTTGCCTCAAGGCTCTCAATGCCATTCGACAACTTAGATTGCCTTTGTCTTGGTGCCAGCCTTGCCAAACTTATCTCCATTGACACCCTCGATCTGCATAACTCTGCCACCTTCTCTAACAAGCACAGGTAGAACACCAAACTCATGTGCCACCCTCTCTCCTTTTCCTTCTTCCATCTCTCTTGATTTGTTTATGCAACCTGATGTCTGACTAGTATGTTAATGCATACCAAATGTCGATACGATATAGGGGTCAGTTCGGGTTAGCCTGGGTGAGGTTACCTGACCACCTAACTCAAAATTGAATTGATCTAATGGGAATTTGAAAAATCGAAATTGAAACTGAAGCAATCTTCTTTAAAACCTGAACCATGTCAGCCCAACAGTGTTGGTTTGGTTCTTGGGTTAATGCAAACCCATGTGTACTCCTAGATCCGATCATATTAGAAGAATGAGTTTTTGTATGATCATAGCAAGGCTATCTCATGATAGAAAATGTTGTAGGAGTGATGGTGGTCAGAATCCACATGATAGATCATGTTGAGGGAAAATTGCTAAAAAGTGTTGGTAGGGCTGAAAATGGGTCAGCTAATATCCGACCATTTCACTTCTCGTATCTGGTTCAGGTTGGATTCAGATGAAAATTCTTTTATCTGATCATATTGAAATATGGATTTGACCATGACTATTTTTGTATCCAATTTGCATCGGATTTGGAAGGACATTCTTGTATATCTATTTAGATCTGAACACATTCAAATACATGCAACTTTGTAGGATTTGGATTCTGCTCTGGATTTTAATAATTTTTCATATCTAAATTCAGATATCTGTTAAAAAAAATACATTTAAATAGCATTTAGAATCGGTGGACCTTATGTTTGCCTAGCAACTACTTAGTGAACATATTTTAGTTCTTAATCTTCATAAAAAATCAATTCTTTTCCTTTGATACAAAAGACAAAATAAAATATACTTCATTTTATTCTTTATGATAATCTCAAAAACTTTGTTTAGTTTGTTGTTTAAAATATTTACAAATATTGATAAGTTCTTACATTTACATATAACTTTTTTACATGTTCCCTAAAAATAGATAATTCATGATCATTTTTTATTTTTGCTTCAGTTAAAGAGTAATGATGGTATTTAATGAAGAAATTTATTAGTATTTTTTCTATTGTATATTTTATTTTAAATAATTTTATTTTTAATACCAACTACGATCCTCCACTTTACTCATTGAGCTAAGATTGGTTTGTTTATTTTTGTAATACAAACCCAATTGGATTAGTGACCTAGACCCTTGGTTAGGTTGATTAATGTGTGGGTTTAATAACTATGCATTAGACTCTGATCTAGTAACCCATGCATTGCGTGCAAGCTAGATAGTGGATTTCATTTTTGTCCTTGTTGATCATGTTGTTAATGTTAGTCTTTGTATTGAATTCCACTCAAAATCTAATTTGTATCCAAAAAAATATCTGACTTCTATCAACATTTAGAAAGAAAAAATGTGGATATCATAAATATTTGAATTAGGTTCATATCCATTTGAAGCAAATATTGATATGCTTAATATCCAGTTTGTATCCATTTCAAACAAATGTGGATACTAATTTTGGTATCCATTGAATGTCCATACCTGTATTTGTATCCATTAAAAAATATGGATATACTAGTATCTGATCCATTTCCAGGGTAGTGGAGACAATCTCCAATGGTGGTGCAAACAAGTGGGCATTTGGAATGAAGTTAGGGTATTTGCTAGGGAGTGGTGGAGACGGGGTAGCTAATGGTGCAGTTAGGGGCCTTTTAGGATGGAAGATTGAGGGCCTGTTCTTTTCTCTTTTAAGATGTGAGAGAGAGGCTAGTTGAATAGATGAAATTAGGTCGTATGTATTATATTATTTACTTTGTGGTAGAGTTTGACTAGTTGAATTGTTGAACCAATAACTGATAACTTGGCCACCAACAGTTCAAGCCAGATCAGGCAGGTCCAAAGCACTATGTTGACTACTCTTTCATCAACTGATTTTTAGATTAGTTTGATAAGTATCTCCATTGATAAGGCTGTGCTGTTGCTTCTTGTGGAGTTGAAACAATTCTTTAATTAAAACATCTAGGCAAACTTCATCAATCCCAATTTCCAAACATGAAATTCCACTGAAGTGAAGTGATTGCCACAAATGAATCTTGGAGAAGGGTATTTAAAAGTGAGCAACCATCCTCATTTATGAAACTAGTCTAGTTCAAGGTTGTTTTGTACATTTGGTCCATGCCGCACCTTCATTTTTAAAAGCAAGTAACATTATGCAACTATAAATGCCAATAAATGCTTCCCTCTATATCATGAGAATTCAAAGAAAATATTTTGATGGAGAACAACTAATCCTACATTTTAAGACATTTAAAACTTAAAAAATAGTAGAATCTCTTTAACAAGATCAACTCTTTCATTTAAAACTTTAAAAACAGTAGAATCTCTTTAACAAGATCAACTCTTTCTTTCATAATGTCCTGTAATATTATTCTTTCTTTCTACCATGAATTGATTAGAAGAATGTCTCTTGTTCCAATTCATGACATAGTTTAAGGCCATTTAGTGCAACTAGAAGAATGTCTCTTGTTACTATGAAGAAAGAGTCAAGCTGTTAGTGTCATTTCCAAAACTAAAGAAAGGTCCTTACCCTGGGCCTCTTAGGCTTGTGAAGGTACCCTAGGAGGAAAAGAGGCTAGGCCAACCTGCGCCAAGTTGGTCTTCGCGAAAAGCCCTAGGATCTCACGATGGTTGAACCTCCTCAAGGAGGAGGCCACAGCCCTCTCCTTAGCATTCAAGCAAGGCGGGTTGAACTGGACTTCTACTAGCTCCCATCATATTCTATGGTCATGCTGAAGTCTTTCCCACGAAGCGAAGAAGAATCTACTATTCTACACATCGATGGAAGAGGGGAGGCCAATAAAAAAAAAAAGTTTCTCTTGCTAAGATAATACCACCCTTAGCCTAGGTAGTGCTTCAAGACGAAGTTCCTAAGAATAGAGGGATAGGATGAATCGAACCTCTGATGCCTAAGGTGACATACCATATCAAGAGCTGCCAAGAGTTTGGAGCTAACTGGGATGGGGAGATCCCTAAGCCCCGACAGGCATTTTATATGGAAAGATAAATAGGAAACGTAAGCTCGGCAGCCAACTCATCATGGAAAGATGAATGGGAACGATGATATTGAGGTGCTGATGAACAATGAGGTGAGAGGGAGAGAGGAGGCTATTGGAGATGACAGTTGGAAGATGCTGATTGATGTTGAGGTAAGGCCAAAAAAAACTGGGAGGAATGTATAAGGTTGAGACCATCTTTTAATGGCGGCCTTTCCAACAATGAGGAGCTACAGAAAAATGGAGATTAGGTCTAGCACATGCCTGCCCTAGTATGGATTTAGGATAAAGGATATATTTCATATTATATAATTTAATAACTGCTTGGGTCTAGCTACTATAGTTTTGAGTTAGCTTGAGGTCAACCTGAATTTTAATTGGGCTTGGAAATTAGGACCCAGTATGCTCAATGGGCCAAAAATCTTTGCCTAAACTTGCCAAAAATCAAGCTAAGCAGGTTGGTCTGGTTTTGTTCAGGTCCAAAAATTCGGACCACAATGAACCTTAATTTGGCCTTTTGAGCATTAAACAGGCACCTAAAATTAGATCTAGGCTTGTTTTGACACACTCAAGAATAAGCCACTGTTTTAAACTGAAAAGGATTTTCACCACCTTCATAGAAGAGGTCTGTGGTCCAAAACAAGATGACATTGATGCTAATTCTTTGTAACATATTGAAAGGCACATTTTAGTGCCCAATCCATTGAATAGCTAGTTTAGGTGTTGTCTTCTACAATTGCAATTGTGGCATGATAACATGGAGTTAAATAAGCAGTGTCTTTAGCCATTGGCCATCCCTATATTTGTTATCTTCTTATTGTTGCAAGCATGGTATGTCATACTAGTCCGTATTACCCTGTATCAAGCATGCCATGCCGTACTGATACCATCAAATCTTAGTAAGCTGAACTGACTCACACACCAAGTATACTGACATTGTACCAATGGTATCAGTATGGGTCCGCTACTAAGACAGCCAACTTTAATTGGAAGAATCTTTCACATCATTTCTTCTGGTCAGTTATGACAAGAAATTTAATGGTGGACGCAAAGGTGACAACTATCTCTGGTATGTCATTCGGTCAACTAGAGAGATTATGGAATTTAGAGGCTGAGCATGGTTAACATGAATTGGAGATAATTTATTCTTCTGTGGGTGAAAGGAAAATAAGTCGTGCTAACAATCATAGATAAATATGAGAAAAGTCACAAGAAAACCAAAGATACTAAATCTACTTTTAACAAGAATCAGCTTGATAACTAGCATACTTTCTTAGTTTTCAATCACATTTCTGAATGTTTCTTTCTTGTTTCATATTTTGGGGAAAATATAGGAAATTTCCACAGAAAACATTTATATTTCGAGCTAGTGAACATGGCAAAGAATGTCTTGACTAAGTTTAAATACCAATCTAGGATATCTTTTAACCCAGCGATAGGTCAAAGAAATTCAGTGTTGTTCCATTTCTTTTCCAACTCTTTTCTATCGAAGCAAGAAGAAACCAGGAAAAAAGATGATTCAAAGTAGATGTTAAATAATAAAATCAGAAAAGCTAAATGAGACATGAAAAGTTTGAAAATTCAATATTATGATTTTTACCACAACACATTTTTAATATGCCTATAGTGTACATTGGGTCTTCAAGATAAATATGTTAACATCATAACATGTATTCATATGTGCATGCATGCACTTATGTGTTTGTTTGTTCACTCTTTTATGCATTCATTATTCTTCAAAAGAAATTTAAAACAGAGTAACCTAAAATATAAGGATCGACAATGACATTAGTTAAGACCACGTTGTTCTATTTTATAATGTTCAAATGTACACCCAAAGTGATCTTGTCAAAAACCATGTGTATCAGTTGAATCTGATATTGTTTCAAATTAGTTAGAATTAGAGTAAAATCAGGTACATGATTTTATGTTGGTTGCTGTTTCAGTTGCTCAAAACACCCATATTTTTCATTTAATGATTTTCCAATAACTTATGTGTGTTTACAAGGATGAGAGATGGTAATACCAATTGTTCTGTGGGGACAAAATTCTGAGAACACTTTCGGTGGAGAAAGGTGGATGAAGAAGGCATTTTGTGATGGAAAAACATGAAGAAACATAGGAAGTTTTTTCTTTTAGGAAGTTTTTTTTTTTTTTTTAAGTGCTTAATTAGTTTAAGCATTTAATTGCATGGTTAAAGTTGGATATATAAGTAATTCAAACATCATAATATCAGGAAACAGATTTTTCTTTCTAGCTCGTTCTGCTGTTGCTTCTTGTTCATATCTTCCTTGGAAAGTTTCCCAACTCCTTTTTCATACTTCCACCGTGCTTCATAGTTTCCCATCCTTTCCTATAGGTTTGAATGGCCAAGATTCATCTACTTAATATGCTTCTTGCCATGAACACAACATAAAACTTATATAAATCATGTATAATTTACCATATGGAACCATCAGCTGATATATGCCATTGAGAAAAGAGTGGCTCAATGCACAAGGCTCCCGCCACTGTGGCATTTGGAGAGGGTTAGACTTACCCCACATGTAAAGAGGCTATTTCCATGCTTGAAACCCATAAAACCTAAGTCTCAATAGTGTAAGCTCACCATTGGACCAAGTTCCACCCTCTTGATGTGCCATTTGGAAAAGTCAATGTTTAATTCCCATAGCGAGCTCTGGGAGAGACAATGACTCAATATTTATGGTATAGGTGTACATGGATGATGGTTCAATGTGATGCAATAAATATTTGGCACAAGGCTTATGTCTTATGTCTCTGTTGATTAATATGTGATGCATCAACCTGGTGGAGGATGGTGCTGAGATGTTTTATGGGGAATATGCAGCTTTTTGTGCCTTGTCATATCCTTATTTTTTGTAAATTGCGATGAAAGTGCTACTTTATATTAAACAGAAGATTCTATCTTCATCAGCTATAATCCTAAGACTGCATTATAATATCCAGAATTTAAATTGTTTTCAATTATACCCTTTTGAAGTTTCCTGTGTGTGCATATCTTATCATTGCAAACAATATGTTTATGTGATTCAATTCTATTCTCTGACATATATCTGCGGAGTCCTTTCAGAATGCCACCTTTTAACTGCTACTATCTCTTTGTTGCACTTGCAGGCGATACTTCTTTTTGATCACTTTCAGGTCTTACCTCTACTGCACTTCTCCAAGTGAAACAAGGTTTGCGTCGTGGATGGAAGCCAGGCCTGAACTTGGCCACCTCTGTGATAACCTGAGATTGGACTAATAATCGATCTTTTGTCTGTCGTGGAATCTTTATATCAACGTCCCATGAAGTTGTTTAGTGGAAAAGAGGAGAAAAGGAGAAAAAGAAAGGTATAGTTATACAAGGGGTTTTAATTGTAGGACGCCTAGAGAATTACCACCAGTGTCCCCAACATATAGGTGTACAGTTTTCCAACATGTAGCAATCTGTGCATCTTAGAGTAGAAGTTATTAAGCGGATAGAAGGTTTTTTTTTTTTTTTTCTTTTTCTTTTTCTTTTTCTTTTTTTGTTGAAATGGTTGAGACCCAATAAAAGCATTTATATCTTTATAAATTATTTTTTTCTTAAAAAAAAAAAAAAAAAAAAAAAAAAAAAAAAAAAAAAAACTTGATCAATGGTTGAGAAGACTTGCAAGGTTTGCTTGAGAACCGCAGACGTTGCGAACCACGTTATGTGCCAGTGGCTTACCTTTTGTTATCAATTGATAATGCTAGCTCTTACTCCCACCTCTCTAAACGGGTCATTCCGCTGATTTTTGCAGAATAGAGATCTATCTGGCAGTATTGATATATTATTTATGTAAATTGATCTGAATTTTACCTACCGTCTCTGATAGGGTCAAATTAAGTTAGGTGTCTTAAGAGGGTACGTAGTCCTCAAGCCATGTCACCGGCACCTGTTTATGCCTATAAAAGCATTTATATGGAGAGATGTAGACTTCTTCTCAAAGCACTTGGTTCTAAATGCTTCCTAGCCAAAAGTGGTAAACAAATCAACACAATTAATTTTTTTTTATGATATACAAAATATTTGAAAACTATAAATTTCTTTGTTTTCGAAATCTATTGCCTATACATTGAGATAGTAAAAATATGAACTATTAAATTTCTACATAAAATTTTTTTGAGGTCCCTTGCCAAATGGCTGCTAGTTTGTAGTCTCGGAGAAGTAGACATTGTAAATTGATGGTAAAAATATTCTTGGATAAAGTGCAATGTAAGTTAACCAAGAGTTGTTGTTCTTAATATTGATGGTAAAGTATGTGATATAAATTTCTGCATAGTTGTATAAGAGTTGTTCTTAATATTTGATCAAGCATAGATTATAAACAACTAGACTCACAACCATACTTATTGAAATTGACCTCCAATTAGATGGGACCTAAGAAAATAATTAGATTCAGTTATTTAAATTTTTACAAGAGATAATAATGAGGAGAGATGCAAGAAAACAATCGGCTTTTTTCCCTTTTTTTTTTTTTTTTTTTTGGAGAGGGGAGGGGAAAAAGGAATGACATATCCATTGTAACAAAACTAGGATTTTATGTACACATAACTCAAATTTGTATGGATTTAATTACAAATATAAGATAAGCATTTTTGGAGTCTAAGAAGATGTCATGGGAGCATATATTGAATACTCTTCTAAGTTCGAGGTAGATTTCATGTGAATCTAGTTGTTTATAGTTTATGATTAATATGATTAATAAGGTCAATATCTCCTACAAAACTACATAGAAAATTTTAAGTCATCTTTTTACGCTTATACTATTCTTTGTTTATGAATTTCTTTTCATTGAGTTATCATATATGTTTTTTCCAAGAAGAATTAGGAGAAATGATTGAGGGTGAAGTCGATATAGAAATCAAGATCTATCTCTCATAGGATTTTAGTTTTTCATGATTCCTTTTTCTAGTCACATCTATTTTAGAAAAGTTGTAATCTCTTTTAATTAGAAAAGAAATGTGATCTAAATTATGCTAGAATGAAAATCTCACTATTATATATAGAGATCTTGTAACTCAGTTGTGTCTTTATTAATGAAAAAATAGGGAGAAAAAGAAAAGAGGCGATATGAGTTGAGCGGAATGCAAGCTACGGCTTGAGTTTGAGAAAGGGAAGGAAAAAAAAAAAAAAAAAAAATAGGTTTGGGCATCATAAGAAGGAAAGAGAAAGAGAAGTAGGATAGATAGTAAGGGAGTTTGTTATACCTCCTTTCCTTTTCTTTACTTAATTATTAATTATTAATGATGAAAGAAGCACTTAACAACAGTCACGTGGGTTTTTATTAGATATTATTCATCTACCTCATTAAACTACATAAGCTTGATTTGAGGGCTAAAAACTAGAAAGCATTTATCTCTAAATACACTTTAAAGCAAACCAACCTTTTCCCAATCATAGCTATAGCTATTTTCTATCTTTAGTTCCCAAATAAGAAAAGTGGAGAGTTTACATTAGGTTAACATGTTAAATTTTGAAAAGTATTTTTTTGTATTTTTTTTGAAGTCATAACATATTTTATTTAACTTATTTTTTCTCTATATATCAAATACTAAGGCAATTATATCTTATTTGGTTGCTTACACATATGAAAAGTTACAACTCTTTATCTCACTACTCCTTACTTTTTATGATTTTCTTTAAAGAGAAGGCCTCAAACATGGTTTGGTATGAAATTGGAGTTGCCACTATTTTTTATACCTTAAAAATTAAAAAATTAAAGAAAAAAAGAGTGGATGAGGTAGATTTATGGAACCCTAGCATGGATAAAGCTTTAGGATACTATTGAGAAAGGTTCAAGAAGTAGATCACCCTTAAGCCTTTAACACAAGAGCCAAGGTAGGCCTGCACTTATATAAAAGGATTAAGGGTATAACCTCTATACAATTATTATATAGACATATGATATATAGAGTCTAAATTTGAATTATAAATTCTAACTGCTCATATAACTTAAGATATTATAATGATTAAAAAGAAGGCTTTCTAGGAGATATCTAGGACTATATTCATCTTCTAAGAGATATCTTCAACTATTTTTATTCATTTAGGTACCCAGAAAATGAAAAAGTCAACTATCTACAAGCTATAAGAAAGCAACAAAAAAAAAAAAAAAAAAAAAAGCTAGGCTTAAATAAGGAAAAGAGCAAGCCAAATTATTATCAAGGAGCAAGAACTCTTATTGATTAATACACAATTATAAGGCTACCTTCAAGATTATATAAATCAAATTAAAAATAAAGTGAGAGTGAGGAGAAAAGGCTTCATCAGTATAGACCAACTCAAATCCTACATGCAAATTTTTATAGTAAATCCCTTAGGTTATCTCTTTAGTTTGAACTCTTCCTTATATGAAATCTGATTTAATCATTAATGAGATTGATCTTCAAGTTTGAGAGATCTAAATCTAAGAGAATTAAGCACGATGGAGAAGATGAAGGAGAATCTAAAGCTAAAGAAACATATTCATCTCTTTTTGGCTAAACTATTCATCTTTATTTCTCTTTGATCATTTTATTCAATTGCATCCATTATTATAGTTTCCCATGTATGCATTTAGTTTAGGCATCTAAAGCTACCTACTATTTTTAAAAGGTGTTTTTACTTAGGATGAGGAAGGAGTATCTCATACTCCTTATCTCCCAAATCATCTCCCTCATACCTATTTAGTCATAGTTATTTTACTAATTACAACAAACATTGTTCAAGAAAATATGCTACTATGAATCTAATATCAAATATCATTTCCTTCTTTTGAAGCTATCCTACAAAGACTTAGGTTAAAGATGCTCTAACCATGGAGGAAGAATTTGCAACAATTCCCACAACATCATGAAGGATGCTCAAGTGGTGATCACGCATTTAGTAAAGGATTGGGTTTTAGAATTAAAGATGGAGTGTCATATAAGTGGCAAAACTTTATCCCAAGTGGAGAGAAATGTTCTAGGCTCTACAACAATGAAATATATTAATGATAATATTGATTCACTAAAAGAAAGAAAATTTGAAAAAAAAATAAAGATTGGAATCTAGAGATATAGTGATTGTATTGGATTAGATAATATCAAGTCAGTAATAGGAATTGTAGGGTTTAAGTGGACCAATGATGAACTATAAAATAGATTGCAACAAGTTAAATAGTAGCTAATTAGGAGGTGGTGAACAAGTTTGGCACAATTATTATAACATACAAATTTTAAACATGTGACAATGATATCGAAAAGAGTGAATCATATGTACTATAGCCATGTCTAGCTTTACAAAGTGATTTCAATATAACCTTATACGCATGACAATGGATATAGAAAGGAGTGAGCCGGATATTTCAAATAATTTCTTATTTTTGATGAACTATAATATGGACAGAATGCCTTAACTTTTCTTACTTGGAAGTATTTTTTTATAATTATATAGACACATGTCACGTCTCAAGAACTCAATTTAGTGCACTAATCTTATGTGTGTCCATCATTGCACAGCAACAAGAGCCTAGCTAATATAAGAAAAAAAATACAACTTTAAAGTTCACCAATAATGTCACGCCACTATAATTATGTGCAAATGATAATAATTCATGTAGGGGCATTCTAACTAGTGCAAATGATAATAATTCATGTAGGGGCATTCTAACTTTACTCTTAAAAGGTTGAATAAAATTAGATAATTCAAAGATGTTAAATGGATGAACCTGCATTGGAGTGAGTTAGATCTTGGTGTGGTTCTTACTAGTATATGCATTTGATTTAGATATACATCTAGGCTAAAGTCTTTACCATTGCAATATAGATTTTAATATGTAAAACTTGAAGTCTTAGAATAGGGATTTCTATTGTTGACTTAAAACCTTATATTATAGTTTATATGTAACTCTTAGCCTTTTGTTTTAACAAAACTAACTACTTCATATCTCATATGAAAATTCCTTGGCTTATCTAGCATTTGTGTGTAAATTTATACTCTAGCTAACATTTTACTCCTAACACATTTCCTTATAATATTTTTGTAGACACCCTCTAACTGCAAAGGTAATAACTTTCTTATACATTGGCATTAAACTTTAATCCAACTTGAACCCTAACCCACCCAAATTGAGATTTAATCCTTTCAATCCACCCTAACCTAAACCCTAGTCACTCCAACCTAAACACTAGCCCATCAAATCTAACCTAATCCCAATCTTAGTTGACCAAATAAACTCTACCTTACCTAAATCTAGCCAAATCAACCTCTTTGATTAAATCCGATTATACCCAATCAAACATGATCATGATCAATCATGTTTAATCCTTTCCCAATTAATAGAATCCTTCCTTAGGCCCATCTCTTCCTCTATAACCCAATTTAATTACCTAGATTTGATGGTCAAATATGACACATAAACCTAATTAGCCTCTAAATTCTAGATTTCATCCATTTTGAAATTTAAATGAAGTAAATGTAGGATTGTGCCAAGTTAGACATCATTGGATCTCTTGATATCCTCATCAAATTATCTATATCCTCTTATTATAAATGCACCCTAAGAAGAATATTTTCTTACTTATGAAGGCATACTACGATAAAACCATACATATTTTAAACCATTATGCTTCTCCCTCCTTGGGATCACTAGTCATATAGCATCTGTAAGGGCCTTCGCCTCATTATTCCCTCTAACTAACTTGATTCCTCCTTTGTCCATTAATTTAAATAATGATATAGTCTCCACCAATTTTGATATATGCGTTATATTTAAAAATTATTTTGTTAGTAACTTTAGTATTAAAGTATATGCCTTTCAATTTTATAAATAATCAGAGTATAGATCCCCACTATCATCCTCCTCAATCTACTTACTTCTCATTTTCTAATCGTCCTTATTAAGTCTGCTTAATTCTCCTCTTTTTTTGTCACCTATAAAGATATCCAAGATGAGTTTTTAAAAATCTTTTAATAGACCTTAATTTGTTTTCTCACCCTTTCTGTTAATTTTCTCTATAACTCTTTTCCCTCCTCCATTGATGATGTTGAAAAAAGGTTTTCAAGGATTTATCATAAGATCCCATATATTCTCATCATGAGAATTCTAGCCAATGATAGAGGGAGTCATGTACAAAGAAGAAAAGTAATATGTTAAAGTTTTTCTGACACAATTAGAGTGGTCAATTCTTATTATTTTTATAAGGGTAGCAGTAGCTAGTGTACATGAGAAGATTTTCTAAACTTAAAAGAATATTATGATAGAGAAAATTTTTCATTTCTATTGTATACTGGTTAAAATACAAGTAAATATGAAAATGGTCAATTATTTGAATTGATCATTTGGAATCATTTTTATATATTTTTTCTAAAATTAGTAGGTTATACAAGGTCTTAATTTATTAATGCTACTATTTAGCTATAAAATATCATTATAAATAAATTATTATTTTGTTGATATAAATTTCAATACATTATTGGAAATTTAAAAAGACAAATAATGCTATGTGATCTTTATTGTAATTCAAGGATAGTTTTATTATAATATTTTGACCATCTTACCATTATTTTGAGTCATAATTATTATATCACTATAATGGCAGCACTAAGATGATAATTTAATGTTAGGTTTTGCTTATATTTCATAAAGATAATAGCTTTTAGAGCAATGAATCAGAAAAAATTACATAAAGATAGGAATAAGTAGTATAGCCTTATTATATGAGCAAAGAAAGGAAAGAAATTTATGTAAATAACAAAAAATAATATTGAAAACCTAGTAAAAGTTTTCATCGAAGTTTTATTAATAGAAAAATAAAGATATACATCATCCTAAGCATGAGGTGCATTTGATTATAATAAATGTAGATTTTTAATTAATTATTGATATTTGGAAATTTTATAGCAGGCTTCACTCTCTCCATTTCTAAAATTATTATAAGAAAAAGAATTTGATAATTAAATGCATTAATATGATTTTCTCTTAGGGCTTATAGAGGTTTCAACATTTTTAAGATTATAGATCACAAAAAGGCTTTTATAGATACTTTTAAAATATAAAGTAAGCACTTATATTTATATTAAGAAAACATTTGTGTCATTAACATTTTATTTTAAGAGGCACATATAATGAATGTCTTAAAAAAAAAATAGAATATCAAATTTTTAGACAATAAATAATGGTCATGTCCATGTTAGTGCTTTTAAATCAATAAATTATAATTTTTAAGACAAAAAAGGGTTTGCATCATTTTGTTACATTTAGAAATTAAAGTATAGCTTGATAATCTAAATTGTACAACTAAATAGAGGTGACAAAAATACCAACATTTCATTTTTTCTTTTCTTTTTTTATATTACAAATATCCTTTAATAGTATTATAAATATAGCTAAATACATTGGTGCACTATTTTTTTAGTTGATCAAGCCAAATATTTTTTTAACTTTGGCTAGAAACTATTTCAAGTCTATGAACCATGATTAAGCATTGTGAATTTATTTCATTTTGAGCTTCTTTAAGCTTAAGCTATTTTATTCAATTAAAGTCTCTATAACAAGGACTAAATCATACTTTATATGTCTTCATAGCATTAAAGAAATTCTAAGCACTAGTGTTTACACCATGTCTTAGTTGATGACCATAAATCGTTGGTGTTATAAGTATGCCTCGAATGTTGTATTAGATGAGGGTGTGATGATAATGAGCCACATGGTTGGATGCATTTCAGACTTCAAGATGTCATGCCAAATTTTGGACTAAATGGGTTAAAAAGTTAACTATGGTGTTAGAGATGGTTGAATCAGTTGATTGATCTAATGGTATAGCTTGTAAAAACCTAGAGATTGAAAAAAATGATATATTAAGGGGGGCAACAAAGGTAGGTTATGAGATGTGGTCTCTGAAAGAAGTTACAATAGAATTGTAAAGAAATATTTGACCAAGGTATGAGGAGTGGATAATCACATCATAGTAATGGCACTAGGGCATATATTCAACATAGATTCTTACATGTTTAAAGTAATTAAGAGAGTAATTATGATCTAATTCTATATATACTACTCGTAAGGGACCTTCAAGACATCAATCAATCAATCTAGTCTATCTTTATCTTTTATTTTACTTTAACTTTTTCTAGGATTAGATGTAACTTAGTCTCCTTCAATCTAGTTCTTATCACACTTATTTTGTTTAGCAGCATTGTAGTAGTAAAATCCTTGAAGGTCAAAGCAATAGAATCCCAACTTATCTATCTTCCTAATTTTTAGTTTGCATTGGTAGCATGTTTGCACAACAAACTAACCCAATCATAGGCTGACTATGATTGCACCATGTTCTAGCCAACAAAGGATTGCTCTTGACCCATCAAATCATCTCATATGTCCAAGAGGGAAGAAAGAGGCAAAAAGGAAGTAAAATCCCTCTCCCTAGTATGCCTCATGGAATGCAAGTAATTACTGTGATACAATTTAGGAAGTTAAGAGATGCATAACTAATATGGTATGCTGAAATTAGAACTTTCAACTATCACACTGACATTAATTGGAAACTACCTTTTACTAAACCTTGGGTTTGTAACTCATAAGTTCAATGATTGTGGATTTTATACTTACAAGCTTAACTCAAATATGCAATTACCTATATATTAGAATCATGGTATCAAGTTGATGTTCGACATAGGAAGCAAATAAATTTGCATCCTACGACTAGCTATATCTTAAAACTCAATCCCATGAGTTGTATCTAATCAGCCCACATTCTTAATTTTGGTTTGCATATAATCCCAAGGGTGGATCATATATGATCCTCAGGTTAATACAAGTGATCCAAATCAACGTCTCAACCTAGAGGGTAGGGTTGTTCTAGTCTTTATGTTGATAGAAGGTTTGAGATTCTATCCTATGAAAAGGAGCTATTGCGTTGTAGCCTAGAAGCTCAAGTTGAATTTGTGTATGAGAAGATAGCTCTAAATTGCTAATCTGTCATTATCTCCAGACAATAATCCATAATTTGGGCCTTCTTACATTAATGAGGTTTTCTCTCTTTCATCTACCATGCTAGAGGGTGAGCGAATGTTCACAAAGGAACTCGACATAAAGTCACTGAAAACCTAAAGATTAATTATTGATCAAGTATTTAATGACTTAAAGGAGGTGGCCCAAAGTTCAAAAGAAGTACCACGTCTTTTGAGTAACATGGTTCAATGCAAGTTTTTTAGCCAAGTCATGTGGATGATTCAGTGAATCATAAACCAAATAAGTTTAGTCAAGAGCTAGGATAGATCAAATAGTAGGAGCAAGACTCTAGAGGTAGGAGGTGTAGAGCCTTTAAAGTGGAGTTAGCTACCTAGGATGATTAGAAGGGTCTACCTTAATGGAATAGAACTTTTAAACGTCACTTTAGCAATTGTATAGAGATATTAACTTTTGCTAGTTCAAATCCTAATAGTATCACTAATTGAATTTTAAAGTTGATGTATATCCCATCATCCTCTTAGTCATCACCTTTTGGGATGATGGGGTAATATTTATACCGTATCTTAGTTAATGATCATATGATTCCATGGCATTATGAATATACACCACTGTTGCCCAGCTAAGCAACCCAAGAGGAGGAGTAAATTGGGTTCTTTTTAAAATTTTAACAAAGATGTGCAATATTTGCAAAACTATGAGAATGTATGAGAGTGAAGTGTCAAACTTAAAACAAACAGCAATAACAGTGGAAGGTACACACACAAACATAAAAATTTATAGTGGTTCGATGCTAACCCTTGCACCTACATCCACTCCCCAATAACCCCTTGGAAATTTTCACCACTAATCGTTCTCCAACGATTACAACCTAGCTTACTCAGCTAGCTTCTTGTTTTCAGGCACAAGGGAGCCTTTACAAACCACCAATTAAGGGTTTGGCACACCCTATACAAGTTTCAACTAAGTTGAAACTCAACAGTTTACAAGATGAAATAAGTTCAGCAAAAATAGCTCCTTAATGAGCAAATAAAGACAATAAAGAGCACTTTGCAGATTTGAAGCTTTTTTCCCTTCAATGAGCTTCACTTCTTTAAATGCTGGAGTTAAGAGCACTTGATGAAGCTTCTGAAGTGGTTGGTGTGAGCTTTGAATAGGCTTCAAAGAATTTTTGAACTTCAGCAACAGTGATTTTTGAAAACTGAAGCAGGCTGAAATTTCACTGGATTTGACTTGATAAATCTCTCTTTTTCTCACTTGTAATCCTTCAAAAATCCACTTAATCTCTTGCTAATCCATCCCATTAACTTATATTTATAGTTGGTTGAGGGATTGGACCGTTGGAGTGGTCGTTTTCGACCGTTGGAATGTTAGAACTAGCTGTTGCAGAAATTTTCAGGGCGTTAGTCGGCTCCAGAGCCGACTAACCTGGGATTTTTCCCATCGCAGGCAAGGTTAGTCGGCTCTAGAGCCGACTAACACAGTCCAGATTTCTGTAGATGCCATAGTAGTCGGCTTTAGAACTGACTAACATATGGATCTTCACTGTATGACCACAGTAGTCGGCTCTAGAGCCGACTAACATGGTTTAATCCACTGTTTAGTCACTTCTGCCACAGATTTGACTTGTTAGCTTGCATGTGAGTCGGCTAATGGCTTCAATCTTTCGTTCCAAGTTTCAGTAGTTGCCATGGGAGTTGACTAAAGTCTCCAAAACTTGAAAAATCATTCCACGGATTAGGAAACTCATTTAATCAAGGAAACTTAGTACCACAACTTTCACAACTTAGATTTTTTTCATTTGAGAACATTGTCAAACATCTGAGATTCACTTAATTTGACCTTGAATCATCCTTCTTAGATCTTGGAACTCTCTCTCTTGAACCATAGACTCATTTTAAAGCTTGGAATCCGTTTAGATACTCTTGGTGACTCTTGTATGCCTGTATGTCACATTGATCTATACCAAAATCATCAGTAACCTACTTAATTATTTTGTGATCATCAAAATCAATGTGGGGTCAACAATCTCTCCTTTTTTGATGATGATAAAACCATTAAGTATAGAATTAAAATGATAATTTAAAATAATGCAGCATTGAACTTAGTACAAGGTTGAGATTATTTGGCTCATGTCGGGAGGAGTTTCTAAGTCAGTTTCATATGTAGGATTTGTGCCAAAAATCTCGAAAAGAGTGCCAAAAGTGAGAATGAGTCAAAAGTTAAAAATTTTCATCAGAGTATTTCAAAAACAATATGACATTCATTTTCCATATTTTGAATTCAGAGAAATCAGATTTTTGATGGGATTTATAGTGAATTTTAAACCAAAAAGCTAAATTTTCAGCAAAAATCTGAATTTTTAATGAAAAAGTTGAATTTTGTGCCAAAATGATTAAATTCAGTGCCAAATGCAAAAGTTATGTGCTGGGGATGAAGTTTTATGCTAATAAACTTTGTCTTCATGCTGAAATTACAGTTTTGATTCTAAAAATTTAGAGTTTCGGCAGATAAATAAGTATGTGCCAAAGGTGTGTCAAAAATCTGCATAATGTGCCAAAACTTTGATTTTTGATACCAAAATTTTCAAGAAAAGTTTTCAACAGAAGCTCAATTGTTTTAAATGAAAGTAAGATGAAACCAACAAGTTTTGTCTCCCTTTTTTTTTTGTTGAAAAATTTCAAAAAGGCCATCTTCTTCTCAGGAGGTTAAATCTTGCTAAACAATTTCATTCTTCCCCCCTAAATATATGCTCACATTGTTCTTTTTTGAAACTTATTGAAACCTGCTGAGACTTTTTAAAATCTCACTGAAACATGATGAAAAAATTTTTGAAAACTTCACAAACTTACTGAAACATGATGAAAGATTTTTGAAACTTCCTGAACCATGATGAAAAAGTGTTAAAAAATTTGCTGAAACATGTCAAGAAAGATCTTTCTCCTTTTTAAATGTTTGCTTACCCTCTTTGATCTTTTCTTAGGTCCATTCTCCCCCTTTTTGTTATCAATCAAAAAGGAAGTGAAAGGTCAAGCACTTAATTTCATACATCTCATCCTTGATAGTTCAATTTTAGAAATTTTCATGGCAAATTTAAAATAGAAGATCTCATATAATTAATATGAAACATTTTATAAGAAGGGAATTTCATACAAGGAATTTTATAAAAGAGAACATTTCATTAAGCATAAGATTTCATACATAGAATTTCATACAAAAGAGTTTCATACATGACATTTTAAAACTAGCATTACAAACACCAAGTTCTAATACAAACATTTCAATACATAGAGATCCTAATACATTCTAAACACAACAAGATAACCTAAACTACTCCTTATCCGAGGATACAACAAAAGACTAGGCAGAAGATCCAGAGCCACGTCCTTGTGGAGGAGGATGATAGGATGCATAAGGTGGCCTGGAGCGAGGGTGAGAAGAAGTGAAACCAGGCTGTGAAGGTGGCTAAAAAGGATGGGAAGGTGACTGAAAGGCAACCGGAGCAAGCTGATCACTGATAGTGGAGATCAAATGGTGAAGAAGATCAATAGACATCTCCAGTCTCTTAGATCTTCCACCAAAGGTCACAATCTGAGCTCTTAACTGCCTCACTTCTTCAGCCACTCAGGCTATCTCCTTTGAGTCATGACTAAATCCAGATCCGTGATCTCTCATCTCTTGCATCAGCAGTCTTCCACTCAAAACATTTATGGAGTGCTCCAACCTATCCAACCTCATCATCATCATCTGGGACATGGTCTCGTTTATAGTAGAAATATAGGGTACCATCGTAAAATCACTTGTAAACGAGCCACTATCCCCTGAACTCCTGCTGGATAGAGCAGATGTCACCTCTTTGATAATGAACTGCAGCTGATCCTAACCGAGCTTAATGGATGTCCTCTACGGTACAGTGGGCTCCTCAGGCTGCTGCCTAGTGCTAGATCCAGCCTTCTCATGTGAAGATGAAGATGGACCCTCAGCCTCAGTTGGCTTATCTGCCTCTTCCTCTGGTCCACCGCCCATTAATCTTAATAAAACCCATTCGGCGCAAAGAGTGGTCATTGTAGAAGTCCGAATGGTGCAGCTTGGTGGATTCTTCACCCTTTAATCTTACTCCAAAATGCTTAAAGAAGTGGACGAGAAGCATACCATAGGGAAGAGCAGACTTAGCTCTGTTGACTGTTTCCCTCCACACAGTCAACATCAACTCTGAAAAATCATAAGGAATGTCACTAACTATATGGTACATGAGGGTCAGATCCTTCTCAGTGATCAGATGAAAACTACCAGTCCTGGGAATGAAAATTCTGGAGATAATATGATGGAGAAGTCTCATTTCCACATTTAGGGAGTTGACCTCCAAGCGGTCCACTCCCTCTCCATCCTCAATGCCAAGGATTGTCTCAATCCTATGGGCCCTATCCTCAGGTGAACCCTCACAAACCCCACCAACAGAGACTCTCAAAATGTTACCAATGGTGGCATGGTCTAGCTCAATATTCATCCCTTTCACCACAGAAGATGCAGATGTATAATCAACAGAAAGATTCTAGTAAAACTTCTTTGTCAGTTTTGGGTAGATGGCAACCTCTGTCTTGCACATATAGCTCCATCCCCTTTGTTGAAGGATCCGCCCAATGGTGAACCTTTCTCATGCAAGGAAATTAAAGTCCACGATCCTCCCATTGGAGATAGCTCTTGTGGACAAGAACTGGATGCCAGAGAACCTTGAGGGAGAAGGCACGGCAGGGGCTTGTGCGCCTCTCTCGCGGGAGCTCTCCGGGGCTTCATCTTGCCGCACACGGGGGACCCTCATCCGTGGAGCCATGGAGCTAGGGCACTAGATTTAGAGGAAGGGAGGGATTTAGAGAGGGTGGAGGGAGGGTTTTAGAGGGTTCTAGGCTTTGGGGAAGAGATTTGGAAGTTTGGAGGAGAGATGGAAGTGAGGGAGACCAAGAGGCATTCGATTTCCTTTTAAACCGAGCATCTCTTGGAGTTAGTTGGCTCCCATGCCAACTAACCCCATGTTAGTCGACTCTCCAGTCGACTAACATAGAGAGCATGATGCCAGGGCCCCAAAAAATCCATGAAATCCCAATGAAAATGATTTTTACAAGCTACGTATGTTATGGGATCATGAAGAGGGGTTAGTTGGGCTAATTGTCATGATTTTTAATTATTAAAAGCATGTCCAAAAAAAATTTAAAAAATCAATCTATGTAGCTGACTCATTCTGACAGGAGGTCAAACATGCCAAGTTCTCTTCTAATTTCATAAAATTTGTTTTCATCAAGGGATTTTATGAAAATATCAGCTAATTGCTTGTTAGTACTAATAAATTCAAGAATTATATCTCTATTTTGTATATGATCTCTAACGAAATGATGTCTAATTTCAATGTGCTTGGTCCTAGAGTGCTGAATTAGATTTTTAGTTAAATTAATAGCACTAGTATTATCACATTTTATGGGAATGTCTTTAAGTTTAATACCATAATCTTCTAGTTGTTGCTTAATCCATAAGATTTGAGCACAACAACTCCCAGCAGCTATGTATTCAGCTTCAGCTGTGGACAAAGCTACTGATGTTTGTTTCTTGCTAAACCATGAGATTAAGTTAACTCCTAGAAATTGGCAAGTTCCACTAATTGATTTCTATCAATTTTACAACCAGCAAAATCAGAGTCTGAGTAACCAATCAAATCAACAGTGGATTGCTTAGCATACCAAAGACCAAGATTTTTTGTACCATTTAAATATCTTAAGATTCTTTTTATAGCATTTAAATGTGTTTCTCTAAGATTAGCTTGAAATCTAGCACACATGCATACACTAAACAAAATATCAGGCCTACTAGCAGTTAAATATAAGAGAGATCCTATCATGCCTCTATAAAGCTTTAAATCTACAGTTTTACTGCTATCATTCATATCAAGTTTACAAGATGAGCTCATAGGGGTACCGGCACATTTGGAATTCTCCATGCCAAATTTCTTCAGAATTTTTCTTGTATATTTGCTTTGGCTAATGAAGATTCTATCTACATTTTGCTTTATTTGAAGTTTGAGAAAATAGTTGAGTTCACCCATCATGCTTATCTCGAACTCTCCCTGCATTAGCTTAGCAAAGTCTTGACACAAGATTTCATTAGTAGCACCGAAAATGATGTCATCCACATAAATTTGCACAATGAGCATATCATCATTTTCTCTTTTTATAAATAATGTAGTGTCTATATTTCCTCTAATAAAATTGTTACTTATCAAGAATTTGCTCAATCTATCATACCATGCCCGGGGTGCTTGTTTCAAAACATACAAGGCTTTGTTCAATTTAAACACATGGTTCGGATGTTCATGATTTTCAAAATCGGATGGTTGTTCTACATAGACTTCTTCAACAATATATCCATTTGAAATAATTTGAAGTTCATGAAACATGCAAAAGCAAGTAATAGTCTAATAGCTTCTAATCTAGCAATTGGAGCAAATGTTTCATCAAAATCAATGCCTTCTTCCTGATTATAACCTTTAGCTACCAATCTTGCTTTATTTCTAATGATGTTTCCATGCTCATCCAATTTATTTCTGAAAACCTATTTAGTACCAATTATAAGATAATCTGTCAACTAAGGTCCATACATTATTTCTTTCAAACTGATTTAATTCTTTATGCATTGCATTTATCCAATCAGGGCATCTTTAACTTCATCAAAACATTTAGGTTCAATTTGTGAAACAAAAGCTAAATGATTGCATGCATCTCTATATAAAGACCTAGTTCTTACCCCTTGAGATGGACTACCAATAATAAGTTCTTTGGGATGATTGTGGACATACCTCCATTCTTTTTCTAAATCTTGTGTACCTTGAGATTCAGCTTGTTGGAGTGATTCAATGCTGTCTTCTTGATTAAGTTGTTCATTTGAGCCTTCTTTTTCCTTTAGTGTGATGTTGTGCACTCCTTCTTCAAGTAAATCTGCATCATCAACTATATCTTTCTTCCTTGATGGAAGTTCATTAGTTTCATCAAATACTACATGAATAGATTCTTCTACCACTAAGGTTTTCTTATTAAATACTCTATAAGCTCTATTATTGGTAGAATAACCAAGAAAAATTTCTTCATCAGATTTTGCATCAAATTTATCAAGATTTGATTTGTCATTATCTAGAATAAAACATTTACATCCAAAAACATGAAAATATCCTATGTTTGGTTTTCTACCTTTCCAAAGTTCATAGGGTGTTTTTTTCAAAATAGGTCTTATTAGAGCTTGATTCAAAACATAACATGCTGTATTGATTGCTTCAGTCCAAAAATATTTTGGGAGATTGCTTTCACACAGTATGGTTCGGGCCATTTCTTCAAGGGTTCTATTTTTCCTTTTAACAACACCATTTTGTTGAGGGATTCTAGGTGCAGAAAAATTATAGCTAATTCCTTTTTCATTGCAAAAACTTTCTAAATGTTAATTTTCAAATTCTTTTCCATGATCACTATGAATAGATGAAATTTGAAAACCTTTTTCATTTGTTGTTTTTCTGAAAAATTTTAAAAATGCAGAAAAAGCTTCATCTATGCTTGCTAAAAATAAAACCGAAGTAAAATGGAAGAAATCATCAATGATTACAAAACCATAACGTTTACCACCTAGACTTGTGGTTCTAGTTGGTCCAAATAAATCTATGTGCAAAAGTTTCAAGGGCCTAGAAGTTGAAACCACATTTTTGGATTTTAATGAAACTCTAGTTTGTTTTTCAGACTGGTATGCATCACAAATTTTATTCTTTTCAAAACTTAATTTTGGCAAACCATTTACTAAATCTCTTTTGATTAGTTTGGAAAACAAATCCATGGTAACATGAGCAAGTCTACGATTCCATAACTAGCTAGATTCATTAAATTTAGAATTTATGGCAACTAGGCATTCAATATTTTGATCATTTAGCTCATTTAGATCTACAATATAAATATTTCCATGCCTATGACCAATAAATTTCATACTATCATCAGCAGGATTTGTAACCATGCAAACAGATGATTCAAAGATGACTTTAAAACATTTATTACATAATTGACTAATGCTTAACAAATTATGCTTTAATCTATCAATAAGAAGAACATTATTTATAAAGGTATGGGAAGTGATACCAATTTTACCAATGCCAATGATCCTTCCTTGAGCATTGTCTCCAAAAGTAATCACTCCTCCATCCTTAGCTTCTAAAGTGATGAATTGAGATTCATCACCCGTCATATGTCTTGAGCATCCGCTATCCAAGTACCATCTTCTTTTTGCATTTCAGATCACAAGACACACCTGCAGCCACAAGATCAAGTTATATTTTTAGGTACCCAAGTTTTCTTGGGTCCTTTGGGGTTAGCATGAATGGTTCCTTTAAGAATCCAAATCTTCTTAATGTTCTTGTTGATGTGAGAGTTACATGCATAGGCTTTATGTCCTTATTTACCACATTTGAAACAAGTAATTTTTGAAAAGTTGTTTGGGGGAACAAAAATATTTTTCAAAAACTTTTGCTTCTTCAAAGGATTATAACCTAATCCAGTTTTATTAAATACAGCTCTTGGGTTGTCAAGAATCATTTGTAATTTTGTGGAGCTTAATGTAAACTTATCCACAATTATTAACTTCATTTTTCAAATTCAGATTTTCCTGGGTTAAAACTGAATTTTTATTTGAAAGTTTCTCTTTTTCAAAAATCAATGTTTGAACTTGATTTTTCAAACCTTTGTTTTTGGTGCCCAACTTTTTGAATTCAACAAGTAAATCATAGAATGCATCTTATAATTTATCAAATGTAAATTCAGTTTGAGAGTTAGAGATTACCTCTTTTTCACAAGCCATGAGACACAAGTTTGCAGTTTTTTGCTTCTCATCATCTGAACTTGTATCATCACTGTCACTCCAAGTTGTCATCAAGGCTTTCTTCTTAGCCTTTTTGGAACCTTTCTTTAGTTGTGGACAGTCAACCTTGAAGTGTCCTGGCTTTTTACACTTATAGCATGTGAGAGGCTGCTTCTTATCCTTCTCTTTACTGAAGTCTCCTTTCAGCAGTGGCCTTTTCTTTATTCCTTGTTTCTTTTTCCTTATGAATCTTCTAAATTTTTTTGTGATGAGAGCAAGCTCATCATCCCCTTCACTCTCTTCTGAAGATTCATCACATTCATCCTTTTGATCTGAGCACTTTAAGGCCATGGTTCTTCTCTTTTTGGACTCCTCCTCATCTAGATGTTGTTCGACTTGGATTTCATGGGTCATCAGTGATCCCATGAGCTCTTCAAAAGGAAGGATGTTGAGGTCTTTTGCCTCTTGAATTGCATTCATCTTAGCTTCCTATAACCTAGGCAAAGATCTCAAAATTTTTTTCATTAGATCACTATTAGTATAAGACTTTCTAAGGCTTTTAAGGCCATTCACAATATCAGTAAATCTAGTCAACATATCAGCAATGGACTCATTTGGTTCCATTTTAAACAGTTCATATCTATGTACAAGCATATTGATTTTTGATTCTTTCACTTGATTGGTGCGTTCATGGGTGACCTCAAATCTATCCCAAATTTCTTTGGTAGAAATACAAGTGAAAATTCTATTAAACTCATTTGCATCAAGTGAACAATATAAAACATTCATGGCCTTAGCATTCAGCTGTGCCATTTTCTTATCATGTTCATCCCAATCCGCTTCCGGTTTGGATATTTCAAGACCATTTGTTCTAAGAATGGGTGTGTGAGGGCCATTGACAATGATGCTTCATAAATCATAATCAAGTGCTTGAATAAAAATTTTCATCCTAGCCTTCCAATATGTGTAATTTGTGCCATTGAATAAAGGTGGTCTATTTGTGGATTGTCCTTCAGTCAACAAGGAACTTATTTAGGCTGTCATAGATCTTAGACTCTTTGTCGGTTAAGACAAATACAAGTAAGAGCACCTGCTCTGATACCACTTATTGCCCAGCTAAGCAACCCAAGAGGAGGGGTGAATTGGGTTCTTTTTAAAATTTTAACAAAGATATGCAATATTTACAAAACTATGAGAATATGTGAGAGTGAAGTGTCAAACTTAAAACAAACAGCAATAACAGTGGAAGGAACACACACAAACACAAAGATTTATAGTGGTTCAGTGCTAACCCTTGCACCTACATCCACTCCCCAAGAACCCCTTGAAAATTTTTATCACTAATCGTTCTCCAATAATTACAACCTAGCTTACTCAACTAACTTCTTGTTTCTAGGCACAAGAGAGCCTTTACAAACCACCAATTAAGGGTTTGGCACATCCTACACAAGTTTCAACCAAGTTGAAACTCAACAGTTTACAAGATGAAATAAGTTCAGCAAGAACAGCTCCTTAATGAGCAAATAAAGACAATAAAGAGCACTTTATAGATTTGAAGCTTTTCTCCCTTGAATGAGCTTCACTTCTTTGAATGTTGGAGTTAAGAGCACTTGATGAAGCTTCTGGAGTGGTTGGTGGGAACTTTGAATAGGCTTCAAAGAATTTTTGAACTTCAGCAACAGTGATTTTTGAAAATTGGAGCAGGCTAAAATTTCACTGGATTTGACTTGATAAACCTCTCTTTTTCTCACTTGTAATCCTTCAAAAATCCACTTAATCTCTTGCTAATCCATCCCATTAACTTGTATTTATAGTTGGTTGAGGGATTGGACCATTGGAGTGGCCGTTTCCAACCGTTGGAATGTCAGAACTAGTCGATTTTTTTCATCCCAGGTAAGGTTAGTCGGCTCTAGAGCCGATTAACATAGTCTAGACTTCTGTGGATGCCACAGTAGTCGGCTCTAGAGCCGACTAACATGTGGATCTTCACTGTATGACCACAGTAGTCAGCTTTAGAGCCAACTAACATGGTTTAATCCACTGTTTAGTCACTTGTGCTACAGATTTGACTTGTTAGCTTGCATGTGGGTCGGCTAATGGCTTCAATCTTTTGTTCCAAGTTTCAGTAGTTGCCGTGGGAGTTGACTAAAGTCTCCAAAACTTAAAAAATCATTCCACGGATTAGGAAACTCATTGAATCAAGGAAACTTAGTACCACAACTTTCACAACTTGATTTTCTTCATTTGAGAACATTGCCAAACATCTGAGATTCACTTAATTTGACCTTGAATCATCCTTCTCATATCTTGGAACTCCCTCTCTTGAACCATAGACTCATTTTAAATCTTGGAATCCATTTAGATACTCTTAGTGACTCTTGTATGCCTGCATGTCACATTGATCTATACAAAATCATCAGTAATCTACTTAATTGTTTTGTGATCATCAAAATCAATGCGGGGTCAACAACCACATATTATATTAGATGGAGGTATGATGATAATAATTCATATGACAAAATGTGTTCCAAACTTATATAATGCTAAGCTTTGAATTGAATAGGATAAAATTTTAGTATTATGCTACAACAAGCAAAATGATTCAACGATCTAAGTGATGTTGCTTGTAGAAATCCTATAGGCTGAGAGAAAAGTACTATTCCGAGATAGCTAACAAATATAGATTATAGGATTTGGTTCATAAAGGGAGTTGTTTATGTAATCATAGAGAAATATTTAGCCAAGTCATGAAGATTGGGCAGCCATAGTGCAATAATGACATCAAAACAGGACATTTTCTATCTTATACATATTTTGAGTAGTTCAGGGTGAGCTTATGATCTAATTATATAAATACCATTTAAAATTATTTGCAAAAAACTTTAATACATCTATCAATTCGGTCTATCTTTATCTTTTATCTCAAGAGTAGATATAACTTAGTTTTTTATCAATTCAACCCTTGTCGCTTTTATTATAATCAGTAGCATTATAGTAAGAAAAGTTCTTGAAGATCCAGAACTTTAGCTTTTTTTATCTTTCTAAATTCTAATTTATACTAGCAGCAGGCCCATACATAGACTAACCCAATCAAAGGCCAGTTTATAATTGCACCGATCTTTAGCTAGAAAAGGATTGATCTTGATTTGTTAAATCCTTGCACATGTCCAAGAGAAAAGAGAGAGATAAAAAAAGAGGCAACAATTGGTGATGTTGCCACTAGCTATTACAAAATTTTCAATGAATGAAATAAATTAGAAAATGGTGGATAGGAAAACTCCTACTATAGAGTAAACTGAATAATTGGAGGGCTTTATTATCCATAATTACCTCAACTTTGGGAGATTGAAAAGTACTATTAATCAGATAGTAGAGTTATGACAATAATTGGAGCCAAAGTGAAGCGTATTATAGAGAAAGTAGTGCATGAAGGAAATAGTAGAGATTAGTAGAGAAGAGATAGATTCAAGGATATTAAATGAAAGTTAAAAGTTTGAATGACTAAAGGGAGAACTGAGAGAAGAAAATGACACAATTAGTTATCTAAAGGTGACTAAAGAAATTCAACATTGTCTCAATTAATTAATTAATTTTTTCATAAAGAGTTCTTATAGTACATTTTATGATTTACTCCTTGTCTTATGCGGCATTTATGGTGGGCTCCCTATTTGATTTGTTAAGAAGAGGTTTATATTTTTTTTTATTCTATCATTATCATAATAGACATAAAAAATAAATTGCTATCTATAAAATAAATTATTTGTTTCTTTATTATATACATAAAATATCTATATATATATTGATGTTATGAGCCAAGGTAATAGCTAAAGCAATTTTTAGCATAACAATGAAATAACTCTACAAGCTATGTTTTTGAAATCAGATTTTGGCAATGGGGAGCAACTTCATTAGAGGTGAATATTCAAAATTTAGAAAAGTATAGAACATCTACTGAAGTTTTGAGAAATTTAAAACAACAAAGATTATAAAAAATATAAAAAAAAGTTATAACAAATATAAGATGAAATATCTGCTTATTTATTCATACAAAATTGAATATGAGATAGGAAATAACAAAAACAAACAAAACACCAACATCAAGTACATATTTCATATAGTTTTTATAAGTTAGCCATAAAAAGTTGACAAATTAATTTTAAAAATTATAAATAATGAAATGAGTTGAATATTTGTATCAACTTGCTTCTAAATAATAGTAAGAAGAGATAATCAACAAACGAAAAAGGCATGATATGAAAATTATTAATATTTTGGAGAATTCTAGTACCATGCTCCAATTAATCTAAGCCAATTAATAAGAAATATTATAATACTGCAACAACTCATAATAAATCAAACCTTTGGCATTTATCTAAACTAACTCAATTAAAAAAAAGATTTAAGCATGAAGCTAAGTTATACATTCAAAAACAAAATTTTAAAATGAAAAAAAAGACTAAAGGTCCGATTTGGTAGAGCTATTAATAATAAAGCTTTTAATAATAGAGCTTTCTAAAGTAGAGCCTTCATAAAATACCATTTATTATTTGATAACTATAATTTTAATCACCACATGTCTTTAGCATCTATTAGTTTTTCAAATTAAGAAATAAGTACAATACTTTTAACTATATAAGTATGTTTATTATCACAAACTATTGTTATAAATTATTAATATAATATTATAATATGATAATATGATATTATATTGATAATATATTGTATTATAATATAGTATAAAAATATATAATAATATTATAGTATCAAATTATATTTTATATGATCATTATTAAAGTATAAGGATGATAACAATATAATATTAATATGCCATAATATTTTCATTATTAGTTAATAATTATATTATAAGATATTATTAAAAAAATTTAATATCATGACTTTAATAATGTAATAATTATTATAATGTAATATTGCAAATATACTATTATAGTAATATTATAAAATTAGAACATAATATAAGAAAATGACATTATATCAGCATACTATATTATAATGTCATATAATATCATGAGATTATTACACTATTTTATTTTATATTATAATAATATTTTCATTCGGTAATTTTTATGTTTAATTGATATGACTTTTAATTCTAGTGAAAATAATTTTTCAATACTTTTTAGAGTAAATTTAATTAAAAATTTTATAAAATACTTTTTTTAATATCTTACAAGCATATTTTTTTAAAAAAAAAAATAAATAAATTTCATAAAATTTATTTTTTTGACATGATAAAAAAATGTAAATTTTATAATGAACTCTTTTGCAGCTCATAACATCTCTGCACCTCGGCTGGCTGGCTGGCATAACGCTGCTTCCAGCCAAGCCCGTTTGGGTGGGTGCTCATGGGCATGGGCCGGCTGATGGCAGGAAGGCGCAGGAAAGAAAAATGACGGACGGATACGGTAATATCGTTAAGTTTTTTGCCTGAAAATAAGAGTCGTAAAAAGGTCCAGTCTTTTAAATTCTTTTAGCTCGAAAGAAGACAAGGAGCAGGTCAGTGGTAGGCAAAAGGCGGGCCTCCAACGTTCGCTGGGCAGCTTTAAAAACCTTAAATTTAATGCCCAAAATAAAAAAAAACAATTAAAAAAATACCAAAAGTCGCATCCTTTTTCCAATCTACCCCATTTCTTTATCGCAAAATACCTCGTGATTGACGCCCGAATAAATATTTCCAAATCCGAAACCCTCCCGATCGATTTTTATGGCTCGTCCGATTAAAATATTCCCCAATTTCATAATCTGCCATTTATTCACATATTCTATTATTTATTTATTTATTTATTTATTTTATATTATTCATTTTCTCTCCCCCTGCTCTCTCTCTCTCTCTCTCTCTCTACTCTTCTGGGCCAAGCGGCTTTGGAGAATTGCCGAAACCGCCGAGGACGCGACGAAGTCGGTAGCGGTTTTCCGACACGCCGACGTAGAGAAAACTGGTTTTCTGACCGGCCGAGGAGAACTCGGGAGACGGTCCGAGCATGCAGGGAAATTTAATTAATTAAAAAAAGAGAGGAAGTATCGGCGACGAGATTGGAGCTTGGTCACTCGAGCTGTTGTCTGCTCACCAATGGCGGCAGCTCGGTAAAACCCTAGAAGACGCAATCGAACACTCGGAAGCCATCGGTTTTGGTCTCTGGGATCGCGATCAGGTTCTCTGTTACGATCCGTTTGGAGCTGTGAGAGGGGGGTTTGCTAGGGTTTTTGGGAGCTTATCTATGCATGGAAGGGAGGGAAGGCATGACAGCTGGGGCGGCGGCGCCGGCGGAGGCGGCGGCGAGCTACCAACCACCGCCGCAGCCGCCACCTGTGGCGGCGCCGGCGGCGAGGAGCGAGGGCCCTAGCCAGGCGGGAGGAGGGACGACTGCGTCGCCGCCTGCGACGGTGGCGGTGGGGCCGGCAGCAGCGAGCGTGAGCATGGGGACGGTGAAGAAGAAGAGGGGGAGGCCGAGGAAGTACGGGCCGGACGGGAGCTTGCTCATGCCGTTGAGTCCGAAGCCGATCTCGGCGTCGGTTCCTCCAGGTGGGTACCATCGGGCTCCGGGGATGAAGCGGGGTAGAGGGCGGCCAGGGGATTTCGTCAAGAAACCACAGCAAGGAATCGAATTGGAATCTTTAGGTATCATGTGGCAAAACTCTTTCTCCCGTTCTAGTTCGACATTTTTGAGTAATTTATCTCTTTTACTGCCTTTTTTTTCAGACCTTTTCGCTTGGTACCTGGAAACTTGTTTGAAGTTTATGGTTTTATTGTTAAGGAATGATATTAGTTGTAATTAAGCTCAGGATTTGATTTTTACTGCAGTTGGTTTCAGGTTTTGGGTTTCTTGAAAATTAGTGGTCTGTAAATATTTGATTGTTTGTCGGTCTGCCTGTCTCTTTCTGTCTCTCTGTCTCTCTCTCTCTCTCTCTCTCTCATGTCAGTTGAATTTGGTTTGGACCTTTCAGATTGGATACTGATACAGGGTGTTGGAAATTAGTGCGTGGGACCTATAAATGAGATATCTTTCACCAGATCTGTTGAGAAAGGGGGTTCATTCTTGTGGAAAAAAGGCAAATTTTGTGGGGATCGCAGAACCTGAATCAGAGTCCTCGTTTGCTTAGGCCTTGGAATTTTCTGGTTTTCCTTGCGTAGGCTTTGAAAAAAACTTAATAAATAGAAGATCAGGAGCGATCATGATATTGGATCAAGATTTGGGCTACCCCTCCTTGTGGGCTTTTAGAATCAGATGTCAGTGATGGGACCCCCAAAATCAGAGGAAAATAGTATCATTTGATTTAGTTTCTGTAGATAAAATAATGCTGCGCATGTTGGTTTTGGTGTTCTATACTGAACCAGTACAAATATTCCTCCTCAACAATGCTGAGGCTAGATTGTTTGATTCCAACTAATCATTTTGTAGTTTATGTGGTTTTATGTTGTTAGGCACTCCGATTTTATGATATTCTAAAGAGAATGCGATTCCCTGTATCTAATCTTTGATTTTCCCTTATTAGGCTCTGTGTGTCTATTTTACCCATTAGAGATGATACAGTTTCCTGTATCAAACCTTTGATTTTCTGTCCTACCAACCATCTTTCTAGGTTTTGTGGCAAACCTCCCTATTGCCTATTAGTTGCCCTCATCTAAAACTGGGAACTATATAATAACAAAAATTCATGGCTGTAGTTTTTTCACATATTTGAGAGTGAATTTATCCATTTAGTAGCAAGCTTTCCTTTTTCCTTAAATTTGTTTTATCCATCACATTTGTCCATACGGGGGATTCCTTTACAGATTTGCTATATTTTTTAAACTTCCTACAGGTGAAATGGTTGCATGCTCTGCTGGTGCAAATTTCACACCTCATGTCATCACTGTTGCAGCTGGCGAGGTATTGCAATTCTAAATCTTGTGTTTCTTTATTCATTGAACTTCTATTTGTCATACCAGATGTTAAAATGCCTATACAGGGTATGACAAGTCCCAAGTGGAAGGAGCACTAGGGTTGATATTAGTATTGCTAAATCTATTAGAGTTGGTTATATAAAATGTGATCTTGTTTTCTGTTCGTGCAAGTGATTTCATTGCCATTTTTAACATTATCTTATTTCTTGTCTGATATGATGTAACACGTGGCCTCATAATGCCACTGCTATGATTTTGTAGACATGGTTAAAAGACTAGTGCACATATTAATTTTATTCTAGAGGATTTTTTTTTTTTTTTTTTTGCCAGGTTGCTTGCTTTCATTACTTACCAGATCCTTGAGCTAAGTTATCGGAAATAAATCTTTAAATTCATGATGTAACTATGCAATTTGATTTGGTTTGATATGCATGCTTTCACCAAAGTGATGGCACCTACTGTTGTTGTTGTCCCATCCTCTTGAAGTTAAGGCACTCAGTTAAAGCTTTAAGCTTTGTCAATAATCATGAATTCGTGATAACTTTATTTGACATTTTCTTTTCCTGAAAGCTATTATGCTTTTTCACTTCACTGCATTTGTTGATCAAATAATACATGAAATACATGATTTCACTCAACTTCATTTATATGATGGCATTTCAGATCTGATTCATTTAGTTGTTCTCATGAGTACTGTAAGCCGTATGGGATCCTTAAATTTGGAAGTTTGAGTTCTTTAACTTCTGTTGGTTAGATTAAATTAAAATGTATGAATTCATGATGATATTAGAGGTTAGTTTCTTAAGTGAATTTCTATTCATTTGCATTATGCTTTAGCTTTTGCTTATGTTATATCAATGTTTCTAGTTTGTGGGGCAACTCGCACAATTTCATCTTTCCCTCCTAGTTTCCTTTCTCCCAGTTCATCTATTGCTTCTTTTGTCCTTGGTGGTGACATGGTGAGTGTGTGTGTGTGTGTGTGTGTGTGTGTGAGAGAGAGAGAGAGAGAGAGAGAGAGAGAGAGGGGGGACCTATGAGAGAAGACATCAAATTGGTTGGCTGAGGGAGATGATCATAGTGCAATCATTATGAGGGGTTGAAGTGTGGGAAGAGCAGCCGTGTCCTAATTTGATACTAGCATGGATTTGGGTGAAGGTTAAGGACAGGAGGGGGAAAGAAAGGAAGAGTGGACAGGGGTATGTCAGAACTTCAATTATTTCACCCTTATGTTTCAAAACTGACATTTTTATGACCTGGAGAAAGGTTTGGGGAATGTGGGGTCGCCCAGCATGTGGGTTTCTTTTCTTTGTCATGTGATATTTACTGAGCTGGCCTCCAGTTTGGCAGGGGGCAGCTTAGACCTGACCAAATTTAGTTTTGACCTGGTTGTTAAGCTTGACCAAGACCAAGGTTCAACCCATTGAGACCAAGCTTGGCCCAGATGCAAGCCTAGCCTTGTAGGCAAGCTGCCCAAGCTCATTTCCAGCCCTATCCCAGGTTTGCAATATGCTCATCATATGCAAAATGAGTCCAATGGATGCTAGGGTTAAACTGTGAGTAGATAACTTCAAATTAAATTTAAAAATTATTCAATATGTATTATCTAATTGCATTTGGTCTGTTCACTATAAGATTGTTTAATTCAACTTCAAATTTAGATACAGATTTGTGACCAATAGGAACTCATCAATCAGTTTATCAAATCTATTAGCCAGATCTGATAAAAAAGCAGTACTCTGCTATGTAACGTCAGAACTAAATTGCTATAAAAAAGGAATATAACTTGGTAGAAATTGAAAGGAATAAAAGAAGATTGAGAGGACTAGGAAGTAGAATGAGAAGAAAAAGGAAAGAGTAGCCTGCAGTCTTTTGTTTCTTTCTATAAAGTTCTCCACCTGCAACTTCTTCCAAAATAATGATGCTAGACACCCCGGTCAACTGGAACTTTCAGTCCACCCCACCTTACTCCCTGATAAATAACAATCCATCTTTCATACTCACAATTAGCTGTTAAGATTTCCATTTTCATGTAGACATAAGATGAGGATTCATTGGGGAGAGAGATGGCTGGACCGAGAGCTCTGGCCCTCCCTTGTGTACCATATCACTGCACTTTACGGAAATCCCAGTCCATAACCATGTATCTAATCCCTTTTGATAGGTTAACCAGTCACAAGTCCTGCCCAACAAGGACTCTATGAAAGGAAATTAACAAAACCTGAAACCAACTAGCCAGATTAAATCGTATCTCTTTCATAATCTAATTAGGACCTTCCAAGATAGTGATCCAGTAGCCAGTCTTTTATTCTCTCATAAGGACTAATGGATCACCATGTTCCCCAGAATTTTAATTTTTAAACAATTTAATATTCAGAAGTTTTAGAACCAGAAATCAGCTTTCCAGAAAATTAATTCTTAGAAATTAAAATATTTTTTACAAGTTTTCAGAAATTACATTATACAAGAATTTCTAAATGAAGATTATAGGCAGAAAATTAGCTATATGTATTTAAATTAATAATAAAGAAAGAATAAATCGAAAATATTAATCAATATTTATTATATTAAAAACAAAAGCCTCAAGTGTTACCTTCACTCTCACCAAGTCTCAGGACTTACAGGCCTTTGATTTGTGGGTGCTCTCACAGCAAAAATCAACAAATAAGTCACCTCAAAACTGGAGCTTTTTACGTGCACTGCCCTTTCAAAGGAGCAAGAGACTCCAACAAAGGCTCTACTTCCTAGTTAAAGGCTCCTACATACTGTCTTTCCACTACCCACATGTCTTTTACCCAATATTGTATTCTACTTCTGTGACTAGCAATTGAATTGTGGTGGAAACTTCGATGTACTTGGACACAAGGCAAGCTTTATACTTACTAGAGAACACGAGTCATAAGAACTAATTGTAGTTGAAACTAAGTCAAACAGGATCCAACCAGAAATATAACAATAGTTTGGCTCTTGGAGCTGCTAGAATAGCACCCCAAAAATAATAAACTAAGTTGGCAGGTCCTATTTCCCAGCAAATTCTACTTTGTTTAGGCCTGTGTAACACAACTAGTCAAATACCACTCCTTTTGACTCCAAAGTTGACATTCTAGCTAGAACAATGTAATGATAACACATTGTCAACTTGCAAGAAAATCCTATTATATAAGTAGGAGAACATATAAAGTCTTTTTTTACCCACCTAAAAAAATTTTTGTCCTCAAAAATCGACATACTCAAGTCTACAAAAGTTGGGGATACTTTTGCCTTATTTCATCTTCTCACTTGCAAGTGGCTACTCTTTCAAAATGGTGACTCTATTGCACCTTGACATAACGAATGATACGATGCTGCAACGTTTGGTCCTTCCTATCCACTATCCACATAAAATGTTCCTCGTATGTCTAGTCCTTGCTAAGACATAAAGGTCCAAGCTTTACAACATAGCTTGGCCATGTGCTTCCTTAACAAAGAAGATATCAAGTGCACCAGCTAGTGTAGGTGGTAGAACAACTCCATAAGTTACCTCACTAGCAACCGAATATCCCAAGGGCCCTATAATCCTAGGACTCAACTTTCCTCAGATTTCAAACCTTACAATTTCCTTTGTAGTTGGCACTTTAAGAGATGCATGATCACCCTCCCAAAAGTTACGTTTCCATATTGTCACATCCATATAGCTTTTCTATCTACTCTGAGTTGCATGAAGCTGCTCTCTGATTAGTTGATTCTTTTCCACTATTTGTTGTATAAGCTCGGGTACTAACGACCTTCTCTCGACAACGTCATCTCGGTAAATAGGTGATTGATATTTCTTGCCATATAATATCTTATAAGGTGCCATTTGTATGCTAGCCTGCTAATAACTATTATTATAGGTGAACTCCACTAGAGATAGATGCTCATCCCATGAGCCCTTCAGGTCAATAACACAACTCGTCAGTATATCCTCTAGGATTTAAGTAGTCCTTTCCAATTGATCATCTGTCTGTAGGCAAAAGACAGTATTAAAATGTTCAGCTTAGTCCTTAAAGACTTATGAATACTTACAAAATTGCAATACAAAATTGGTGTCTCTATCTGATAAAATGGTTACAAGAGACCTGTGTAGCTTTGCAATTTCTTTTATGCACACACTTGCTAGTTTTTCATGACTAAGGCAACACTAATAGGTAGGAAGTGTGCGGACTTCTTCAATCTGTCCAGAATCACCCAAAATGCATCATTTTCACTAGGAGTCTTGGGTAACATAGATACAAAACCTGTAATAATATGCTCAAACTTCCTTGCTGGAATGCCAAGAGGCTGTAAGAACCCTGTTTGTCTCTGGTGTTCAACTCTAGCTTAGTGACACACTAAGCATTGAGCCACAAATTGAGTAATCTTCTTTTCATGTCATTCCATGAATAAAATTCTTTCAAAATCTTTGTACTTTTTAGTGTCTCTTGGATGTGCTGTATATCCTGTTTGATGAATCTCTTTGCAATCTCACTTTTAAGATCTAAATCCATTGGCACACAAAGCCTAATCCCAAATCTCAAAGAGCAATCAGCATGGATTTGAAATTCAGATTGATCACCTAACTCCATTGATTTTCTGATCTTCAGCCATCATTGTTTTGGGTAGATTTTATCCTCTCACTCAATATAGGCTAGACTTGTAGGCTAGCCAATTGAGCCCCTGAATTATGTTGTCAAATCTCTATCATTAATCTTCTCAAATCTTTTAAGATATGTTGTTAAGTAGTAATTGAAGCAGTCAAATTGCATGCAGATTTTGTGCTCAAGATGCTAACGACAGCATTAGCCTTTCTAGAGTCATAATTAATGGATAAATCATATTCTTTCAATAGTTCCTGCCGTCTTCTCTCTTGCATCTAATTCCTTCTAAGTTGATATGCTTGATCTAACTAGAGGCGGAGATTAGTTTCTAAGTTGTTAACTCACATAATATTTATTTACCTTTCAAAGCCATAGGATGAGCAGGGCTAGGATATAAAGGGATGCAAGCGAAAATTTGAGTAATTTAGAGTAGTCAGATTATTTTTGATACCTAAAGTATAAAAAAAGTTGTAATCGAACAATTTTTTTATTATATTTGAGGTACTTACTGGTTCATATATTTATAATGATATGTTGTGTTACTATAGAAATTGATGTTTAGGGCCACACCTTAGCGGATGTGCGGTCTTATCATGTGTTCAAACAGACCTTGGCCTGAGGCATGACATTGAGTGTCTCTCACAATGGCTAGATAATTTCTACGTTCTTTCTTCAACATCTGATCTTAAAGGTTGATATGATATGCAGAGGGGCAACTATTGTACTTCCAATAAAACTGACTCAAATTGAATCTAGAAGTTCACACTCTTTTTGTGATAATCAACCAATCCACTGTAGGCAGCTAGCTAGTTTATCCCCAGTATAATATCAAAATCTCAAATATTTGTAACATTGTTAGATCTACAAGCACTTCATTATCTCCTATCTTGACCATACAAGATTTGCAAATAGAATCAATAACCATATTAGGGTTTCAACACAGCTCAATTTCCATAGGTTCATATATCATATTATATATTCTAACAGAAGTAGTGGATGTGAAAGAATGAGTAGCACTTGGATCAAATGACACAGGCATAAGCATAGGATATTGAAATGAAATGATACCTGTCACTACTGTATTGGAGGCCTAAGCATCATGGTTGTGTGAGAGCATAGATTCTCCCTTAAGTCTTGGTATGTGACTCGTTTCGTCTAGCTGGAGGGGTTCTATATGCTAAGGGCTGAGCTATCTTAGTAGTTTGATTCTCCTTTATTCATGGACACATTGCTATCCTGTGTCCTATCTGGCTGTTTCTGGAGTATACTCTAGTGTTCCAGCAATCCTTATCAACATAGTTCCTGCCACACTTGGAGCATTGGTCGCCATCACTCTACTGAGTTTTTTAACCTGTAACAATATTAACTAGCCTTTTGGTTGAACCTCCAGTGTTTCTAGTCCTCTGCCCTTGAAAAGGCTTATTCCTCTTCTTTTGATTCCTCTCCTTGTCTGCTCATACTTTATTAAGTTCTCTTTCAATTAGCAAGGCCTTGTTCACTACATCTCCTTAGGCTATTAACTCAAATGGCACTATTTCCTGCTCTCTAATCTCGATCCTACTTCAGATTTGTGAATTTGGCTCTCCTCATGCTACATTAGCTTCGGGGCAAATTATGTGAACTCAGTGACCTTGGCCTTATACTGAGCCACTGCCATGTCTTTTTGCCTCAATGCAATGAATTCCTACTCCTTTTAGATTCTTATGCTTTGAGGGTAGTACTTCTCATGAAATACTTCAAAGAACTTTTCTCAATTGAATGACCGTATGTCATGGTCATGCTTGCACCCTACCATTCGCCACTAATCATATGCTTGTCCCTATAACATATAGGAGGCATATGACTCCTTTTCTTCATCTTGGCATCTTAAAACTGTAAATGTTTCTTTTCCATTTTCTTCAACCAAATTTCAGCTTCTAAGTATGGTCCCCTTGAAAGCTGGTGGGACCAGTCTTAAACTTTGAGATGCTATGACACTGCTCCTGCTGAGCCCAAATGACCTGCAGTTGCTATTGTGCCTGCTGCTGTAGTAGTTGTTGTTGCAACTCTAACATTCTAAATAATTGTTGCATTAGTTGGAGCATTTTGGGTTCTTGCTACTCTGGTTGGGTGCTCCTAGCAAGATTAATGATGTTGGGTGCTCCTAGCAAGATTAATGACACCCTCCTATTGGTAGTACCATTGGTCTATTGGTTCAAAGGCCCCAGTAACAGTTTTGGCAACCCTTCTCACCTGACGTGGAGATATTTAACCTGCACCCATCAGGTACCTGTAAAAACACAAAATATAAATAATTAACCAAGTAAACAAACATGTTAAAATAGACATAATTTAAATGACGAAGAAATGCATCCTCTAGTGCCTACTGTCTTCCCCACTTATACTCGTCCTATGTTTAACTTAATACATCTTCCCTCAAAAAAAATTTGATACATCGAATTTAAACTTTGATACCGCTTTAGTTTCATTCCTTGACCTGAAATAACAAGTGACAAACATGACAACCACCGAGTACTCATAGGGCATTGCTCTACAATCATGCAATGCATCCAATTTATGATTTAATCAATATAAACATGATCATATAATAGACTCAATAGAGGCTGTTATAAGCTTTTCTTTTTATAGATTTTTTATCTATAAACATGATAATATAATGGATTTAATCAATTTAGTTTTAAAATTTTAGTCCTTTTTTATCTATAAATAATTAGTAATTGATATATTTATTATATCATTATGTTGTCATGATTTGATTCTGGTTGACCTGATGGTTGAACCAATGACTCATGGGCCTGTCTATTTTATGATTTGATCAATGGTTCAGTTTTTAAAACATTGTATATATGCTTCCGCAAGTTTTTTCAAAGCCGCTCCTAAATATTCTTAATATTCAACCTCATAATTGATGGATATTTGGTTGTACTTGTATGAGAACACATAGAAGCTCCTAGGGATTAAATTCCTTCATGTTGAAAGCAGTTGATGATGTAAAAGCAATCATTGCATTTATGCAATAACATTTTCTGTTGTTTTTTTTCCATTTTTCAAAGTTACTCTTATCTCAAATAATTTGCTTCTTGTTTTTTGTTCTTTAAAGGATGTCACCATGAAGATAATATCCTTTTCTCAACAAGGGCCTAGAGCAATTTGTATCCTCTCTGCTAATGGTATCATTTCAAATGTTACACTTCGACAACCTGATTCCTCTGGGGGTACATTAACTTATGAGGTTTGTAATTATAATCTTCCCTTTTGGAAAGATATTTCCTTCTTTCTGTTGGTGGCAAGAATCTGAAATCTGTGCAGATTTTCTTCATAATTTCATGTTCATGATTTAATTAATTGACATGTTAGATGGCCTCATATAGATAAGGCAATCCTGTTGATTAGAGCTTAATAATTAAATTAATATGTTATTGTGTATCTTTCTATGGCTTTTATTTGAAACTAGAGAGTTGAGGTTTTCATTCTTATTGTCAACATTGTACCTTAATGTAGACTTGGAGAGTAGCAAGTTCTAACCAGTTCGATTTGGTTAAACAATGTTCAAGATGATTGCTATGTTATTTGCAGTCATAAGATTTCTAGGTGGAACAACACTATGACTAGATGTTTAATGTCTTTTTAACTTATTCACCATCAACGTTGGATGAGGATCATATTTGAGGAAATATGAAGTTAAAAATACTTGAACCACATAACTTGATGCTTAGCAATTGTGGGAGGCTCATCTTTCCCTTCATGATACATGTGTCCATACATCCTGCATCAAACATTTGCAGTCTTTTTAGAAAGTTAGGGGTGTTTTCTACTATTTGTTTATGAATTGTACTACACACTATTTAAATATTCATGGGGGAGTCAACAACTTCTTGGCCATACTTGTGCTTAATATTGGCGCCCATATTAAATTTTGGATTGTTGCATGTCATGCTCAATCACCTTGCAAGCACTGATCTTGATTCACATCAATAACCATAAAATTGTCTACTCCACTACCATGTATTTAGTGGGAAGTGCATAGTCTAGCTCTTTGTTTACTGTAACTTGGTATCTGTGTGAATGAAATATGAGATAAATCCTAAATGCTTGGTGTGGTGAACTTGTTGGATCATGCTGCTTAACCAAGAATTACAGAACAATTAAGTCCAAAGAAGTAGAACATCAAAAAATCTATATGATTTTTAAAAGGCCTTCTGATTGTCTTTAACCATTTTGTGAAGTATAAAATATTGATAAAATTCTGTTTAGAATCTTTTTAATGATAAGGCAATCTGATAGTGATTTGGCATTCAAATATATAACCATAGGGACACTAATACACATGCATAAATATGATGATAGGGCTGCTGGGATTTGTGCAGGAATTACAAATGTCACATATTACTTTAGCTTAGGGGTCAGGATATGTACATATGATGCTTGGGGTCTAACTGTGCTGTTGAACGACAGGAATTGCAGTCATCTGTAGCAGATAATGTTAACATTACCAAGTTCTTTCCTTTCATATAGACAGGCTTCCTATGTGACTGATAAATGCAGATTCTTCTTTTCATTGGATTGAAGATTGTCATGTTACAATTAGATTTTGTTAACACTACCAAGTTCTGATTGGGGTGTTTGATGAATCAAAAACCTGTTCCTAGTTTGCTATTGATTTAATTGCCAAAAAATAAGCTTTTTCAAGGCCTAGCCACTAGCCTGTATGAGCCAACTACTCCCAGAACCTCATGAACTTGCATCAACCCAAAGCTAGATGGTAAGACACATTGAACTAGCCTTTCTTTCTGAGTTTTTTCTTTCTCTAGGTGCTTGTAGTTGCTAAGTTAGTTGGATGACTGAATTTTCCTAATTAATGTAGTTCTTCAAGGAAGGCTAACTTTGAAGCAAGAGTATTCTATGTCAGGGATAGGCTGACATTTAGTAGTGGTCACCTGCTTTTAAGGGCAACCAGACTGAACTTTTAAGTTCGTCTGCCATGTAAATTACACAGTGCTCATACACAGTGCATATCTGCATTGTGCAACGACTATTAAATAAACTATCAGAATGGATTGGCATTAGCTGATTTGGCTCCATCATTGTGAATCACTGCCCGTGTCATGACCTGGTGATATTTGTTTTTTCTGTTCGGTATTTGTTCTTCTTTGGTTTACTTATTACATCTATTACTAAATTACATGACATGAATGTAGATATCTGAAAAACTGCTTATATCTTCATGTTGTAGTCAAGGAATTTTCCTTTGGTAAGCATATTATTAGCAAAACCTTTGCTGCAGAAGGCTGGAAGATGAAAGAATGCTGTGGTTGCATGAACCAAGTGTGTGCAAGGGATTGCATCTAATCTTTTAACACCATTATGAGTGACTAACTAGTTGGGTTAACACAACCGCTCATGATTTATTAGTTGATGTCTTCCCCAGGAAATTTCTATCACTGAAATTGATCCTTAATAAATTAATCAATTACATAACAGCATGCTGCACATATGGTTGTATGCTTATCGGTTTCAACAAACAGTTAATATGTGCACTATGTGGTCTACATTAATATTTCCTTCTGCACTTAAAAGTGAGCCATTATGTATTCGCATGTGTATATTTATTTATGTATGTGTTTGCATATGCATGTGTGTCTACATACATGCATACATACATATGTATGTATATATTGTGGCATTCATCTATATACTTACTCAGAAATCAAATCAATGGCCGATCCCATGTAGATGGAAAGCTTGATTTTTATGGTTGCATGAGTTCTATTTGATCTCTCGGTTTCATTAGTATTCCTTTTGTTTTTGTTATTTTGCTCTCAGAAATGAGTTAGTACTTCATCAAACTGAATGTCTGGATAGGTAGGGGTTATGTGGAGGCCTCAGAAAAATATATACTTTTTCTCTCCAGTTACTGATGTACTCCAATTATGGAATTTCTAATCAGTATTAACCTGTCTACTACTGGTTCAAATCTGAGGTTTCCTGCATATTTTTATTACATGTAATGAGCTTATATTTATTCCTCTTCTTTGAAATGTTCACGATAATATTATCTTCCAATATTCATCTGCTTTCTGCTGTGATGCCTATGATTTAATCCTGTAGTTTTTGTTGCCTGTTAACATGCTGTATGTTCGCTGGACTGTTTTTGTAGGGGCGGTTTGAGTTACTCTCCTTATCTGGATCATTTATGCCTACTGAGAATGGAGGGACAAGAAGTCGTTCTGGTGGGATGAGTGTTTCTCTGGCGAGCCCAGATGGTCGAGTTGTTGGGGGAGGTGTTGCTGGTCTGTTGGTAGCTGCTAGTCCTGTTCAGGCAATACTTTTCTTCGCATATTCCAGATTTATATGCTATAAAATCTTCTGTTTTACAATTCAGGAGGCATCTCCTTATTTATTTTTTCCATGCCCTTCTTTCAGTGCAATATGATGCATGGTTTGTATGCTAGTAAAAAATTGTTTAATATTCTTTCTCTTGTGTCCAAGAATGTTTTCTTGTAACTTGTGAATCAGCATTTTGATAAATGGAGAAACGTGTAATTATGTGGAGTTGTGCACCGTGATGTAGGTAGAATTATATATATATATATATATATATATATATATTTGCTACTGTACCTGTCTTCCTGTTTGTTGCTCAAATAGAAATTTGGAATCACAAATCATTTACAAGGGCCACAGAATCTTATTGGCATACAACCACATATTCAATTCCACTTAATTGCACAACAAATTAGTCAGCTAATGTAATTTGGAATTCAGGATCGTTGTTTCAGTTACAATTCAGTCTTTCAAAAGCCTTGGCAACTTAAAATTACATCTCAGCAGCTAGCAAGGATTGAATTCAAATGAATGATTGGTTTTCCCTTTGCTATTCTACAATAGGTTGTGGTCGGCAGTTTTTTGCCAGGCTACCAGATGGAGCAGAAGAGTAAGAAGCCAAAGTTTGAGACCACATCTGTCTCTTTTCCAGCAGCTACTATCCAAATTCCAAGCTTGCATGCAGAGGAGGCATGCACTGGTGGTCAAGGGACCAGCACATCGTCAATGCCAAAGACAACTCCTGCAACGACCTCCTTTAGGGGAGATACCTGGTCTTCCTCTCTACCCTCAGCACCTGATGATGCCAGGGACTCACCAACTGATATCAATGCTTCATAAAAGCGTCAGACATTGCTGGCCTGGGGGGCTTCAGGGCATAACAGATGCTGCATTGAGGTAGCTGAAGCTATCAAACTTGTTCCTAACTTATTCTGTAATCTCAGTGATCTACATTTGGTTTTGGACAGTTAAATTGAGTAGCTGTTTGTTTTGTAGGGCTTGTACTTGACTCGCAACTTGAGTGATTGTATTGTCCACCGGTGTCTTGCTTTGATGATTTCCTTTATTGTAACACTTGGTATTTTATCAGTTATGCTGAAGCCAAATCTTTGCTTGTTTCGGTAAAATTCACCCTCTGTGTCGTTGAAGAAATAAATATTACTCTAATCTAGCTGTGATGCCTTTCCTTGTTCTCATTTATATATCTAAGGAGCTTTCGTGATGTCTTTTGGGGAAAACTTGTTTGCTGATGGTCCTTGCAAGAACAGAATGCTTCCACGAACTGGTGGAATGAATCACAGTCAACAGCACCCTACTGAACTTTGGTGCGCGAACTTTATGAGATTATGGCAGCCCATATCATATGGGTTTGGCGCAGCAGCCCAAGTGCAGCGGCCACATTGTTGCTTGCTTGAGGGTTAACGTTCCCCTTTCTCAGCCACATAGCCTTGTCCCCTTCGCTGCACACCGAAAGCCCGTGGAATGTCGCCATTCCACGTTTGAATGGCTTCGGCCGTAGTGGGGATGTAAGCGGTGGTGCTCTTTCCCCTCCTCAAATTATAAAATTCTATTCCTGGGTTTTTTTTTTTTTTTTTTTTTTTTGGTTTTTTCGGAGGATATATAATTCTGCGTCTGAATTTCACCAGCGTAGCCGGTCGACTCGTTGCCACAAACACAGCACACCTTTTTAAACCGATGGCAGCCGGCCACACGTAACCACTACGGATCAGCAGCAGCCCATCCGAACCAAGGTCTAACATCGAATCAACCGCCATCCGGGCCTTCGACACGTGTCCATTCTTACGGAAGCGCGCCGTTTCCCTGCCCCTGGCCGCGCCCAAGCTGAGGCAAAAGAAGCGCCATTTCTCTTCGCTGCAACCCCCACGCGCACGCTCTCTCTCCCCGAGTTCAAGCCTCCTCTGGGATTTTTTGGGTTTTCTCGGTTCTTGCTTTCCAATTCTCTGATCCTGTTGTTGAATTTCTCTCGAGGTATCTCTCGTTCTCGCCCATTCTCTGCAACCTTTTCTGGGTCCTCGTTGTTTTGTTCTTATCTTCTTTCAATCTTGATGTCAGTATTTCTTGGTATCGGTATTTGTTGGTTTTGTTGGTCCATTATATTCTTCTAGACCTCTCCCTTTTTCTTGAACAATTAGGTCCCGAGAAGAGATGGAAGCTCTCCAGATGCTCGGGACGCGAGGCCTCATCGACCGACGCCAGTTCGTGAGGCTCATTCTCCAATCCCTCCACTCCCTCGGTTATGCCGCTGTCGCCGAGGCCCTGGAAGGCGAATCCGGGATCTCCCTCTTTCCGCCAGAGTACCATCAACTCGGGCATCTCATCTTCTCCGGTCTGTGGGAGGAGTGCGCCAAGATCATCGAAACCAAAGAATCCTTCAAGGATTTGGGGCCCGAGAGGCGATCCAGGGCCTGTTTCTTTATCTGGCAGCAATGCTTCTTGGAGCTGCTGGCATCTCAAGACACTGATGCTGGCAGGCTCGGAGCTATATCCATTCTCCGGCACCGCATCGCTCCATTAGCCCACGGCGATTGGGAGGTCCACTCGCTTGCACTCTCCATCATCACCTCGGATCCGAGTCACAAGCCGGAATTGATTGATAGAAGAGGAGAGTTATTCGAAGATGTGGTTCGTCATCTGCCCGCATGGGTCCGGGTCCCCCAACGGAGGCTGGAGCGCCTCGTCGAAATGGCTTCCATCGGACAGCAGGAGACCTGTAGATACCACAACATCCCAATAGGTGAAGTCACTTTGTACGAGGATCATCGGTGCAGCAAACAAAGTCTCCCCTGGCGTTGCTCCCAGGCCTGTGTCTGGTTCTTGAATAGAGCTATTGCTTGAATTGAATTGTTTTAGCATTCGTTCTTGCTTACTCTTGAGTAGTATATTGATGATGCAAGAAACTGTCATTCTACGCATTATTCTTGAAGCGGTTCAATTAATTCTCGCACTAGATGCGCATATTCTTGAGTCGGTTCAATTTATTCTTGCACTAGATATTCGTGTTAGGGTGGGTTGGCTTTGTCGGACTAAAAGTGGTTCAAGGTTTAATGATTCTGCTTGCTACCTATTTCTGGATGCCACTTGCCAAAACGTGGATCATTAGATTAAAATTATGGATGGCAGGATGGATTTTTTTTGGATGACTATCGTTTTTGTTATAGCCATAGACTATCCAACTCTTTTTGCTTAATATATTGTGATTTTATCATGCAAATTGATGTGGCAGTTGTCGAAAATTTCTACTACTTTGCTGCAGACCTTAAATGATCATGAGAATAAAGTACTATTCTTGCAGTTTTCACATAATGGGTTGTACCTGGCTTCCTCTTGTAGTGACGGGGTCATAATCATATGGCAGGTAAGAACAAATCTTGTTCTTGTTGATTAAATGTATTGCATTACTCTGCATGCTTGCTATACCAAAAATTGTTAGTAAAGAAATACTATCAACATGAATAAAATATCTCGGGGGAAAAAAACAACCATTAACAAACAAGAAATAGTAAATATACATCTTAATACAAAAAAAAGGCATCTAAATTGAATGTGCATTAGATTCTGCTCACTGTGTGCAGAACTATTTTTTTCTGTCTTGACTATAGCCTATCTCCTATTATATTTCTTCTAAACCAAACACACATTGTTTGCCGTTCAACTTTTTAAGATAATATTCCATCACTCAATGAAAGTTTGATGGACCCCTCTCGGCACTCCGTCTTTGCTTCAAAAAGTAAATAAATAAATAAATAATCTTCCAACTAAGTTAGAACGATATGATGCTGAGGAAGGACATGAGCAATGGCTCATTTATTTGACAGTGTTAAGACTTCTTAAATCTTTAATTTTTGGCCAAAAAAATAAAGAAGAACAATTTATTGGATCCTTTCCCTGACTAACAGACATGACATGACCTCTTTAAGAAAATTTTCATATAGATTGACTGGCTTTTATTTGGTTCCCTGTTGAAGTTCAACCTTATATAGCTAGCTAGATTTTTTATATAGATTACAAAGTCTTACAAATGGAACCATGAAGATGGCAGTAGCTCTATATATAAATTATGTGATTCAAATTGCTCCTTTTTTTTCCTCCCATAAAAAAAAGAAAGGTAACTTTTTGTAAAACAAAAAGATGTAACCTATCAGTGTAAACAAACCAGTTTTGCAGTGGATGCTAACCTCTCTTGATGTCAAAAGAAAACAAAACGCAAACTAATAAGCAAGTCCTGTCCAAAGATGAAATAACTACTCGACACGATCTTTTAAATGTCCGTGATTCTTGTCACCATCCAGTATTATTGACCATGTACATAGTGGCAGTTTCTGGAGAAATCTCTTTTATTTTCAAACTGTGGGACACTCTATATGCTGAATGTTAAGTTTCACAGAGTGGTGTTCTAAATCAAATCATTCATTTGTCCCTAACATGTCCTGCTGATCCTTCTAGGAAGTGCGGAATGCATTTTTCTCTGGATTTCCTGCGTGACCGAATGGAGCAAACTAGTTACAAAACAAACCTCCTTGGCTCTTATCTTACCTAACTTGTAATCTGATTTGCCAGTGGGTTCTGGGCTGGTAGTGAATCCATAAGGTTAAAGTTGAGTCATATCAGTGCTTGAATGCAAAGTAAAATTAGTTATAAATATGTGGGCACTATTTAGTATCAAGTCACTATCACATGCAAAATGTGGTTCAAATACAGTTGTTTGCTAGAAAGTATGAACCATTCTTGTGCACATGGTGGAATCAAAAAACTGAAATATATTCTATGGACTTTTAATAAATGAAAACACATGCGAAAATGTTTGGAAAATATTCTAGATCTATGTCTCATTAGATTTCTTGGATGAACAATGCTGAACAAACTGTTCTCTGTAACCTCACAATCATATGACATGTGATATCTGTTCTATCACATTGGCTATTCAGCATTCGGTATTCAGAATGTCTTGTTATGGTGTTATCTTTCTGACAATATGCATTGAATCTTGAGCACCTCTTCTCAGTGTTCCTTTATCAATTTCTCGGAACATATCTACTAAATCAGTAAATTTGTTAAATGATTGGCATCTTTTATTGAGCTATAATATGTTTCTTTTGTTACTTGCAACCGAAATCAACTACTAACAGAGTGTTGTGTCTAGATATGAAATGCTCCATTGTTCATTGTTGTTTTTTAATTTTTCAGATAGAAGAGAATACTGATAGATTGGTCATGAGGCGCAGTATGAAGGACGCTATCAGAACTGTCCCCTTCATAGCTTGGAGCCCTGATGACACCATGCTGCTCACAGTTGGAAAAGAAGGAATGCTTACACTCTGGGATGTAGAGACTGGCACATTCATGAAAACAATTATGATGCGTTCCTTTAGTCTCGGGGTCAATTCTTGTGCATGGTTCCCTGACTCATGGAGAATTGCATGTGGCAGCAGTGTGATTGAGAAATCTGTCTTCATATTGGACTGAGAAGGCCATCACCTGGATTGTTTGGAAGGGCCATCGATGCCAAATGTCTCTGAGCTTGCTTTGACACCTGATGGACAGCATCTGATCAGCATCTATTCTGACTGCTTTATTCGCATACGTAATTTGCAGACAAGGCAGAAGATGGATATAGGTGAGTCAGGTTCAATCACATCACTTTCTCTCTCTGGAGATGGAAGGCACCTGATTGTCAACCTGGACTGCGAAGAGATTCATCTGTGGAGTTTTCTTTCACCTCATAAACCACCACAGATTTTCAAGGGACACAAGCAAGTAAATCATGTCACTTGGTCTTGCTTTGGTGGATCAAATTCTATGTTCTTAGCCAGTGGTAGCGAGGACTCAACAGTAAGATATGATGCTGCTTTTCTCACCTTCCTTATCTTGGACCATCTATGGATAAAGTTAGAATCCTACATGTTCATATTGATCTTGCATGCATGTCTCTATGTCATCCTGTCACATCATGCGATATGTCCTCTAAACGTTTGACCTCCAGACGTTCAAAGTATGATGTTATAATACTTCCTTTTGGATGCATATTATTTCTTTCCAGTGCAATCCCTGTGCGTGTTCAGAAAGATTAATTTGCCTTGTACGAAAAAATAAAGTGTGTTTTGTATTCATATTAAGTACTATTACAGTATGCCAATTCAATTATTTGCTCCATTTCATTGCATACCAATGTTGAGCCTTGTCATTCAATCTTATCATCATCATATAATTAGATTTAGATTGAGTCTGTTTGCTTGACTTGATGTGAACTAGGTATGCCATATTTGCGGTGTCTAGAGTAAGCATATCCTTCTAAGCCATGATTGCAAATTTCATGCCAAGCTTTGTGCTTTAGTGATTTTTCTTGGGAGGGGATTGAGTAAATCTTTATTTCCATTTACTTTCTTTAAGCTTTTTATAATGTCTTATTGGGTCTATTCATTGTGATTAATTCTATTAGCGGGTAATAATTTTTTCCAAGTAAGAACACCTTTATGTTCCTTGAATTTTTACTACTACAAATGATTGGCCATCTTCAATCGGTCCATGTTTCATTACTCCTCTGTGTGAATTGATCCTCAATATAGCCCCTTTGTTGGCTGAGTCCAATAGTTTATGTTGTATTTCTCAAAGAAATAAAGAGCAAACATGAAATGTTTCCATTGCTTAGAAAAAGAGGAAATTTCTGCATACTTACTGAATGACTTCTCATTTAATGTGGCTTATGCAAGCAATCTTAGTTTGGAGTAAGACTTCCCCCTCTTGTAGAATGTCTCTCTTCTTTCCTAGGATGTCCAAGATTATAAACCTAGAATTACCCATTTGGGGATGGACAGCATGATACTTTTATTATAACATTCTCTAGCTTCAGTTTATGTCATAAGAGATGTGACTTATCAAGATCTTTATCAAAACTATGTTTTCTTATAGATGTACTCACATTGGACTAAGCAACCAAGAATTTTGGCTTTACTTTTTAGATTCAAATGTCATGGACTTGTGAGGTTGGACTCGTCCTCAGCCCGTGCAGGGCTTAACCACGTACATGTAGTCGAGTAATGAGTAAGCCTTTTCACACTCACCTAGCCATCTTCGCCTAGCCAAGCCTTTTCACACTTCAGCAACAAGAAAGTGGAAGAGGATGGGCATAGTTTAGAGGAAGGTAGCTTTCTATTATGGTAGAGGAGAATTATAAGTCTCTTGAGAAGTTCTTAGCTCTCTCTTTAGCTCTAGGAGTTTTTTTCCTACTTCTTTCTTAGGTCCAAAATGGGACCCCTCCTTATATAGAATGTGGTAAAGGACTAGGTTGGCTAGATTTGTGCCACTTGTTCAAATCTATACGATAGAAGACTCTGGAACTAGGGACTAAAAACTTCAAGAAGATTGTAGAGTAGGCTAGATTAGAGTAGTGCTCTCTATAGAGTTGTAGAACAATCTAGAATAGGATGAAACCCTTTTGGAGTTTAAGTGAATTTGGCTCCATTAGAGTAAGAACGTGGCACCTAGATTGTAGATGTCCTGTGGCATCATTGAGAAACTCAATGATCTTGTCTTCATGCTGCCATAGCATCTTTGCACATTCTAGCTAGCCTTTTCATGTGGAAGTCCCCTCCACTTGACTAGGTACTCAATATAGCTGAACACCTTGGCTATAGATGGTGCGCTTGTTGAACATCAACTTCTTGCTTGAAAGATATTGTCATTGTGGTTGGTACTTAGTGTAAAATATCTTTGCCAAATCATCTAGCCCCCAAAAAGGATGATGTTTAAATATGCGACCCACACTCGACCACTGGGGTGAGTGCAAGGCATCAATGAGGAGGGTGTGGAGGCTACCATAAAACCCAAGGCACAAAATTGGGTGGAGCAGCTGTTGATGCAGATCTTGGTGGTAGAGAGAGAAGTCAGAGAGCTGAGAGACTCTCAAGAAACTTTTAATCCTTCCCTACTTCAATAAAAAGCTATAATCTTCTAAATTTTGTTCGCTCTCTTCTACCATATTGCTGCCTAATAGTAAAATGGTTTGACTATGCAAAGGTAGTGAGGTCTGTGTGAAAAAATTAAGTCGGCTGCATATATATATATATATATAGATGGATGCCACACAAGCTTAGGACAAGGCCAATCTCGGCAAGTTCATGGCACAAGTCATATGTTACTGGCAAAACCTGCTTATTTATTAGTTTGGAAGTGCTTGTTCATGTATTAGTTAAGGATAGACCTGCTGGATGAAAAAAATATCATGTAGTAACTGAACCCAATAGACTAAATTATGATTTTTTTTGAATTTAAATTGAATAAGTAATTTCCTTTTTTGTTTTCCATCTTCTAAGAAGTCTTGTAGTTTCAATATTTACAGTCTATTTTTATTCTAAAATTCACAAGTCATGGTTTTTGACAGAGTGAAGGTCTTAAATGTTATACCTCAGGATTTTCACAAAAATAACTCTGTATATAGGTGATATAAGAGTTGAGAAACTTGTATGGCTGAAATGAAATTTTTCTCGTGGATGTAATTTCAATGTTATGCTGGTTTGAGTGACTCTTGCATAAATAGACTTTTATTGATCATTTAAGCTTTCAAGTGATTCTAGCTGGTCTTACAAATTAATCACCATCTTTTTTATGTCATGGTTCTTGTTCTTATTGCTTGCATAATCTAGACCATGTTGTAATAAAGAAAATAATGTAATTAGAGAAAAAGGAAGTAAGACCAATAATTTAGTACTAACGAAGTAAGGGCATCCATATCAGAGAACCATGCCTGATGCCTCTTTAGGGGATTTTGGTTTGCCATTTATCTATTCCCAAGTTGAGGGGAATATCTTTTCCCAAGTTGAAAAGGTTTAAAATGTAATGAGGACCACCTCTTGTTTTCCTCTTCATTTATTTCCATGGGATACATGAGTTCTCTTCTTTAGACCATTTATAGTTTGAGCAAATGCATAGAATGTCTGACTGAAACTATGTTTACCAGATTTACATTTGGCACCGTGGAGACTGCATGAGACCAGTACTGTCTTTGGAAGGTCATTCAAAGGCAGTGAACTGTGTGAGCTGGAACCCCACAAAGCCCTATATGTTGGCTTCAGCAAGTGATGACTGCACAATCCGGATATGGTGTAATTAATAAGCACCCTTGTGCTGCATATGAGTTGTGTCTCAACGTTTCTCTCTTCAATTGGTACATCTGCAAGGACTGATCCAATCCTTTAACCGCTTTGAAGATGTATATTGGTCATGGGCGATGTCCATAAACTGATCATATCTGCAAAGATGCATGCGCAAGGCTATCGACTGTGAGTAATTTCTGAAAGTGGTACCTTGTACATATATGGTATTATATCAGAATTAATCATGAGTCCATATTGAAGTATCCATTAAGCCTTCACTCTTCAAAGGATATGGAAACAGAGAGATTGGGAGACTGGTTAGGGATATTATTTTTCTTTGTTGGGTGATGGTTTATGTTACCACAACCTGGACAAAAATGACATGCTATCATATGATTTTGTTCAATGATTGTGTTGGCTTTTCCAGGTTACATGCTTTATTTTCCACCTATGTGTTAGTATGTGCAACAAAGCTAATGTTTAGACTTAATTTTTCAGACTTGGAATTTCTCCATTTCTTCTTGATTCTTCATGAATGTTGGCAATTAGCTAGAAGTTTAAACACGAGTAGTTTCAGCTAACTTGAAAAGTATGTCCTGTTGACATTGCTTTTGCCTTTTTTGGGAGAGTTACTCAGGAAGCATTCTTTGCTTTTAGGAATAAAGTTGCTTTTATGCTAGAATTGTGTTCTGGTCCAATTAGTTTATCCTTTCAATAGACCTGTATCTTAGTTACAGGTGCAATATATGTTGGTTTATTTTCATGCATCTATCCTGCAATTTCGAATGCTTTCAATATGGTTGAATCCAACTTTTCAAGAGAATAATATCCTCAAAATTCCTTCCTCATCTTAACAACTAAAGCTAGGACTTGGTCCTGAGGTTACCATACAGTCAGTTAGAGAATTCACTAGATGGATGGTTGGCGCTTTCAAATTTACAAGCTTTAGATTCTATTTGTTTTTGGCATCAAAAAGAAGCTGCATTTGATTGGGGCTGGTTTTGTAGCGAGAAAGGGTGAAATATGATACCACACTATAATCCCTACAGGCATCTAGATTTGTTGTTCAGATCTCGTCCATTCTTTTGTTTTGCCTCGCTTCCTAGCTACTTTGTATTGGTCAATCAGAATCCCATATGCATTGTAGGATTTTGAAAAAAAATTACGAGGTTTCTATTCATAATCAAATGAGTTAGTGAAGTGCTGCAAGATGTCATGCAGTATCATGCATCAATCCCTCTATTGCTATAATTAATCATTATGATAGAAAAGAATCAGATTTATTTGTTTAGATTTGCCTAGATTGGAATATTTGCAAATGAAATACTATCATGATAGCTATTTCTTTCCATTATATTCCAAAAAGAATAGATGCTAAATAAAAATTTAGCTTTATTTGCTCGATAAATAATTGTTCTCTCATGACTCAAATTCAACACAATTATAAAAATATTCTCATCCCAGCTAGTTTATTTTGAACTGCTTTTGGCAGACTGTTGTATCTAGGTAAGAAGTTGTCATTTCCAATTTTTTTGATTGCATAACAACTATTTTAATGAAATAAGAAACAAACAATGGCCATTATTTAAATTTCCATTATTAACATATATTAGCATAATTATTAATACATGAAACATGATAGGAGATGCCCATTATACCTGCAATTCCAACATTTTGATGACTTCTAAATGTTAGTTTTCGGTCAGCCCAGCTGAAGAAGCAATCTATTGTGAAGCCTTCTTAAGCTCAGATATCTTATATAAAAGGATTTATGTTAATAGAATCTCACAAAAATGAAGCACTGGCTCAATTTATAATGTGAATGTAAATATAAAATTCCTAATTCTGACCACTCTTCCATTCTTTGTCTTTGAGATGCATCCATTTTTTCTATTAGATATCTTATATAGAAAAAGGATCTATATTGATAGTCTCTTTAAAAAAAGCACCACATTTGTTTGTAATGAGACTCAATATGAAAAAACTTCTTTCCACTTTCTTTCTTTGCCTTTAATTTTAATCAATTTTTTCTTTTAAAGATCTTATATAGAAAAGAACTATGCCAATAGAATTATGAAAAATGAAGTACTATTTTAGTTTGTAGTGAGATTCTAATTAAAAAAAAAAAAAAAAAATACTTTCAATGATTTTCTCAAAAAGGATCGGTATTCATTGAGTCTCATAAAAAAAATGAAGTATTGACTTGATTTATAGTGAGATTCTAAATGAGTAATTCTATTAAATGTTCCTATTTAAAAAAGGATTTATATTCATAGTCTCATGGAAATAGAAGATCTGCCTCAATTTATAGTGTGATTCTAAATGAAAATTTTCTTTTCAATGTTTTAATAAAAATTAAATCTATATTAATAGATTCTCATGAAAAATGAAGCATTATCTCAGCATGTTATGAGAATCTAACATGTTCTATCCTCATGGCTATCTTTCATATTGGAACATTTCTCAATAGTGAACCATAGCTTTTATATTTAATAAGAACTCAATCTCATTCTTATCACTCTATAGAGTGAAGTAATCCTTCAAATCTTTTGAGACTCTAATATTATTTTAACACAAAAGCACTACTCTAATAATGAAGCATTTCTGCAAATTTTAATAGAATTCTTAATCTCATTTGAAAAGAAAATTTCTTTATTAAAAAGAACAACTTAAATAAGAATATGGCTCCATTAAATAAAGTATTATTGAACTTTACTTGATGAAACATTGTTTAGCGTCTTGACAATATTCCTATTTAATGCTAAAGAGAATCTTATTCTATTAAGAAGAATATATAATTGTAACTTCTATTAAAATAAAATTATCTCTTGAATTAGAGAATATACATGAATTCAAATTGAATTTTAATTTTTTTAAAACATTAAGGATGTTATTCCTTAATTATAAATCTTACTTCTTAATATTAAAAATTACCCTTATGAATTGCAAGGTAAAATTTTTGCATATAAAATTAATCTTACCAACTATGATAAGAGTTCAACTTTAATCTAAATCTATTAGATTTAGACATGTCTAATTTAAGTTGCAAACATCACATTAAATGCTTTGATATTATTTAAAGCACGATACAACAATAGCAACAAAGCCTTAATCCCAAACTAGTTGAGGTTCGCTATATAAATCCTTTTTCTCCATTCAGCTCTATTCTGAGTTATTTTTTGTAAGATGCAAAAATTTTAAGTCTTTCTTTATCACTTTCTCCCATGTGATTTTTGGTCTACCTCTACCTCTTTTTTCCTTTATATATATATCAAGTCACTCTTCCTCACAAGTACATCTTTAGATCTACACTACACATGTTCAAACCATGTAAGTCGTCCTTTCCTTAATTTATCCTCGATTGGAGTTATCTCTATCTTTTTACGAATGGTTTCATTTCTTATTCTATCTTTTCTTGTATTACGATAATAATTAGATTAAAATTATTCAAAGTTATACATACAACCTTAGTTAACAGTTATGTAAAATTTCTTAATTAACACTTATCTACCAGAAGTCTTGAACCCACTTAATAGTAAGTTGGGTGAGTTTGAAAGGATCTAAATACCTTAAAAACTAAGGGACAGATTTGTGATCACACAAATTTTGGCATGTCCAATGGAACAAACATTTATTCCCATCTTTGGAATTTTACGAAGTGCTAACTAAAATTAATATTTAATTTAGAATACTTCAATAAACCTTAATAAAAATTGCTCCAATTAAGGTTTTATGTTCTTGCAGGTTATGCTCTCTCTACTTTTGCAATTGAATTCACATCAGTGCAAACTATGAAAACTCTATTACTTCAAACTTCAATACTCTATTATACTATCATATTCAAAAAAGACTCTCATATGCATCTCTCATACTCTTCCTTCCCTCCTCCTTGTATTGTCTCAACAAAAATGGTACGATGGTGATATAGGTGGAGTCAGTGGCTAACTGGCCATAAAGCGACTTGATGGTGGGATGCTGCTACGAACACCCACAAAATCTAGTCCCAATAGAAAAAAAGAAAAGGGAGGAGCAAGGTTAGATTGTCAACAATGAGGCTAGTCCTATCCTTAGCTCACCCACCTTACAACCAGGGCCCCCTTAGCATGTTATAGCCAAAGATATTGACTAATCGGTATAGAGAAAAATTATTCCCCTTCTGGGAACTAGATTCTTACTGCTGAAGCTGGAGAGCCCAAGTTGGTGGATCCTAATGTCTCTGTAATTGGAGTTAGCGGCAAATAATGACTGTCAATGACTAGTCACACAGTCACACACATGCGCAAAGAGAGAGGAGAGGAAGGGGCCTACCTCATTTTTGAAGTGATTCTAGTGGTGGCTCGGGGAGCATACTCAAGAAAAAAAGAAAGAAGGAAGAACTTCAAATAGAGGATCATAAGGTTCTCTCCTCCTTCAATAGAGAATGGGACTTCAAGTCCTGCTAAGATTTTATGAAACTCTTGGATTTCTAATTCTTCTTAAACTAGGTTGCTAACTTGATTTTAAAATAAGATAGTTTGTTTGGAAGAGCAATGACTTCCTCTCTTGGTGCCTAGAGAAAAAGAGTAGCTAACCTAAAAAAACTAAATTTTCACTTTATATTAGCATGACAATGATCTTAACATGAGGCATATCTTTAGAATTTTGTGTATCAAAATATGGTTCGAATACATACATACATACATACATTATATATATATATATATATATATATATATATATATATATATATATATATATATATATATATATATGTGAAATATTGACAAATACTTTTAGGATTCTCATAATGGACATTTTACTAGCTCCTAAGGGCACATGGATCTATTATAGATCAATTTTGGTTGACTTGGATCAAGCTGCCAATTGGATGATGTTAAAATAGGCTTGATTCGGTAGTGGAAATCTTTAGGTTTAACTACATGTGATTGAGTAAGATTGGATATAGTTAAATGTAGTTGAGTCGCTTGGATTATGGTTAGATGCAACCAAAAAAGGGGATTATTATTTTTGGGAGTATCCTCAAATCTCTTCAATCATTCATTCTATAAGATAAAATATTCTCTCTAATTACTAAGCCTTCTCATCAAACAAGATTTAATATACATATTAACCTTTTATTGCATTGTTTTCTTTAATCTGGCTTGCCATTTCAAAACTCTTCTATGTGTCCCCATCGTATAGAAAATAGCAATCAATAATGCTATTCTCTAGTTTTTTATCTTTGGCAAAGTCAGCAATTAGTTAATCTACTCATCCTTTACTAATTAATTACCATCATGCCACCAATAATATTTCTCTATAAGTTTATAACAGTTAGACAATTCTTGTTATATCCTTTGATCATAGCCCTTCAACCCATTAGAAAATTTTAGAAATTAATCCAAGCCTTACGCTCTAGAAATTCATTGCATGTTTTATGAACCAATCAAAAGCCTCTACCTAAAGTTTTATCTCAACCTTAAAATCTTAAGAATTCTTTAGAAGTGCTAATCTTAACCATTCAACAATTCAAGCATGTGAGGATTAAAACAATGGACTATGCTGGTGGTTTTGTAAAACCATCAGCTTTTGTTTTGAGCCCCTAGTTTTATAAATCCACTATTTTCCTCTTTCGCCTATATAAAGAGATGTTGATAGGCATCCTTCATCTCAAACATATCGCATGAAAACCATCTCAATATGAGGGTATGGATGATAAATTACAAAGACAAGAAGGGGAAGGAAAGAGGAAGAAGAGTTACTATAGGTGATGAGAATAGGTTTTTAGGAAGTACTTTCTTATGGTGGGCTGTTTAACTATTTTACAAGTGTATTTTCTTAAACTACCCATTCCAATGGCTTATAACTGCTCCTCTCTTTCCTTGTATGCCTCTAGTTTCATCATTTCTTCTTCTTCTTTTAGGTTCTTTGAAACTATACTTTTTTTTAATTTCAAATGAATGATTGGTTTTCCCTTGGCTATTCTACAACAGGTTGTTGTCGGCAGTTTTTTGCCAGGCTATCAGATGGAGCAGAAGAGCAAGAAGCCAAAGTTTGAGACCACATCTGTCTCTTTTCCAGGAGCTACCATCCAAATTCCAAGCTCACATGCTGAGGCATCCGGTTGTGATCAAGGGACCAGCACTTCGTCAATGCTAAAGACAAACTCCTGCAACTACCTCCTTCAGGGGAGATTCTTGGTCTTCCTCTCTACCTTCAGCACCTGATGGTGCCAGGGACTCCCCAACTGATATCAATGCTTCACAAAAGCGTCATACATTGCTGCTGGCTTGGGAGGCTTCTAGCTGACCAGAATTTGGCACTCCTTGATGTGTTGTCTTGCTTTGATGATTTCCTTTATTGTAACACTTGGTATTTTATCAGTTGTGCTGGAGCCAAATCTTTGCTTGTTTCAGTGAAATTCGCCCGCTGTGTCGTTGAAGAAATAAATATTACTCTAATCTAACTGTGATGCCTTTGCTTGTTCTCATTTATATATCTAAGGAGGTTTCGTGATATCTTTTGGGGAAAACTTGTTTGCTGATGGTCGTTGCAAGAACAGAATGCTTCCACGAACTGGTGGAATGAATCACAGTCAACAACAACACTCTATCGAACTTTGCTGCGGACTTTAAAATTTAGATTATGGCAGCCCATATCATATTCCAAGATTCATTGATATCCTATAGCATGGGGTTTGGTGCAGCAGCCCAAAAGCAACGGCCGCAACGCTGCTTGAGGGTTAACGTTCCCCTTTCTCAGCCGCATGCCCTTGTCCCCTTCGCTGCACACCGAAAGCCCGTGGTGTATCGCATTCCACGTTTGAATGGCTTCGGCCGTAGCGGGGATGCAAGTGGTGGGTGCTCTTTCCCCCTTCTCTTCTCAAATTATAAAATTCTATTCCTGGTTTTTTTTTTTTTTTTTTTTTTTTTTTTTTAACGTTGGATATGTAATTCTGCGTCTGAATTTCACCAGCGTAACCGGTCAACTCGTGTTGCCACAAACACAGCACACCTTTTTAAACCGATGGCAGCCGGCCACACTACCCAGTACGGATCAGCAGCAGCCCATCCGAACCAAGGTCTAAAATCGACTCAACCGCCATCCAGGCGTTCGACACGTGTCCACTCTTACGAAAGCGCGCCGCGCCAAAGCTGAGACAAAGGAAGCGCCATTTCTCTTTTCTGCAACGCCCACACGCACAGGCTCTCTCTCTCTCTCCCCGAGTTCAAGCCTCCTCTGGGATTTGGGTTTTCTTGGCTCTTGCTTTCCAATTCTCTGATCCTGTTGTTGGATTTCTATCAAGGTATCTCTCGTTCTCGCCCATTCTCTGCAACCTTCTCTGGGTCCTCGTTGTTTTGTTCTTATCTTCTTTCAATCTTGATGTCAGTATTTCTTGGTATCCGGTATTTGTTGGTTTTCTTCGTCCAATATATTCTTCTAGACCTCTCCTTTTTCTTAAGCAATTAGGTCCCAGGGAAGAGATGGAAGCTCTCCAGATGATCGGGACGCGAGGCCTCATCGACCGACGCCAGTTCGTGAGGCTCATTCTTGAATCCCTCCACTCCTCGGTTATGCCGCTATCGCCGAGTCCCTGGAAGAGCGAATCCGGGATCTCCCCTCTTTCCGCCATGAGTACCATCCCAACTCGGGCATCTCATCTTCTCCGGCCAGTGGGAGGAGTGCGCCAAAGATCATCGAAACCGAAGAATCTTTCAAGGGTTTGGGGCCCGAAAGGAAGGCGATCCAGGGCCTGTTTTCTTTATCTGGCAACAATGCTTCTTGGAGCTGCTGGCACATCTCAAGACACTGATGTTGGCAGGCTCGGAGGCTATACCCATTCTCCGGCACCGCATCGCTCCATTAGCCCCACGGCGATTGGGAGGTCCACTCGCTCCCTTTCTCATCATCACCCCACTCGGATCCGAGTCACAAGCCGGAATTGATTGATAGAAGAGGGAGAAGTTATTCGAAGATGTGGTTCGTCATCTGCCCGCATGGGTCCGGGTCCCCCAACGGAGGCTGGAGCGCCTTGCTCGAAATGCCAAGCTTCCATCGGACAGCAGAAGACCTGTAGATGCACCACAACAACATCCCCACATAGGTGAAGTCACTTTGTACGAGGATCATCGGTGCAGCAAACAAAGTCTCCCCTGGCGTTGCTCCCAGGCCTGTATCTGGTTCTTGAATAGAGGCTATTGCTTGAATTGAATTGTTTTAGCATTCGTTCTTGCTTACTCTTGAGCAGTATATTGATGATGCAAGAAACTGTCATTCTACGCATTATTCTTGGAAGCGGTTCAATTAATTCTTGCACTGGATGCGCATATTCTTGAGTCGGTTCAATTTATTCTTGCACTAGATATTCGTGTTAGGGTGGGTTGGCTTTGTCGGACTAAAAGTGGTTCAAGGTTTAATGATTCTGCTTACTGACTATTTCTGGATGCCACTTGCAAAAAAGCGGATCATTAGATTAAAATTATGGATGGCAGGATGGATTTTTTTTGAATGACTATCGTTTTTGTTATAGCCATAGACTATCCAACTCTTTTTTGCTTAATATATTGTGATTTTTATCATGCCAAATTGATGCGGCAGTCGTCTGGAGAATTTCTACTACTTTGTTGCAGACCTTAAATGATCATGAGGATAAAGTACTATTCTTGCAGTTTTCACATAATGGGTTAGTACCTGGCTTCCTCTTGTAGTGACGGGAGTCATAATCATATGGCAGAGTAAGAACAAATCTTGTTCTTGTTGATTAAATTTATTGCATTACTCTGCATGCTTGCTATGCAAAAATTGTTAGTAAAGAAATACCATCAACGTGAATAAAAAATATCTTGGGGGAAAAAAAACAACCATTAACAAACAAGAAATAGTAAATATACATCTTAATGCACAAAAAAAAAAAAAAAAAGGCATCTAAATTGAGTCTGCATTAGATTCTGCTCACTGTGTGCCAGAGCCTACCTTTATTTTTTACTGTCTTGACTATAGCCTATCTCCTATTATATTTCTTCTAAACCAAACACACATTGTTCACCCGTTTCAACTTTTTAAGGTAATATTCCATCACTCAATGAAATAATATTCCATCACTCAGTAAGTTTGATGGACCCCTCACCTAGGCACTTCATCTTTTTAGCTTGAAAAAGTAAATAAATAAATAAATAATCTTCCAACTAAGTTAGAACTATATGATGCTGAGGAAGGACATGAGCAATGGCTCCATTTATTTGACAGTGTTAAGACTTCTTAAATCTTTAATTTTTGGCCAAAAAAAATAAAGAAGAACAATTTATTGAATCCTTTCCCTGACTAACAGACATGACATGACCTCTTTAAGAAAAGTTTTCATATAGATTGGGTGGCTTTTATTTGGTTCCCTGTTGAAGTTCAAC